>MU226967.1:363046-394636 GCA_018584345.1 Thuja plicata | reverse complement strand
AATTTGTCAGTATCCTGTAGCCGCGGCGTTCCATGAGATCATATTTCTTCGAGGCATTCTGTTAAACATTTCTCATGGCTTGTGGATTATCCCGCATCTTGCATATCCTACAATCTTGACATACAGTTAAATAATTTTTGGAGGCATTTCATCAAGCAATTCGCGTGCCTCGTCTATGCTTAAAGTTTCTACGCACACGTCTAGAAGGGCAGTTGCAGCTACAACATCGGAGAAAATTCTTCTATCATTTATGCTCTAACTATTGCATGTCCAAAGCTTCCATTTTCGCACAGGCTGGGAGGATGCTGGAAAAGTTTGCTGAGTTTTTCTTTAAACCTGCCAAACACACTTGGTTGAAATTTTCTGAATTGATTTTAACAGATACATTTTATGCATATCCTGTAATCAAAGCGTTCCACGACACAACATTTTTTCGAGGCTTCGCTGAAACAGTTCGCATGCCTTGTCTATGCTTCCACATTTTGAAGGAATGTGTAGTCAAGCATTTCCAACTGTAATATCTGACGATAACCCCCTCTCGATTATAGTTTGATGGATGCCCATACTCTGCTTTGACGCTGCAGAATGTGAAGCACCAATGTTTTATGCTTTATGCCATCACACATAATCCACTTGACGTCGAGCGGGAACAGCCCGAATTCAAATTTAACGGCGACTACCGTTTAAACGCAAATAGACGCTGGCGCTAGCAATTAGAACGGACGCTGACAACAGCATCGGGCCCACATAGCTTCCACGGAATGCTCACGGAAACGGGAATGGATAGAACGGGCGCTGGTAAAAGAATGGGCCCACAACAGCCACACACTAAGCGTCAACGCTTAGTGTGTGATGTTTAAGTTTGGTCCATCACTTTCTTTTACATAACATACAATCTTATTAAAAAGTTGTTACACCTAGAGGAAGCGTACTAGTAACTGATAGGGAGTCTAATAATCCTTGTGTTTTTTGTTATGATGATCCCCCAATTAATAATATTAAAAGAGCCTAAAAATGATCACATATTTACTAATAGTCAATCACACATGTACCAATAGTTGATCATTTTTTAGCATTTTTGATTGGTAATTTTCCCATTTATGCCCACTATTGGGACATTTGTGTACGACAACTGGGACATTTGGCCACAAGTACTGACATTTTTGAGTGAACAACTATTATTTTTGAGTGAATGATTATTGGTGCATCTTTCAGTGGGTATTAGGCAACACTTTGAAATAGCCACTTTTTGACATTTTGACGTTAAATGGTCTCTACAGAGAGATCTGTGAATACCCATAAGCCAAAACCTTAGCTTTAAGCAATTAGGGGAAACCACACACTAGCTGCTCATGCTAACTTCACGCACTTAGAACTCCTAAACTGTAAGTTGGATTTTGCCAATTTTTCAGTGTACCTCCGTAGATGAGTGAAATGCTTAAAGCTAAGGTTTCAGCTTTTGGGTATTCACGAATATCTTTGTAAGGATCGTGGAGCACAAAGTGGTCCAAAAGTGCCATTTAAAAATGCTCACCCGATACCCGCTATGTTCTTACACCAATAGTCGTTTACTCAAAAATGTCAATACTTGTGGCCAAATGTCTTAGTAGTCGTTACAAAATATCTCAATAGTGGTGCACAAATGGGCCAACTACCAACTTAAAAAGGTAAAAAATGATTGGTTATTAGTACATGTGTGATCAATTATTGGTACATGTGTTTTTCATTTTTGGGGCTCCTTTAGTATTAGTAATTGGGGGGTATCTATTAGGGATAATTTTAAGAAACCCCCTCTTAGGAAAAAGTGTAAAATCCTGGTGAATCGTACATTAATTTAGGGAAACAAATTTCTTCATGATGGCAAAAAATATTTCCAAATTAAGAAAATAATATAAAGGTGAAGGCGAATTTTCCCCTGCCAAATGAAAATTTCATAAAATCTTGGCGAATAATACATTAATGTGGGGAAAATATATATATTGTGTGAGACGAATTTTTGGTTTTGAAGTAAAAATATTATAATATATGAGGCAAATGATTTTCTGTTGAAGGTAAAAAAAGTTATTTGTACTTGCGAATTTTATGTGTCATTTGAAAATTGTTGGTAAACAGATTGTTCTTTTGAATGTAACTCTAAAATACCCAAAAATGTGTAAGAACAAACAAATACAATAGTTGGGAAATAGTTACTTGAGAGCCTATTTTCCCTCTGAATTGGAAGGTACAGCTCCCTTATGTGAATAATGTTCGATGAATTTTAGTCTTTCCTAACCTAACAAGGGTATGCTCTTAACCCGAGAGCAGGAGAGGTAAACCAAGCCAAATCTAGACAGAAAATAGCTCGGGCAAAGTAAATACAATTCTAAATCTAGCCAATTCTGAGACTTATCAGTCAGATTAATTCCCAAAACTTAGAGTAGCAACTGATTTCCCCCTTTATTAACCGTATCAAATCTTAATATGGAATTCTGGTTTAAATACAGATTACAAATCTAACTCAAAAGAGAAGTTTAAATCCAATAGAAAGATAAATGAAATGCAATGGAACAGTTAAAGAAATGGCATTCAGACATACACAATTGACTCAGCAACAATGATATTCTTCACACCAAAATTTAGCTGACCTTTGTATTGATTTTTGGATTAATACATATAGAGTTCCAGATTGAACCGTTACAAAAAGGAGTAACCGAAACGGTTCAACTTCCCAACCAGAAATGCTAACCAAAGGTTTATCTGTTACAAAACTTAGCCAAAAATAGAACAAGGAGAGAATATATTTATGATTAAGTTTCCTTCCCCTTATCTATTTTATCCCTATAGGCGATCACAGCAGTGATGACTTGGATGATCTCTTCGTGTTTGTTGACGTGGACATTGGTGTAACGGACAAGCCATATGGAATGTCCTTGGGCTAGAGCCTTGATTGCTTCTGTCCGGTCTTTCAGCTCTTCCATAGCCCTAAAGATGCACCCACTCAATTGCTGGAGTTCTGGCACCTTGTCTAAATTAGTCGAAGACTGCTCTGCTAACTTGTGCAGATAATCTGTGAATGACTTCTGCATGTTGGCCACCCCAACTATTTCTTTTCCTTCTTCGCTGGTTTGTGATTCCACATGAAGTCCTAGGAGGAGTTTATAATCTTTACTTTTCTCCTCTTGCACCTTAACATATGTTTGTTGTAGCCCTGTCTCGGCCTGAATGATCATCTCGATTTTGAATTCCAGACTTTAGAGCCATTTGATCAAGGGCTCATCACCCTTCTGTAGGATCTTAGCTTTTAGGGACTTTTTAGTCTTCATTTTTACTTCCACATGCAACATGACTATGCATTCTTGGCATCTCACTCTCTCTTCAGTGAGAGTCTGTAGATTCTTCTCAATGTTGCTCTTTTATGTTTCTAGCCTTAGAACAACATTACCTAACTGCTCAATGATCACTAGACCTTTTGACTCGAGCCTCTCGATCTACCCCTTACCAATCTGCGCATAATGTCGATCCTCTTGCAACTTAGCCAGAATGGCTTGGTTCTCAGCAGCACTGGGAACGAAAGAAGTTTGGGTACTGGGGGCACTCGCAATAGGAGTTAGGAGCTGTCTGATGAAATCAGTCAGCTGAGCTACTTCTTCCTTGAGCTGAACTTTGGAAGCCTTGAGGTCTTCCAACTCTTCCTCTATTATCACATTGGTGGACTTCCACCAATCCACTTTAGTATCGCGTCGATCCACACCCATATCAAATGACTGCAACTGAAAGTCAAAAGCTGTCAGATCTTCGAGTCTACCTTCTTTGGTGGGCTTGGCTACTTCCATGGTGAAGTGTCCTGTCTCCGGATCACGCCCCAGGGTGGACATTGTCTTTACAGTCTTCTGCTTGCTAGTAGCAACATTGGGCTAAAAATCCCATGACAGAGTGTCCTTGCTGGGAATTGCTTCCTCCACCCTCTTCCTTTTGCGCTCTAGAGTGTTTGCTATCCATGACTCTGCGCTTGTGACCTTGTTGGCGGAGACCAATTCTTCAATGAACAACTTCCTAATGAGTGGAGGAGTAGCTTTGGGGCAGGAGGCGAATGGATTCACTGAAGTGGGTGAGGAGGAGATCAATTTCACAACCTGAGAAACCTCCTTTTTCTCCCCACCTCTCTTATCATATTTTGTAGAGGTACTAGGGCTATCCTCTCCAACTTCAACTATAACAGCCTGGGACGTCCCCTTTGGAGTTTCTTGGGTCGAAGTCCCGGCCGAAGTATCTATAGAAATGACATTAATTGGCTGTTCGGACTCTGTAGCTTTAGAGAGCTCAGCTGCAGACTTAATTTGGTTTGTCGGGTCGGCTTCTTCTGTGACTTCGACATCTGGAAGAGGACCTTCCCCACAGGTATTCTCTAAGAGAGAATGTTTCTTAGGAGGCTCATCGCCTCCTCCCGAAGGTTGAATTGATCCCTTTGCAACAGTAGAGATTGTTGCTGAGGAAGTGGTTGCCACACCAATAGTTTCCTTCGCCGGAGTTCGCTGAGTGGGAGGCTTTCTCTCTGACCTCTTCTTGCGGCTTGCAGTCCACTCAACCCATTGAGATGTTCTTTTTTAAATACCCTCCATCAGAGTTTGTAAGTCACTTACTGCCTGGTCCAGCATAGGCTCTGAGCTGATAGAGGTGGACTTTATTTTCTCCAAGTAGGTGTCATCATACAAATGATTACCATCATCTTCTAGCCCTTCCACCGCAATGTTAACATTGAAATTTTTGATCTGTTCAATAGTTAGCCGGGCATAGAATCTTTCCCTGCTCTCCAGATCATCTTTGCAATTGGCCCAATAGTCTTAAATATCAGGTACATGGTGAATGGCCTGGCTCATCTGTAAGACATCTCTGGCATAATCAACCGGGTCATACTATGGCCTAAGAACGTCATATGTTTCCAGAGAGAACTTCTTCAAGATTGTTTTAAGGACATTCTTTGCCTCTGATAGGGACGCTTAGCTATAAGCTCTGATTGCCATTGGGAACTCGTAGCCTTTCTTCTTTTCCTCTGAACAGATCAGGTTCACCTAGAGTGCCTGCCTCATTACTTCGATCAGCACGATCATGTCTGTAGGGTATCTGGGTAGCTTCAAAGGAAAGTCGTCGAAACCTGCAAGATGAAGATATCAGAAATCTCTGAACTGAATAAAATAGCATCCAAATTGGCTTATAAAAGCCATGGCTTCAAGAGAAAATCTCCTCTCTGGACAACCTTGTAGCTCCCTGCACAGTCTCATTGTAAAGGCATCATTAACCGTGAGATAATCAACATAACTATTTTGTAGTTGCAGAGAAGGGAAAAAATCATAGCTTTTCACATCATTTGGGAATTCCTCTAATCTAGGAAGTCTAGGCTAGATTTGAATCATAGCTAAAATATATATAAGGACAGAAGACATGTAAAATTCATTCTAGAACTTGGCCCTATTTAGGGCGTCTGAGAGATTCTCACTCACCATCAAGGCCCAGTCAATAAAATGATGCTGAGAACAGATTATCTGGACCAGGAAGAAATGTTGTTCAATAAAATTAAAAGCTTCACCCTCACCTCTAATCCTGTGAAGTAATACCAGGATGTCCACGATCTCGGGTTTCAGACTTGCGCCAAATAATGTTTTGGGCAGATTGCCCTTGACGCTCTTGGGTTCTTTAAACCATGACTTCATAATTTCTCTTTTCCAGACTGGCCTCTTTGCTGAATATTCAGAAACCGCCTAGCTATAAGTCATCTCAGAGTATTCTGCTTGCTCTAGGATACGAAGAAAATTCTGGACAGATTCTCTATCAATGGAGAGGAGCGCCGTGTTGTCTGGGAGAAGAATTTGCTTGGTGTCCGAGTTGTATTGGGCTATACATTCCCAGACCAACTCAGGAGCTTGAACGGCTACAAGAAAACCAGTGGCTTTGACTAACCCACTCTCCTTAAGCTTCTCAGTGATAGGGTGTATCTGCTCTGCTCTCAATTTGTTCTGAAATTTCTGCATGTCGAAGAACTTCAGCGAGGTGTCTGAGATTTTGTGCCATTCGGAAGTAATGTCATTCATTTCGTTGAATCCCACAAATCTAGAAGCCATGTACGTATGATTCACCTTGGAGATTTGAATTTCTCTTCAAAAAATAGAGACAAGGAGCAACTGATCTTAGCTACTTCGAATTCAGACAATTTGGTGAACAACGGTGGTTCCAGTTTGAAATCTTCAACCGATTTTATACTTTTTGAATTATTACTGTTTAACGGCCAACTTCCCACGCCACACGAATGAAAAGACTTTTACATTAATGAACAAGTCCATTACAAAGTAAAGTGACCTTATTTGAATTAATTACTTTGCTTACATGTCGTTAGAAAACATTTTTTACTTTAGTAACCGTAACGGTAAATTTCTTGAAGCGGCGAAAAATTACTTTTTCGCTTCTCCTTTGGGCGGAAAAATCCTTTTGGAGTGCTCCCTATCTGAAAATCCGCCAAAGGAGAAATCTGGCCTATAGGGGTGCCAAAATGATATATATTGATTTGATTGGCCTTTTTATGTGCCGGATCTCTTATGGGATGGATTATCCTTTAAATTTTCTTCAACTAGATAGTTTGGCAGAAAATGTATCTCGCGACTCGAAACCTGCTGGCAGGAGCAGAGGAGAAGCCATTTTCCACTTTTCCGCCTATGGAAAATTCCATGAAATCTTCTTCATTTGATCATTTCTTTTGTTTCCCGTAGGTTCGATTATGAGTGCTCAAAGCTTTCTTGTCCCTGATTTCCTCAATTTCCATCTTTATTTACCCCTGATATTCTTAAGTCTATCAATTGTGGAAGGCGCACCCCATATGTGATTTTCCGCCATGGAGAAGCCAAAACTTGATTTCCCGCCAATGCTGCAACTTGAAGATATGGGGAAAAGTATTTCATTTGTATGTAATTTTGAAGTTAGAATCTTTTAAAACACGGCCTTTACTGGATCGGGGGCTTAACCTACCCGATAAAATATGATTTTCAGACCCAGAATCCCCCGGCTTAGGAAGGAGAATTCAAGTTAGGGAAATCCGATAAAGGCCTTCTATCTAAGGGGATTTCTAGACCTAGACTCCGGACTTACGTGAAACTTCCATGACTACTACTACACATAAAACATCCATCTTTGTCTCAAGATATAAAGACCAAAAGTGGGGCAACAAAAATATATTTGTTTTTTTGGCTAATCTATCGTTAAGTATGGGAAAAATAAATATTTTATTAGCGATTTTCAAAAGATGGGACTTTAAAATGCGTCACGTGGGCCAACTAATAACTTGTTTTCAGATTAAATAGATGTTGGTATCGATAAACATGAAAATTTACATTGATACGCAGCCTAACAGTAACATCCAGCATTTTATAATATTAAATGTCTTATTTGAGACCGTTTGATGATCCTAGATCAATGGTTGAAGTTTAATTTTGGCCCAATTTCTTGAAGAAAGTAGAGTTCTCTAGGAATTCACCAGAATGATGACACACATCAAATTAATCTTTACCATAACCATTATCTAATTAATGCAACATCACGTAATGACAAAATTATTTACACGTATCAAGTCTTACATCTATTTACGTGGACGGTTGATAAATTATAATGTATCACAGGTGTCGTTAATAAAAGAAATGTTTTATCACTGACACTAAATCTGGCTATTTCTAATTTCACACAATCATGCTTTTAATATGAAAGATTTACAAAATTTTGAAGGAAAAATGAACTAATTTCACACACTCGTGCATTTAATATGAAAGATTTACAAAATTTTGAAAGACAAATGAATTAATAGGGTTAGAGAAAGATTTGAGGGCTATTTATAGATTATCTACACTTCTTTCTTCTTCAATTATCCTTTGGTTTGGGTCTGCCTTTGCTAGTGCTTGAAATATTGCCTCTGGTTTAGGTCTTTAGGCTATATAATTTTAGATATTCTTGTAGTTGTTTTTTGAAGATGGACACTCCTATCCATTTGATAAGCACATATGTAGAGGAACAGAAGGCCTTTTTGGGCACGGTTTCAAACCAAACCCTTGAATCAGTTTGCAAGGAGTTTGGAGCCTTAACAAATTTGAGGCTATGAGGATAGTGCTAGGCCATGAGTTTTTGGAAAATGTCGATAGGTATCGAGTTAACACGGATATTACGTCCCATTTTTTGGCATCTCTTATGGACCTCGGGGGAGAGAATGTGGATATGTTCCTTCTGTTAAGGAAGCTATTCAAATATGAATTCCTAGGTGACGCTGTTGAGGTTTCCATTTATGCACAATTAGGGGTGGGGATCCCTTGGGCAAGTGATTTACGCAATATTTTTGAGTCAGATGAATATGTGGCCATTCAACATTTTATTTTGAACCTGCATGTTCAGCAGTTGATGCGCCATAGAAAATGGGCACAGATTGGTAGGGATTTCCTTCACAAATGGTTTCTGTTGGATGACTTGGTGGACTACGGATGGTTGTATGAATTTACAGAGCTTATCGTCTCTGAAAAGTTCTACTTGGACAGAGGGGAAAATCCTTAGTGTTGTGTCCCTATGGCCTCCGCTTGAAATTTTGAAATTTCACTCTAGTAATTTTTGTCTTTAAAGTTTTGTAGGGACTTCAAGTCTCCAAGTCCGAATATTATAAATTTATAGAAAATATAAATGAAAACTAAAAATTCATTTCAGTTTGTTTTTATGGATTTAAATTTAAAATATGTATGTGTGACCAGCGAAAACTTTAGTGGCGATTATTTGCCATTTGGTGAATGTCGCATGTCGGTGACCCTTGAATTGGCGAATATTTTTCACATATTGGATTGACCCTATCACTCGACATTTATTAATATTGGGTCCAAAGCCCGGACCCATTGCCCATCGGTTTATTTAATTTTGCCATTTCTTACACATTATCGCCAATGGAATATAAATTTTGGTCGGCGTAAATTTAAAACATTCGCCTATAATTTCTAAGCGACCCCAAATCGACGGCCTATATTCGCCAATCATTTTATACATATATATTTATAGGCAGCCCCAAATTCACCTGACATTTTACGGACGTGTGTCTCTAACCGACGTAATTTAGCCAACTTTATTAATCATGCGAAGGTATTAGATGACTCATAATTGCCTCAGAAATAACAAAAGACGTGTTATAATTACGTGGGCTTTGCCAAATATTTGTATACCTAATACCTCCTGCCGAATTTTTCAAATAAGTATTAGTATAAAAACATTCTGATATCTCTATATTTGATTGATAGAAAAGTTTCAGACTATTGAGTACAACTATATACTTTATTGGCAAGTCGCAACTACATTGCTGCAATTTAATTTGAGGCAAAGGTAAGTGATACTTATTCAATGACTCTGTGATTTTGAGTTCATTTACATTATTCCGGAATAGGTTTGCAAAAATGGGGTTTCTGTTATGCCCTGCATCCCCGTCCCTACATTTTGTGTGCAAAATGTTGGGTCCCCCTTTTTTTTCTTTTATTTGTTTTGGCTTGCGGCTCTTGCCTTGTCTTTTTCCTTTTGTTTTCTTTCTTTGGGGTTTTCTTCCCCGTCGTGTTTTTTTTGTTTGGTTTTTCGCCTCCGAGACTCCGATCCTGGAGGTCATTCTTCATTGGGAACCAGACTCCAGACTCCGGTATTCTTCGCCACGATGTTCTTAAGGATATCATCGCGGGGAATCCCCGGGCCCAGAGTCCAGAGGTTTGCTTGTCCAGAGATCGCCGGAAGGAGAAGGATTACCCTTTTTACCACGGGTATAAATAGGACTTATCTGTCACTTTCACATTTACCGTGATTAAAACTTTCGAGCACTCAGAGTGAGTAACAGAGAGATTTCAAAGCAATTAACATAGCGATTTGCAAAGAGTTAGTGATAATCAGTGCTTAACACCTCGACCCTTCTCAGATGATTGTGAGTGCTTCGTGGTGGCAGTTGTGATCATCTGAAAAACTATAGTTGTTGCAGAGCTCCCGTGGTAGCTTCTCTCTTTCCTCTGCCTTTCAGTGTTCTCAGGTTGGTAACTCTGTTCCTGCCTCTTCTCTTTTCCTCTGTTTGGTGTTTCTTTGTCTTGCTTTCGTTTTTCATCTTTCTATTTTGTCTGTCTTCAGTTTTCTGGTTTTGCCGCTCATTGGTGGGTCGGCTCTGCCAGAGGGTTGTCCGCCCTCTGCGCAGAAGTGGCTAGTATGGAGAATGTGTAGATAGCTATTTATATGCTCTGCCTTGTCTAGTTTTCTGTGGACGTCATTCCGTGTTGTATATATATGTATATGTGTGTATATTTATGTATAGTCCTTATATATCCCTTCATCCTATGTATATATCCTTCAGCCTTCGTGTATATCCTTCTGGGTGGCTTGACAAGCTGGTTGAGTCACCTGTGTGCTGGTTTTCTGCCCACGAACTCGTTTCAGGGCAGAAAACCACCTGTTTGAAACTTGACTCTCAGCCGGTTTCAAACAGGCAGTTTTCTCTCTCTTCCATAAAACCAATCAGACCCTCATTTATGTCCCATGTGCACAATCAATTCCAGCCAAGTGGCCTTCACTTTTTGTGCATTCGGGCAGTTGGCTCCGCTGTCATCGCCATAACTTCCATTTAATACCTACGCACGAGGCGTCCACGTGGGCTCGATGACTTGCCTTTTTACACGTCCTCACCAACGGTCACTTCTCCGGGCTCTGGGTCTCTTATCGTCAGCCATCCTGTGTCCTTACCAAGTATGATATGATCCCCGGGCCCAAATGTTTAACAAAATCTTAAGTTTGTGTGATGCATTTGCTTTTCGATTATTTTTAAATGAAACTAACTTTTCAGGAAAGGCAAGCATCACGGTGGTAAGATCTCCGGACCCCAGAATTTTTATTTTGATTAATGCATTCTGATGGTCACTTTGCTTTGCAGATTCCCGGAGTCCATTTCCAAAGCATGTCTGAAGCATCCGCATCCTCTCCACCCGAAAGTCCAGAGCTACCTTCCGCAGTAGCAACCAGGGTGGCGGTAAAATCCAAGATGGAGAAGGCCCTAGAGAAGATGCCCCTGACTATGAAATTTGTGCAATACAATGTCATCATGGGCTCAAAGATCGAGTCCAAGGTCAAACTTATTACTGACACCAACATCGGGACATGGTCAGAAATGCAGGCCTTGGTAAAAATAATGCACATCCAGTAATAGGCTAGAGATCAACTAGCAATCAATCTCTGGAGCTCATCTTGACATTGGCCACCAACTATAATTCTTTTGTTTGGGCTGTTATGCTCGCGGCCGCAGAACCGACCGGATACCCTACTCCTCTAGTATCCCTTGACCCAGTTACATTTCAGGCAAGTCTGGGAATCCCACAATTCGCCAAGGCCTCAGTGGTTACAAGGACTGATGCCTTGGCCCAATTCACACAGCTGAAGGATGCCGCCTGGGTATGTATGAATATCCACTGGCTCAAGGTTCCAAAGAGGGACCCTAAAAGAATGAAGATAGAAATTCCCCGCTCCGAGTCCAAAGAGAGCATTCAGATGGGAATGATAGCATTGGCCCGAGTCTTTGGGCAGTCCTCTGCCCAAGAGTTTTCTAGATGGATGTATTACTTCCTCCTCGACATCTCTACCAAGGGAGGATACTTTGACTGGGCGATAATAATCTCCAACCATGTCGACTCCTAGTTTCTGCAATTGAACAGGAAGAAGAAATTCTACATGTCTTCCTATGTTTTCTGGTCCCTGGCGTAGTAGAGGCCCCTGGTGTAGTAGAGGCCCCATGCCCACATCCTACTCATAGATGGCATGCTCGGGATTGGCCCGGGACAAAAGGCACCATGGGATCATTTCTCACAAGTTTAATGGGAGGCCAGCTTCCCCAGTTTTTTCCAGGTAAACGACGCGTTCGTTTATTATCATCTGCTTACACCCACCCAGGACTCCGGATACCGCCTATCCTCAGAGGTGATGAATTTGGTCCATAGTTATGGACATTATTACATTCAGTTCCAACAACACACCTACATTAGGGTCACCGGCTTCTCTGGGAAACCCTACTTGTTGCCCAAACACTGTGGGCACAAGATCGTGCTTTTGGAATACTGCAGGCAAATGATGGAGGTGCATGCCCTCTTTGCCCTCAAAAAGATACCCAACATTCCATTCCCAATCACCTGTGGGAATTAAACATGCAGTCTGGCCGCTGCAAAGGAGGCTGACAATGAATTAAAAAGTTACAACTTAGGAGAATTTTATTTGGCACAGAAAATTTTTGATCCGCATGGAAAGATTGCAACGACACTGCCCCGGGCTTCAGAGCCCCATCACACCCATATGGAGGACTTCTGGGTAGATTGCTAAGATGATGTGGAGGTGCGGAGCTGGCACTACATCAGAATGACAGCCGGCATGATGCAAAAGTTGAAGCTCCGGAGGTTCCCGGTAGACTTCTCAGATGCCGCCCCCACTATCGATCCCCAGTACAAGGCAAAGGGGATCGATACAAAGACTCTTCCACCAGTAAATTGGGACGCCCAGGAGGGGCCCACAATTGAGAAATTCACTTGAGAGGTGGTCGAGTGAAGCCACGCCTATTTTAAGAAGGTGTGCCCCGGAAGTACCTGCCGAGTAGCCCAGCCAGCGCCAAAATTAACTCCGCAGCCGGTACCAAAATTGACCCCGGGGGCCGGGACTTCTTCGTAGAGGGTAGAAAAAGGTAAAGATATAGATACGACCCCTCCTACGCAAGAATTCCCCATCAAAGAGAAAATAAAACAATCAGTGGCAGCCTCCTAGCAGATGAGGGAAAAATTAATAACATGGCTGGCCACTCCACCGCTCATGCCCGAGCCAATTCATTCCTCTTCCTCCCCGTCACTGGTAGCCTTAATGGTAAAGGCAACGGGGGTGGATCCCATGGAGGCGGCAGCAATAAGAGACGTGGGGCCACCTTTGGTTACCCAGAGAAAGAAGAAGCTCAACAAAAAGCCTAAGGCAGAACCGAGGTTGGGAACATCCCAAGCCCAACAAGTGGAAATCCTCTCTTCCAGTTCTCCGGAGCCAGAGAAGGAAACAAAGCCTGCTGAGGTCCCATCTAGTCCCCCTGCACAAGAAGAATTTGATGATATATTTGTAATCGATGAGTTTGGAAACTTGCAGGGGGACAACAAACAAGTAGGGACAAAAGTCCCAGAGGCAGAAGTCCCGGAGGCGGAACCAGAAGTTGCAGAAGAAGAGCCTCCTGAACAAGAGCCTGCACAAGAACAAGAAAAGAAGGTAGAAGAAAAAGAGCCAGAGCTAGAGATTGCCTCTGGGGCTCAAGAAATGCAGGGTCCGAGAGTGGACCAACAAAAACAAGGTGAACAAATGGCATCCGCTGGGGGAATCAGACCTTCGAGAATAACCGTAACCCCAGGCACCACGTTCCAAGGGCCACTCCTGGGAGCAACATTTGGGCAGGTGATTACCATGGCCCAAACTTTAAATCTCAGCCCAACACCTCCCCTACTGCCAAAATATGTACCGGCAGAAGAAGAAGAGCAACAAGAAGAGCAGTATGAAGAAGAAATCTCTGAGGAAGCCTACTAGAGTCCAGATAGAGAAATCGACCCAGAGGACAAGGCTGAGGAGATGGAAGTTGAGGAAGAAAATGTTGCTGAAAAAGTGGATACAGGGAAAGGAATGGATGAGATCCACGCCACTGAGGAGCAACAACTGCAGGACACCGGGGAAGAATTAGGGGAATAAATTCTGGCAGGAAGGCCACCCCTACCACCTCAGTGGCTGATAGAGAGTAGGAAAAGAAAAGCTCAGTCCGCTCCCATGACTCCTCTCTCCCTGGCCAAAATGATGGCCCAGGTCTAGGCCCTGCCCAAGGCCAAGAAAGCCCAGGAAGTTCATACCCTTCGAACTAGGCTGGGTGGAGAAACAGTTGCCGTTGTGGCAACACCTCCCCTAGGCACCGATGAAGCAACCGCAGAACCTGGAGACTATAATGTTGCAGAGGTATCACTAGGAAAAAGGGGAAAGCAAGGTGAGGTAGACTTGCTAAAGGAGGCAGCAAGGGTAGTGGAAGCTCGATATGAGAAAGAATCCCAGAGGCTCAAAGTAGAAAAGGCAAAGAATGCAAACCTTATGGGGTTGCTCACTGAGCTGGCTCGACCTATCAATGTCGCTCCTCTGGAGGCCTCCACCTCTGAAGATCTGTCGCAGAGTGACATAGACTCCCTGTGAGTAATGAAGAAGAAAGCCCAAGCAGTGGACAAGTGGGTCACCCTGCAGATAGGAAACACCCGGTGTTTCTTGGTATCCACCCTCCTAGATTTATATATGGCCCGACATGTTATACACTAGGCGGAGACTCTTATTGACCTATGGGAGGGTGATACCGAGAATTATCAAGCATAGAAGGTAGAGCTTGAGGAACTCCTTACCTTGGGAGAGGATATGATTTTTGAATCTAGAATTCTAGGGGATGAATCATTTGATTTTGTGAGAACCCAGCACTCCAGACTTGACCTCACATTGGAGGTAATCAAGCAACTGGTAGGGTCTCTGCAAGATAAGGTAAACAATGTGAAATATTCTTTCAATTTATACAAGTCTTTTGTAATAAAGACTTTTGGGGCCGACCCCCTCAGCACAGATACATGTACCCCCGAAGATTCAGTTTTGGGGATTTTTGATGAAATAATGAAGTCCCGGTATCAATCCCCGCAAGGGATAGATGGGGCACAGATGTCAAAGTTAACTCGCATGATACTTAGTGGTCATGATGTGGCGAGAATGGCTGACGAGTTTAAAGAGAATGTTCAGACCTGGGGGAACAAATTGAAGTGGCCAAGTATCGAAGGGCTGGCTTAAAAGATATTGATGAGGATGGTATTTCCCACCTCCTCCAGGATTTCAACGATAATAAGCAACCTTGAGTTTTCTCCAGAGCCCGAGGAAAACTCCAATATTGGGTATTCTTTATTCTTTTGGGGACATAAGTTCCTGGATCCCAGAGTCTTGGATCCAAAATTTTGTATTCTCTCAAGTGATCCGTGTCCCAGTCCTCGAGGCTGACCGGTCACTTTCAAAAGTGGTTAATAAAGGTTGTCAGAAGGTGGTTGGCTACATCAAGAGGATGTCGACTTAATAGTTGATTTTCTGACAGGATGGTCTTCTCAAGGCGCTGCTCAGAGGTACACCTGACGCATTGGAGACAAGATGCCATATTTCCCATTTATGAGGCATGTAGCCTCGATTCCTTGGGGACCTACTTTCTTCCTTCTCCTTCCTGGCTCTCCTCTCAAGGCTGATTCTTTCACTGTGTATTCTTGTCTCATTCTTCTGACGTGGCAGACCTATTCTATCTCAAGGTATTTTGTAGGGTGGCATAGGTAGTACCAGCCCCCAGATATTGTATTTTATTGGAACATGATGTAAAATAGGGTTAGGGTTAGAATAAAGTTGTATAAATAGCTAGACCGGCCCATTTCCAAGGGTTGGTGAAATTGATGATTTTTTTGCCCATAGTAATAGCAAAGTGATTTCTCATTCTAAGTTGCAGAGCTCAATGCTCCATTATTCTATTTTCAATAGTTAGACGCTCCCCTGGAGCCACCATTGTATCACGCACCAGTGCCTGCTGGAAGAGACATTAATGGAGAAGGAAGAATTCTTTGCAATGATGTTGTTGGCATTCCTGCTTCTGAGTTAATGGTATTTCATGTTTTATGTTCTTTATGTCTTCTACTCTGATATGTTAAAATAGATCAACGACCTCTTTACTCCCGCTACTGATAAAATGCTAGCTGATGGTTATGTATTTCTTCGATATTTAGTGTAGTATGTTAGAGTATTATTGATGTTTTGGACGTTTAAACATGACTATAGTTAGATGAAGTGTTTCTAACCCTGCAGGATCTTTTTTGTTTTATTTGCTAAGTGTAGAATGCTAGGGGAAACCTTACCTTATTGAATCTCCAGAGGAAATGAGTTGAAGAAACCAGCTATCCCCCTCAAAAATAGTCACTTCTCCCGACTGAGCCCCACACCGTCGTGACCTGACACCCAGGTGCTTGAAGGCCTGGGGAATCTAACTTCCCTGAAAAACCTTTGCAGGCAGAGTTGGCCAATACCTCTGGTACCCGGTGACAACTTATGACTGTTGGCGGACCTGGTCAGCAAAACCCTGTCAATAGTTTCTTTTCAATTTCGGCCTAAAATACACCGCACATCGTTGATTTGTGCTCATCCAACGGTCGTTGGCACTGTCACACTATTGTGGGTCCCATTATATTTTGGCTTGTCATTTTGATTTGATGTCACTAGGACATGTGTGTGTCACTTAATCATTTTAAATTACAACTTCAGCTTATTAGTTATTACATTTAATAAATTTTTAGTTTTACAGTGTAGTCCAATTTAGATTTTAATTCAATTATTTCTATCTGTATTATAATCAAAATTACATTATCACACATTGATATGACACATTGGAAAATTAAAAATAGAAAATTGCTTTGTCTCTGGACTGATAAAGAAACTTAATCATTTTAAAAATTTAGAATCTTAGTCTTTAGATTTAAAAATGGAAGTACTAATCCATCGCTTAAGAATACTTAAATGTCTAATACACAGGTAAAGCAACTAATTAAAATATTGTAATTACAAAGAAGTCTAAGAATCATTTTTTGTACCAATAAAAAGAAAATTGAAACGAACTTGGAATTTTTTTTTTCATAAAATTACATCGTATAGTAAAAACAGAAACCTACTAGGCAACCTCTTATCGATATAAAAAAAAAGTGAAACATTGCATGTCCATTGTCAAAAGACCAGGGTAACGGGAATGGGTAAACTAAGGAATCAGGGATCTTCATCTTCCCTTTCGTTTGAGTAGAATTTTCCAGAGAGGATAATCTTTGAGAATTCGTCAAGCCATGTGTAGTCCAACTCATCAAATTCATCAAGGTAAAACCATTTCTGGAGAAAATCTCTCTCAAGCAGTACCCATTTCCTGTGTCGCATTAGTTTCTCGTCATTGAGGTTCAACAGAAAGGTTTGTCTGGCCACATTTCTGCCCAGCTCCAACAACTTGTGTATATCTCTTGGCCAAGGGATCCCCACCCCTAATTCCATAAAAACAACAACATTGACATCATGCTTCAGGAATTTCTCTTTAAAAACCTTCCTCAACAGCATCAACATATCCACCTTCTATCCTTTGAGGTCGAGGAGAGACGCAAAAAAATGGGACATAATGTCCGTGTAGACGTGGTACCTATCAAAAATCTCAAGGAACTCTTGACCCAATAACATCAACGCGGTAGAATTTATAAAAGCGTCGCCACTAACTTCCCTACAAATAGAAGTGAGGATTTCTTCTGAGACATTGCCCAAAAAGGACCTCTGGTCATCTGGGGATGTGCATCTCAAATGGATTGGTGTGTCCATCTTTAATTCTCAAAAGCCTAAAGACGTAAAAACTTAAACCTTAAAACCAAAGGTAGAACTTCTACCACCGGCAGCAGCTCTGACTCTTAATCTACCAAAAGCAAAATGAAGAAGAAAGAAGCCAAATTGTCTATAAATAGCCCCGACCCCTTGATTGATAGTAGTGATCACGGATACTTAGAAATTAATAAATATTCTTTCTTTAATCGTATTTAATGCATTTTCCATAAATACATTATGTGTGTGAGAGATTTAAATCCACTGTCCTTAATTCTTCATATCTACATGTAAATCTTTCCCATAAATGCATGCGTACTATTGACAGTTAAAGAATGTCACTAACAAGGTATTTATTTCTTTTCAAGTTACGAGTTACAAGTTGCAGTTGCACTATCCACCGTCCACGTAAACAAATAACCAGTAGTAATCAACGATCATGGTTACAGTGTACTTTTTAAGGCTTGATACGTGTCATCATTCCGGTGACTTCCTGTAGAAGACTGTTTCCTTCAGAAATTTGGCCCGGAATTAAATTTCAGCCATTGATCTAGGATGATCAAATGGTCTCAAATAATACATTTAACAATATAAAACAATGGATATTACTAATTAGGTTATGTTTCAATGTGTGATCAGTTATATTCGCAAAAAATAAAGGTGATATTCATTGGACGTGATATTGCATTAATTACAATGTCACGTGTCATTATTCCGATGACTTCTTGGAGAACTCTATTTCCTTGAAGAAATTGGGCCAAAATTAAACTTCAACCATTGATCTAGGATAATCAAACGGTCTCAAATAAGACATTTAACATTAGTTGGGGTTGGCCCACATGACACATTGATGAGTCCCATCTTTTGAAAATTGCCAAATAAAATATTTATTTTCCCATAATTAACGATAGATTAGCCAATAGAATAAATATATTTTCAAACGGCACATAAAAATCGCCGGTACAAATATTTTTTTACCTTCAAAAGAAAATCATTCGCCTCATATATTACATATTTTCCCCCACATTAATTTATAATTCGCTAGGATTTTATGGAATTTTTATTTGGCAGGAAAAAAATCGCCTACGCCTTTATATTATTTTCCTAATTTGGAAAAAAAAAATTGCCATCATTAATAAAAAATTTCCCCTAAATTAATGTACGATTCACCAGGATTTTACACTTTTTTCGAGGGGGTTTCTTAAAGTTATCCCTGTGTGTGACATATGTGATTTTATAATTTGTGAAATTGAAAATGAACCAAACAAATGTTAATGTATGTGTGTTATTTATTTAACAACAATAACTTAATATTACTTAACTTTTGCAAGTATCATGTCACATGTGTGACAGTGCGACTACCAAATTGTGAAACTTTAAAGTAAAACTAAAATCTTAAATTAGCCAATGCAAATGGAAATTCATAAAATATCTAATAATAACGATGTCCCGACTCGCAGTCACGTCGAGTTAATATCGCCTCTTTGGTTACCAAGTTGTCCGCCGTCACTGGCAACTCCAAGTGGTATGTACATTTGGCAACTGCACATGGTATGTACATTGTACTATCAACTATGAGTATTGATACCGTAAACACGTACCTAAGACCTTTTTTAATTTAGAACCCTAAATTGTAAATGTATTAATCGAGACCGTTGATTGATCGTAGATCAATGGCTGAATTTTTATCTCGGGCCTAGTTTCTCCAAAGAAACTAATTTTTGCAAGAAGTCTGCGGAATGGATACACATCGCAAGGTTGGCACGATAACTTGCAAGAAATTAATGTCTTGTTAGAGTGACATTCTTTAACTGTGATGATCCACTTGTTAGTCATCAGACATGTCGCACGGTTTCCAAAATTGTACTAGTATAGACTGTAGTTATTAGTATAGTCAATATATTAGTAATTTCCTATGGACCCACACTCATGCATTAATGGGAATGATTTACCTAAAGATATGAAAGATATGGAACAGAGCTATTTATAGACGTTCTTTCTTGCTTCTTCATCAATTTCAATTTTCTTTTGCCTTTCAGCCTCTGCCCTCTGGTTTTAAGTTTTTAGATTTGTGATTCTGTAGATTCATAGAAGTTTAATTTTCTGTGTGTAGTTTGAAGATTTAGGTTTTTAGTTTAGGGCATCGAGGCTCTGCAAGTAGAGATGGACACACCAATTAGGTTTAGAACCACATCCACTGATGAGCAGAGCCCTTTTTGGGCATGATACCAGACGAAGTTCTCACTTCTGTTTGCAAGGAAGTGGGTGCTTTAATTAACAATGTTGTATTGATGGTGCTCGACCATGAGTTCATTCGCAATGATAAGAGATACCACATCAGCATAGACATCATGTCCTACTTCCTGGCATCTCTTCTTGACCTTGAATGAGAGAAGGTAGACATGCTTAAATTTTGCTGCGGAATGTTTTCAAGGAACAATTTCTGGTGGACGACGTCCAAGTCGTTGCCATTGCACAACCGGGGTTGGGTATCCCTTGGGATGATGAAATTGAAAATCTTATCCAGTGAGGTAACAATGTGGAAAGGAAACCCTTTCTACTAAACCTTAATGAAAGGCAGTTGACGCAACATCGAAAGTGGGCGTGACTGGGGAGGGACTTCCTGGGGAAGTGCTTTCAGCTCGACGACGAGGTGGAGACAGACTGCACCTGGCTCGACGAATTCACAGAGATTATCCTCCACAAACAATTCTTCTTAGATAAGGATGGAGATGAAGACCCTTAGTGTTTCTATTCTTGAAATGGGGTTTCTATAGTTTGTTTTGTATTTGTGTTTTTCTTATATGATCAATGAGTGCCCTTGTGGCAATAAATTTTATAACTATTTTTACTTCCTATTCAGTGATTCACACTCACACTCACACCATTTTGTAGGGATTTACGATGTGACTATAGTCTAAAGTTAAACTCTATAATTATAAAGTATATTATAATATTAGAGATGTAAATTTTCAAAATAATTAATGAAATTTTTTCTCTTCGACTCTTTTAATGTATGATAATAGATTGTCTGGACTCTTGACTCTGTAATTTTGTTTAAATTGCATAATTATTGTAAATTTTCTATCTTCCTCCGGAAATGAGACACGTATCAGTGTGTGAGATAATAGATTGTCTGTGTAATTTTATTTAATTACAATTTTATAAAGAAATCATATAATAAGAACCAAAAAAATGTAACAATGTTTAATGTATGTGTGACCGTGTGATTTATTTAAGAGTAATAACTTAACTTTTCCATGTCAATGTATATGTGTCATATGTGCGACTATGGAATTGTAAAAGTTTAAAGTCTAATTATTAATACCCATTTGACATTTATAAGTTTGCATTTTATGGGTAGTAATAAATTAATAATTATACATTTATCTGTGATTGCAATATTTTAATTAGTTTCTTTTATATTAGATAGTTTCAATATTTAATTTAATTTAAATTTAATAATTTTTTGGCGTATGGTGTTACGTGTAACTATATTTTTGGTGACCGTTGGATGAGTAGAGATCAACGACGTACGGTGTATTTCAGGCCGAAAGGCAAAAGAAATCCCATTTTTGCAATCCTATTCAAGAATCACAACACATGTCCACTCACACAATTGGTGTCATTCGATAAATATAATTCAAAGTTTTTTCATTTATTTCTTTTTAGTTTAATAGTATTGCAGAGGCTATTTATGAAAATCAAACAAGTATAAATTGTATAAAAATTTATCATAGTATATAAAAATGGGTTTTTAGTTTTATTAGTTAGTTTTTAATGACGTGTGAGGTGACTAGGTGACTATGTGTGAGGTACTCTAGTACTGACAAGTGAGAACTTAGAAGCTAAAATTTAATGGGACACGAAACACATGATAGTGACTGCCAGCGACCATTGGATGAGTACAAATCAACGACGTGCAGTATATTTTGGGTTGAAAGGGAAAAGAAACCCTATTTTTGCAAACCTATTCTGAAATAATGACATGTGTACACTCACACAATTGGTGTCATTCGATGACTATGTGTGAGGTGACTAGGTGACTACAAGTCTACGAGTCTACATATGACGTATTGTACTACTACTACTGACAAGTGACAAGACAAAAGTAAATGGGACCCACGACACGTGATAGTGACTTCCATGACCGTTGGATGAGAAATGTATCAACGACCCAAGGTATATTTCGGGCCTATTTGGGGAATGGTCACTTCATTTTGCAAATGTCCCCCAAAAATAGGGCATGTGTCATGAATTAACACTCAACTAAGTTTAATTAAAATAAAAATTGGAGTAAAATAGTAACTTAATATTTAATAATCAATAAGCTCAATTTTGGGTCCTACTAACCTCAGATATTTCTAATGTCAAAAAATTAAGTGACATGTTTCCTAGTGACCTCAGATATATGGAGAAGAAATAAAAGTTAACACGAGTCACGACTGATGACTCAGTACTCACGATTGTATAATTTAAACCTAAGTTTTTATATTTTCAATTCTTACTAGTATACTGTATTGGAGAATTGGAAAGGGGTTACGACTTCTACGTTGAGGATTGAGGAATGCAACAAAGTCTCTCAGCTCTTCGCCCACTCACAGTCTGCACAAATTGAATTTCCAGGTAAAATCCTAAACACCCACGTCCCACCCTTTAAATTTTTCAAATCTAGTGGTTTACTGTATAGATTATAGTCATAGAATTAGGGTTGAATTTTAAACATGCATGTAAATTATAGTTGTCACCTATGTAGAATTTTTTGAATTTTCCTACAAGTAAATAGTAATACTAGTATACCACGGTCCATGATGGGAAAAACAAATACCAAGACTATGAGTAAAAGGCAAAGAAAGGAAACATAGATAATAGACTTCCACAAACTAGTTAAAACATTAGGTTTCATTGATGAATTTCATGATATTTTTGATCCTGTTATCCATGGAAATAAGGGAATCATGGAAATTAGATTTACACTTGAAAATAAGTGGAAATATCCAATGAAGGAATCAAAATTTTGTCCATTTAACAACATGGTAAAGGCAAAGACAAATAAAATTGCATCGTAGGTTACTGGGTTAGCACACATGGCATTACCTCAAGTATTCCCTTGTCCAGAAATTATCATGCTCTACGCTAAAAACTATGATGAAAATAGAAAAGAAATTGTCAATAAAAATACTCAGGAGGTAATTTTGTCGATAACGGAGACTGAATTTTCTAGTGTGTTGGACCTAGGGTTTGAAGCACAAAACTGAAATGTGCACAGTAACCTAGGAAAGCTGGCAGAGAATTATGAAAAAAAATATACAATAAAGAAAGATTCGTATATCAGAGGAATAACAAGCAGTTCTAGTCTGGATCCACATCATAAGCCTCCTTATGATTATGATATTTTTGTGCAATGGGTTCAGGATAGTATTTCCTTGCTAGCATTTTTTTTGGTATTCGATAGTAACAAAGAAGTGGGTGCTAGCATTCTTGAAATGATTTTTCATATTCATTGTTAAAAAGAACCAGTAAAATATAATTTTATTGAGCACATTGTTCATTGAATGCAAGAACAATTACTAAGGATTAAAAGAGGTTCACAGAAGACATTTAGGTTCACAACCTACTTGTACTATCTTCTTTTAGCAAAGCATCGTGCAATATTTTAGACAAACAAGCTTCAAAGTCCGGTCCAATATACAATATATGAATTGACACCTGAGATAAGGATGAGTGATAATAGAGGAACTATAACAATTTTGTAGACTTCTTTTGGCACCAATGTACCATAAAATTATAGGCACTTCTTTGCTTAGATTGCCTATATCTTTTAGATATTGCATTCAACTCGGAAGTCAAATACAATTGGCTGACTGGTACTTCATGGAAGACTACACTGTGTTAAGGTTTTACGGTTCAGTGGTAGAACCCTACAAACTTCCAATACATGTTAAAAAGAGGGTATTTGCATTGGAATATGTTTGATAGATGGAGAGCACATATGTACTCTTTAATGGCCAGCAAAAGAAAATAATATTTCCCTCCTTGCCTTTCTCATTGGGAGGGTTCACATTTGAGAGAAGAGACTTCAAAGTGGTAGAGGATTTTTTTTTTCAATTTTTGCTTTATTTTTGACAGTCATTGGCAGTATGATCCACTAAACATAATTGGAACAAATCTTAGAGTGAATGGGAGCTCCGCAAACTAATGTCAACATGAGAGTATTCCATTGATAGAAAAAATTAAAAACATGGAGTCCTGGGATGAGGTCAAAAAAGAGATGGAGAATACGCCGCTGAAAATAATATTTCAATACAAGAATTGGCATCACAAATTATGGCATTGCACAAGCAGAAAGGAAATGTACAACACAAGACATCCTACAATTTCTACCAGCAAGCTGCTCAACCATTTACAAAAGCTATTTCAAACAACCTAGTGCTTCAATATAAAGATGATAATTGGATTGCAACCAAAATTAAAGATTTTTGGGAAATGAGGAAGAATCTCGGTGAGCCAAAGACCTTTGCATATCTTTATGATGCAGATGAGGATGAAATATTTAGCGATTTGTTGAATGCGAAGCATCCTTCTCAAGCAAATCATAGTGAATATAATCATCAAGATACTGATGATGAGTGGGATTCTATGAATCCCACATCAACTAATGTATATTCAATAAAAATTGCTACTGGATTTGATGTCTCCATAAAAGAAAAATATGGCAAAGGGGCAGCCCGATTGTAGAAAAAATGGGTTTTCCAGGTAGGGGTGGTCTGGGTCCCATAGAAGAAGGGACTTGGTATCCAATTTCCACACCTACTCCACAAAAATGTGGTAGGACACCAGTAAGTGGAGGTTCATCAGAAAAAGGTACTACTTAGTCTCATACCCTTGCACCTTCATTTGTTCCAGCTTCAAATCTAGTTCCACCTTTTCCAAGCACTCAGATTCAATTTGAATCAAGTGCCACTCCCATTGGTAGGGATGGCATGGGTAGTACTAGTGGTCTGAAAAGGAAATTACAATTGGACATGAAATCAGTGGATCCCAGAGATCAAGGAAGTGTAAAGAAGCAAAAGATTATGACAACAATGCCAATAGTGTCTGTGACTGTGAGTCCAACAATTGCCACACCTTCAGGACAAAACCCTCCAAACAATCCAAATAATCCACTTGTAATGTTCATGGTGTTACTATTACTAATCCTCATGGTGCAATTATTAGAACCATGGGTGGAAGCTCGTACATCACTGCAAGTTCTATTTCACCTTTCAAACATTCAATTGTGTCCAAAAACCTTGATTTTTGTCACAATGATTTTGTAACTAACTTTAAACAAACAAAAAATAGAAATAGAAAAAATACTAAGACATTGAAGAAGGATGCAGTTGCTGCAACTGATGATGCAAAACCTACATCGAATAGGTTATTTCCCACATATGACCCAAACAAAGAAATTATGGAGTTCATGGTTTTTATGCCCCCAGCTAGAGATAACAATCTACCAGAGAGTCAAATAGATCCATCTTAATTTCAAGTTAGCACCCTCCAAATGGATTTAACCAAAATAGAAAATGTGGACAAGATAAATGTGTTGAAAATGACCAACCAAGTGGTCTACAGTTTAGTGATGAAGTTAGAGAGAGAGAATGGAAAGCTTCAGGGAAGAATAGAAAAGTTACAGGTAGACCTGGAAAATGAAAAGGAAAAGGAGAAAGCAATAGATAATAGGTGCAAAGAATTAGAGAAAAGGATAAAAAATTCATCCTTTAAAGAAGCAATTGGATAGCAAGAACATATGGAGGCAGAACTGAAATTTGTGAGGGAAAAATTGGAAGAGAGCAATAAAAATCTTGAGGATGAAAAAGCCTCTTCATTAAATTTATACAAAAGCGTGGAGAGTGTGGCACAAGTAAACAATAAATTAAAGAAATAGTTGGAGGATGACAGGGTAAAAGAAAAACAGTGAGAAGAGAAAGCAAACCAGTGGGAAGAGGAAGCAGAAAAAATTAAAAAAAAATAGAGTGAAAACCAATTGTCAGAATTGAATGACCAAATGAAAAATATAGTAAAGAAAATAAAAAGAGACCTTTGGGGGAAAATAAAGGTGACTGGTGATAGGTTGTGTGATTAGTTTGAATTGAATGAAAGTCTTAGAGATGTTTTTGGGAAGGTCAAAGAGCACATTGAGAAGAACGAAAAAATTTGTGAGAGCGAGAAAACTGCAAAACAGATTTTAAATCAAATCAACACAAGTAGTGACAGGCATTTGGCAAGCAAGGGAATTCATGACCGCGTTCGTGCATCAATAAAAAAAAATCTATCTTTCAAAAATGTCAGAAACTAAAGGAAATAGAGGAAACTCTTTCCTTATTTGAGAGAAAGCTCACCAAGATGAATCAAACAACAACCAAAACGATAGGTCATGGTTTGCCAAGTCCTAGTCCTAGTAACTCATTAACAAATTTTGTTGGAAGAGAAGTTAAAAAAAAAGGTTGGAGGAGACAATGAGGACTGGTTTAGGCAAGCTTCCTCAGGACACATCTCATGAAAGCATTGCAAAGTGCATCAAACCATTGACAAATTTGAATGTAGTATTGGAAGGATCATTGCTTTCAAGTCACCCTAACAATTATGGATGGTTGACAAGGTTGCAGGTCTTCTACTATAACTTCACAAATATTGACCTTCCAAGCGATGTAAAATGGAGCATATTAAACAAACTGGTAGAATCATCTCATCAAAAATAGTATGTGAAATTACTTTCAGTTTCAAACATCTCTATATTATTTATCTATTGGCTTGAATTGAGTTAAAAGTAACAATTTTGAACTTTTTTTTTTAACAGGATCAATGTAGCAGATGATATAATGCTATTGCTAATTTACTAAACCGGCCTGTCAAATGCAAAAATGTATAGTTGTAGAGATGTTGTATTGGTCTTGACTCTTACTGATTTTGATTTTGAGACTTCACATCAGGCAAATTGGCCTGAAGCTATTGTTGCTCCCTTGTTTCTATAAAAGGGAATTCAAGGTCATTTGCTAAGGGTAATGAAATTAAAATTGGGTATTGACTCTTGAGTCATAATTCATTGTCAATTCACTTTTGCAAACAGAATCACACAAAGTTGTGTTCTACTTCTTACTACCATTAATGAATGAATTGTTACATTGTATCATATTTGTAAATAAATTAATGAGAATATCTATTTCTAAGAATTGTATCATATGAATCGCTATGTTTTCAAAAAAAAAAACTTTCAGAATTGTACCATATGAGCTGAATAGTGCAAATGAAAACCATTATTTATTATAGAATTCATGAGATTATCAAGCACATTCATGTTTTTGAATTTTGACATTGGAATATGATATTATGCATGATTGATGATGAGATACAAAAAACTGACAGTAGACTACAACAAAAAGTTTAATAAATACCTAGGACCTGCTACTTCTACAAAGGTTCAAGTTTCCACATCATATCATTATCGGGATCCTCAAATTTATCGTCATCAACCTGAAAGCTTCCTTGGTTCTTCGATATGTTTTCTGCACTCTGCATACCTTCACTTAACTCAAGTTCAACTCTATAATTACCAGTACCAGTATATGAGTCAATGACAGTCACATCATTGTCTCTGGCACTCCCACTTTGGTTTGAAATGTTGCCCAACCCTCTTCTCTGACATTTCTTCCTCCACAATTTTAGTGCCCCGTCGTAAGGAAAAGTATGAACTTCATACCTGGATGTATAGAGCCTCAAGAAATTTTCAAAATTCTTGTCTAGTTTATTTCTTATCTTTGACTTTAGGAATCCCAAAGCACTAAAAAATATCTCATCCTCCACCGACCCCAATATCATGGTCAGACATAAATCAGCAAGATCAAAAATTCTGATATTGAATCAATCAACATTTCGCTCTCAGCTAGATATTTCCAAAGCCTTGTTGTCGATCCATCTTCATGGGGGTTCTGCATAATATTATATTGTTCCCTCATTGTCTGTGAAAAATGGCCTGATTATTCTCTCAACCGAGATTCATCTAAAATTCCATTTAGAGTTACTCCATTTAACTCTTTGGTTTTGCAAAAATGATCTATCAAAGCTAGTAGCTTAGTTCCATAGTCCTTCAAATTGTTGATACTCCAATATCGAGGAAACACAATAGCCATGGATTCAAGTAGTTTGACTAGAGGGAATCTTTCTCTAATCTCTGAGGAAAGATCATAGGCAATGTGCTTCATAGAAGCAATTACAGACTCAATGATCTTGGTAAAGTCTTCCCTTTTAACACTTGATACTCGCTTCTTGTTCTTCCTTCCTGGTTCCTCGAACTCAACCCTGGCATAGTAGTACATTGGTATCTTAAATCCGCATACTTCTGCACATAACTCCCCATTTACATCGATCTTTAAAATGTTGTCAGGATTGTCCAAATATGTGATTTTAAGACAACTGGCAAATTTTACATCATCACATGATCGATAGAGATTATCTAGTGTCATGCATGTCAATTTACAAAGTGTAGCATATTCTGTAATATACATTTCTCTTTGCTGGGCCTTTTTCATTATATTTCTCAATTCCTCCAGTAGGGGGAGAAGACCTACTAATGTTAAGAGTGTCTCTACATTACTTAACCTTTGTAGCAGCTTAGGAAATTTGGGTAGCCCTGCTTCTTCATGACTTGACTTCATTAGACCAAGCAACGATTGATATTATGAAAACACTCGATGAGTTGGTCCATCCAAAGAGATCCATCTAGTATCATTATCCTTCAGAAGTTTGTTCCCATCGGTTATTCCTTTGGCAAAGTGTTGAAATTCCCTCAATCATTTCGGACTTCAAAAAAAGTATTGGTAGATCTCTTTGATTAAAACTTCATTTTTTTTATACTGGACCATGCTTGCTGACAACTCCAAAAGCTAGATTCATTTTGTGGTCCATGTAGTGAATGGGAGTAACATAGGGCGCACAAGAAGATTGTATCTTTGTGCAAAGACCTCCCTTGTGGCCTTGCATTACTGAAGCTCCATCCGCTCCAACACACACCAACTTATTGGCAATTTTCATGTCATTTATACCTCCATATTCATTTAGAGAACTCTTTACTAGTTCAAATAAATTTTTAGTTGTCGCATTATCCTTCATTTTAGCAATAGTTAGTAGATGAGGTTGGCAGAAAAAATTGTGTACAGTATAAACATGCATGCATACCCACGAAGTATTATCTACTATTGTAACGTCGTCTAAAGACAGTGTTATTAAATTTGATTGTTTTCAACATTAGCAAGACAACTTGCCCATTCACATCCACTATTTACTGACCATTGACTATTAGGATAGTTAAAAACTTTCAGAAAGTGTAATAAAGAACTCAATAATGGGTAGTTTGTCATAGGACGCCCTGTGCTAAAAATATTAAAGACAACATGTAACTGACCAGGTTTTCCCATTAGTTCTACTTCCAATGCTTTTCCAAAACAAGCTTCAATAGAGCCTTTAACTAGAGCAGGATTCGTCTGTATATTCTGCTGAAATTCATATAATTCTGCATTCCTAACATGCAGAGATTTGTCCTTTGTTTTCCATCTTATCACTGATTTTTCAACTCCATCTATGGTTTTAATTTCGTAAACTTTACCCATATGCTTCTCTATGGTGTCGATTTTTAACTGCAACCTCTTTTCCTTCTTATTTATCTTGGTACAAATATTACATCTGCATTCTACCAGAGGCTGACCTTTAATTGGATTGTCCACTGGTTCAATGAATGGATACTTTGATACCCATTCTATTTTATTAAAATTCCTCGACAACTCCCACTTCTGATCATTTTTTGATTCCCTATCCTTCTTTGAATTATTTTTTCTTTTCTTTTTCCCTGCACCATTATCATCTCTGAAATTCTCAGTCTCATCTAAGTCGATTATATCATTATGGCTAATCTAGGTATTTAACTAAAAATCTTCTTCAAGTTCATCGTGATCTGAGATATCAAGTTCACTTACTTCTTCAATATGGCGTGTAGTTTCAGGTTGTGAATCTTCAAAATCTACTTGTGATGAAGCAGCTTCCCTATTTTGGACAGAAACATTTCCAACACCATGACCAAAGTACAATGATAAGGTTCTACATTTTTTTGGCCTCTCTTGGCTTTCCCCACTTGCAAGAGCCTTACCCTTATTCTTGTTTGACATCTCCATTCTCCAACGACTTCTAGTGCAAAAAAAATATATTAAATTGTTGATGAAGTGACAATAGACTATAATATATACAAATATGATTTTGGATTCATTGGCCCTAAAATCATGTCTGAGGTCTCCCTGGTCACCACTGTTTGCTAACTAGTTACCACTAAATAATAATGAACTCAAAATTATAGAGTCACAAAATAAGTATCACTTACCTTTGCCTCAAATTAAATTGTAGTTGCGACTCGCCAATGCAGCATGCAGTTGCACTCAATAGTTTGAAACTTTGCTATCGATCAAATGTTTTTATACTAATCCTTATTTGGTGAATTCGGCGGGAGGTATTAGGTATACAAATATTTGGCGAAGCCCGCATAATTATAACACGTCTTTTGTTATTTTCGAGGTGATTATGGGTCATCCAATACCTTCGCATAATTAATAAAAATGGTGAAATTATCTTGGTTTGAGACACGCGTCCATAAAATGCCAGGCAAATTTGGGGCCACCTATAAATATATATGTATAAAACTATTGGTGAATATAGGCCATCCATTTGGGGTCGCTGAGAAATTATAGGCAATTTTTTTAAATTTAGGGGGGCCAAAATTTATATTGCATTGGCGATAATGTCTAAGAAATGGAGAAATTAAATAAATCGATGGGCGATGGGCCTGGGCATTGGACCCAATATTAATAAATGTCGAGCGATAGGGTCAATCCAATATATGAAAAATATTTGCCAATTCTCAGGTCACCGACATGCAACATTCACCAAATGGTGAATAATCGACACTAAAGTTTTCGCTGGTATCTATGACAAAAGCATAATGGTTATTGGACCCCTTGTCAGTAATTGGGTGTTTTCCCTTAAGTCACATACAGAGACAACAACAAAAAATCATTGAAATTGAACATAAAGTTTGGTCTCTACAATCACGCAAAGTTAAGATGGGCAGATACTAGTACGCTTCCCCTACTAACTAGAAACATTGGACCTACATATTTCCATCTTGTAGCAATATGTCATACTACACGAGGCTTTATATGATTGATCAAGCACATTAGACTAACTTGGAACCACATAATCGATGGGCATTTACATTATGTTAAAGTGATGTGCATCTTATATCGATCCACATTCTTTTTGAAGGGGCACTGGCTACGGGGCAGGAAATTTGCACCCGGCTCCATTGCCCTTTCACATGCCATACATACCATAAAGACTGGACTCTCGTATTGTGCACAACAACAATCAAATCAAAATTTTAATGCCCTCTAAACAACCATTAAATATTTGGTATGATTTACCTCTCATTCTTCTCTCTCCACAACTATTAATAATTTTCTTTATTTGGATAGTCATTGGGTGGGTATTGTTTATTAGAATAAGTACTGCCTTAAAACTCTAATAAACAATATTTAGATGTAATATTTTATTATTCAAGTTATCTTTGGAGTTCTTTTTGTTATAAAATTAGTTTATTTTTTAAATTTAAAATTGACATTATCATTCATAGATTTTTAAAATATATATATATATATATTTTATTTTTCTATAATTATTAGTTTTAAATTATTTTATTTTAACTTTTAAATTTTTTTTTCTACTTAAAACTTTTTTGCAAAAATAATTTGAAATTATAAATATGTTAAAATATAATTACGTATTTTTAAATTAAAATTATATAATATAATTAAACAAAATATCAAAAATAATTTTTAAATATTTAATTTTATTTTAAAATAATTTATTCTTAATTCTAAGACCTTATTGTGATCTCAAACTTAATCTTAACCTTAACTCTGATCTAAAATTAAATCTAATTTTAATTGAATTTTAATATAATATTAACACCAACTCTAATTAATCTCTTATTTGATATTTGAACTCTTATTTTAACTCAAATATTTTTCTTATAATCCTAACTTAACCTTAACCCTAATTGAA
>MU226967.1:308026-320958 GCA_018584345.1 Thuja plicata | reverse complement strand
GTGTTTTAGCTAAAGAGGGTGAATTTAATTTAATTAAAGTGCTAAGACTTTATAATTAAATTAATTCGATCATAAGGTTTGTTTACCCAATAAATATTTAGGAATTAAATATAATGTATGATTAATGTAGATTTAGGATTTTCTGCATTTGACACTTACGTTGAGTAGAGTCAATCAAAACTCATAATCACCTAGTAAAATAGGACTTTGATGATTCAAAAGAATGACAAATGCAACAAAATTGGTTAGGGTTGCAAGATGCCAATTTTGGGGTGTTATAATGAAAATTTGTGAGGATTTGTACCTTGTTGTTCTATAATGAGAGATGTTGCAGTCAAGACTCTTCCTTTTTCCTGATAATTGTGTATGGATTATTTTTAATTCTTGCATATCGATCAAAGGAGAATGGCGGTTCTATATGGAGGTCATTTAATGTTTTGACTCTTGATATAGCCGTAAAATTCAACCCTTGTCTTTTTGTTTTACCTATATCAATTGTTTCTTTATGGAGGGTCAGTCCTTGGGATTTGTGTATTGTGATTGCCCATGCCATGGATAGTGGTATTTGTCTATGATTGCCTAGGGATATAGGTGCTATAGGTAAACTTTATGGGTCATCTTTGTTCCAAGGTGGGTCATTGTATGCATCAAAATAGACAGCCACATACAAAGGTAAATCTGGGGGTTTAGAGCCAATTGTATACACAATGTCTAACACTTCCCCAAGAGAGTCGTTGACAAGGCTCGTTTGAATCCAAAGGTTCATTTTTAACATTGTTCGTTAGCCTCTACACAGTAAGAGTTCTAGGGGAAGTTGGGCAACACCATTTTCATTATTTGGTTTCATGCGTGTTTGTGTGGCAATACTAAGTGCAATAGGAAGATTAAGTAATTTTAGCATTTTTTTATTATGCATGCCAACTAGATTGTTTGTAGAGTAAAGGTGCATTGACTGGTCAAATTCATTTTGTTCAAAAGTACATATTGATTTGTTTGTTCATTGCATTAGTAATTCCCAATCTTCTTCAGTTGCATCTGCATTGCGCATGTTATGTAGTATTTGATGAAAGTCAACTTGTGTTTGTGTGTCACCTTGCTAGCGAAATATGGTTATCAATGTGATAACTGTTTTGAATTGATCCCATAGGAATTTGGCATTGGAGTGTGCTGCGTACATTGGTTTTTCCATTATAGGTGGTAGTTGTGCCAAGTCACCAACAAGAATTATAGATGTTCCTCCAAAGCATAGCTATTGTTGATGGGGGAATGCTTCACGCAATCTCATATCTATTTAATTTCAACAGTAATTTCAGTCCTATGAAACTCATCTCATCGATAAGGAGGTATTTTATATGTCTCATATCTTCTTGGAATACTAGTAGTGATTTTCCTTGTAGTGGCTCCATCTCTCTTATAGGTATCTTAAGAGAAGCATGTATAGTTGAGGCATGTATGTTGAATGCAAAAATTCCCGTAGGAGCAACAATAAGGAGAAGATTATTAGTTTTTTATGCTAATATCCAAAGTGTATGTCTAATGCACTATATTAAGTATGATTTTCCTGTGCCTAATGTTCCTTGTATGATCATACGCAAGGGTTGTTTGAAGGCACTATCACCATAATGCTCTTTAATAATGGTAAGCGCTATTTCATATTTGGGAGATAATGGATATGATGTATTGCAGTCTTGTATTAAGGATTGTTCATTTTTTTGGGACATCTTGTTTGTACTTATGAAACGTTCTTCTATATTATCAAAGTCATGTCGACCAAGAATTTCAAGGGAATTTACATTTTCACCACTAGAAAGCCCCATTTGTGATAGCAACTCCCATTCATCTAGTTGAATTGTATTTCTCACCTCTACCTCATTGTCAATTTCTTCATCTTCTTCATGGGAAATCTCTATATTGATTAGGTGGTCAACATGCCACACATAGTATTTATTTGAATTCATTTGCTTCCAATTTGCAATAATGACATCTTTTTTTGGGCCAATATCTATAGAAATATCACTGTAATGTTTGTATGGAAGAAGCTCACTCCAACAGAATGTCTCAAATTGTTCAGAAGCCTCATCTGGAATAGTATAGAATCAGGGAAAGACATTAACAACCATGATTTGTTTGCAGGCTTTCCATTTACACCCTTTACGAGTGGCTGAAAATGAAAAACTTCTGGCAGATTCAATCAATGTTATCATCTCCATCTCAACAGGGCATTGTATGTAGGAGTGTAGATATCTCATTAGTAATGTTTTATCACCTGGATTTTTTTGTATCTAATGGAATACTTTGCGTCCAACATTTAGTGTTACAAAAGAGCGACTACACAAAACAAGTGGTAATTTTTGTAGCATATGGCATGTTCCTTGTGCACCAATATCATGATCTTCAATAATCTCAGCCATAAATCTGTGATATGTTTCTAGTGCTTGGTCTTCTCCTATTTGTTGTTTACATATTCATGTTAGCATATCAATACAACTCTCTGATTTGCATTCTGCCTTTGATGCATACTTGGCTATATATTTAAGAATGAGCATTTTTGACACAACTGGTTGACAATCCATATTAACTCTCCATATTGAAATCATTTGTGGGTTATGTATATTTAATCTATCATAATTACGTGCGGGGGCATATCTCTTGTGTCCAATTTCATCGCAACTTAAAGATGAGATAGCACATTCAGACCAAGGAGCTTTGTATCGACACTCTGAAATGTTACCTCGTTTGCGTAGGCATGTTGCTTCAGTACATTGTGTGTATTGTTGGACATGATTGATGATATCTTCATAGTCAACAAGTGTATCTCTTTCAAAGATATCACTTCTCTCTAGCAAGAAAGGGTCTTCTTGCAAGGTTTGATGTCGTGTATTGTTTCTGTTAGTTGACGTACAAGGATTCCATGCACTGACGTATTTATCAAAGTATAACTTTGCTCGTTCCACAGCCGCATGGTCCTCCCAATCAAGTCTATCCATGTCTGGTGCATTGGGAAGCCAAATGAACCCATGTATGTTTCTTGATCCACGATGTTTCCATTCATATCTATACCAGTAGTCTGTTGCACCAAAGAGTTTCTCTAGCACTTCTTTGCGAAAGATTGTGAATCTTTGATGCAAAAATAGTGATGTGATATGTGGGTTATTAATAATGTTGTTTGTGCATTCTTTGTTCATTCTTTGGTTATACTATAGGCTATTTGGAAATAATCTTTGCAATTCTGGCCACTTAATATCTGCAACACTAAATGTGAAGAATAGAGTTGGGGTTCCTAGCTAGTTTATCATGTTTGAAAGCTCTCCATGATATTTGTTCCAATATGAGCAAGTCCCCCTTAAGGAAGATCCAAAATGCATTAATTCCTTTGCAAGTTGAGTCTTGGGAAATTATTGTATGTGGAGACGAAGGCTATCAATCATCATTGGTATGCAATCCTCCAAATTTTTCTTAACAAATACAGTAGAAAGTCCCTGACTTTGATGTCGCATCATTAGATTTAGTACAAAATAGCAGAACCTTGGATGACTTCCAAATCTACTATCATGAAATCTCATTAAGTGTAACACATATTCGTGCAACTCAACTTGTCAATAATGAGGTTGCATTGGTAGTGAAATTCCATTTGGGAAAAGTGTGGGAAAATCCATGTCTAGAAGACCCTCAGTATTGTATTCATTGATTGGAGAAGGGTCAAGCTCTGGCCAATGAATATCGCTATCATTTTCATTTGTAATTTGCAAGGTTTGTTTGATGATATCCAATTCATGTATTTTATTTTTTAATATAGCCATAAATGATGATGAGTATGTTATTTCATTTTCAATTTCACCATCAACAAACATAGGTTCAATTTCTGGTGACGCCACATGTTCATGGTCAACATTAATGGTATGAAGCATGCTTGAAATGTCTACACTTGTATCAGGGAGTTTTTTTAGAGATTCAACATCTATTTGGACATATTTGTAGTATGGGTCATATTTGATTTTACATTGTAATGCAGCCCATACGTGACTTCTACTTACATAGCAATCATAATAGCTTCCATGTGTATGGAATCTTCGAACTATTAGGATATCAAGTTCTATAATTTTATGTGGGAGACACTTTGCTATTGTTTTAAGATCTTGTGGGAAGATAATTGTGTGCCACAATATTTATATTGGCCTCCATGAGCATGTGTTACTTGAACTATTGGATTTACTTGTGCTATGAGCATCTCTTCGACTTGGGTCAAGTTTTTTAATACTGATGGTTGTTTTCCTGGATCCATGTTGTTACATTCTGAGAATAGATGTCTTCCTTTCTCATGAAAGCATCTAGCACAAATTGGACCATTGTCTTTTGAAATGGTATGCATTCCAAGGTAGCATTCGCTACATATTGTGCATACTTGCAAGTTTGACAATGTGTCTATCCTATTGCAAAATTTCCTAGAAGCTATGGTGAAGGCATCATCAGGTTTTGTCGTGGGATGGCTATTGACATCTTTGTTTTTATTTTTCTCTTTGTGTTGTAGACATCATCGAACACTTATTTCTTCTTTTTGGTGAGCATAGTATTCCTGACTGCTTTTACGAGATTGCATTTGTTGACGTTCATTTTTTGAGGAGCTAGGTTGAGGATTTTGTGGGGTGGAGTTCATCATCTGTAAACAAGGGAGCACTTTTTTCAATATGGATGCATATAGAGAAAAGAATGTGTTTGAGTGGAGAAGATAAATATATAAAAAATGGGAAAATAATATTATTAAGTAGTTACACCATGCAATAGAAATAAATAACTTGTCAAAATGGAGTAGAGACTTCATTTTTATGTAAACAATTTAATTTGTAATTCTTATAATATATAAGAATTATTATTAAATAAAATGCACATTGTTTTCATTTTGTATACAATCATATATAAATTTCACAGTTAGTAGTATGCAAATTATCTTTAAAAATGAACCCAAAACCATAATAGAAAATTTTCACTATTATATTTATTAAATATTTTAATGTACCATATATAGTCTTTCAAATATGCACGTGCATAGCATAAGCAATGGGCGTAGAATGAGACACTATTATTTTTGTGCATATCATTGATTCTTTCCAACAAGGAAGTGTTTTCTTCAACAAGATCCATCAAGTCAACTTTGGTGATTGATGACTTCAGTCGACCTTGAACACCACTTGAATCATATATAGAGGAGATAGTGAAGAGAAACTGCTTAAAGAAGCCTTGTTTGATTATTGTCTCTACATCAATTTTTGCTTCTTCATTGAACTGTAGCATATACAAGTCCTTTGCCGACATGCCTAGAATAGTGATGGTTGGTTCATCAAAAGCGATAGCCCATAGTGATCATGTATGATCTGCTAGCTTTAGTTGAAGTATATATCTGTATATGCATTCTGCAAATGTATCTTTGCACTTTGAACAAGTCCATGTCTCATCAGCATTCTGCACAATTTTTTTTTACATTGTTTACCATTTGGCTCAAGGGGGCAAGATGGATGGTAAACTGAATTTGATTTATGTATTGTATTGTTTCCTTTACAATGTACTGAATAGGTTGGGTCACATGCATAGATTGTTCTTCAATATCATAAATTGTTTTCCTTTGTATTTGTAGAGGCGCATCTATAGCTTGTGTAGATGATGAGATGATGTTATTACCATTATGTTCAAACCATAGTTTTAGTTTTTCTGTCTCATCTATGTTTGGGTCTATAAAGAGGTGGGTACTAGCTAGAGTTCTTATCACCTTTCCATTATACTCTGTGACTCTACCAGTTTTAATTGCAAGAACAACATTGTGTGAATCGTATAATTCTTGGAGCTTTGTATCTTCTATCTGAGTGGTTGGACCCCATAAAGTTACATTTATAGTACATAAAGACCTATCCATTAGTTGAATGCTTCTTCTAAGAACTTTGGTCTCATCTCTCATCCTCATTGTGGAGCTTGGATCTACACATACGACTATTCCTATAACATCAACAAGGCAATTACTGGCCATGTGCACAATATCATTAAGAGGCGTGAAGGAGAACTGATGTTTAGGAAATGTGAGATCATCATCTATTTGAGAAACCTTTGAATCATCTTGCAAACAAATTTTAAGTTGGCTATTAAGCTTGTTGTATAGCCTATTCACTGTCTTAACAGTGCCACCTGATATTGTATATATAGCTCCAAGATGGATATTCATGTAATAGGTATCTACAATTTTGTTGAATCAAGTGATATGTATTTCACTTTTCTCACAATCTATAATATCAAAAGAGAATACATTTCCTTTCCCCTTTTGTGTATTAAATTGGTGCATTTCTTTTTTCATTGTAACCCGACCCTTTATAAGCCACCTTGTTTGGAATGGATTCAAGCTTCTAATAAGAGTAATAGTGGGGTTGAGATCTTTTTTCTTTAAGGGTGATGAAATTCCAAACAACACCCTTTGAGAAGGTAGTTTTGGTATTGTTTCATTATCAGGTAGATTTGTACATGGAGTAGTTGAACTCCTGGCATTCTGTAGTAAGTCTTGTACTTTGAATATGAAGGTGGGCTCACCAATAATATCATGGTGCAAGCAAGTGATTTCTAGTTCTGAGACAACAATCCACCTATATAAGTATATTGAATTGTAGCATTAAAAATTGGAACGAACTCTAAAATATAGCTTTAAGAATGATAGATGTCCAACTAAAGTAGATATTGTCTGATATATTAATTTAACACATTGGCTTACCTTGATTTTCAAATAGTAGGACAAATATACCCTTTGAGCAATACTATAGATCCCTTTAGGATTTGTTCTGAGGTCATGCAATTATTATATTTTGTTGGTAGTGATGCTTGTTGCATATGAATTCCATCAGAGAGATCCATTTTGTATCAAGTTGTTGATCTCAGGTTACGCCCAAGCTCAGCAATGTCTATGACTTGGAGGTATGGTTGTAGTTGCAAGCTCCCATCGTTGATCATTTTGATTGCAGATTCAGTTAAAGAAGACGCTTTCACTCAAGTGGTCAAGTATCTATATAAAAGATACATCACATGACACAAGCACTATGTTGTGAACTTATGTTATTTAACAATAAAGTTCTAGTGACAATATCTAATTAATCTCATGCATATATGTACTCTAGGAGTCAAATGCATATGGAGAACCACAACGTATAGATCTTGCAACAAGATGAACCACAATTTAAAAGGTCATCAAGTATAAGGAAGCCAACACAAATGACACAAGGATTCTTATAGAAGAATTTATATCATTAAAATGTTTATTTTGTTATACAAGATAGAAGTATAATACTATGTTGATCTCTCTTTGATTAAGAGTCAACAACGAGAAATATTCATTCCATCAAAATTGTTTCAAAGACAATACCAACCTTATTCCTTATATAATTTATCTACCAATATTTGAATGATGTCATTATACTTAACAAAATTAAACTACATAGCCCAAACAAATGGTTTCCACAATTCATGTGTTTTCTCATTGTGCCTTCCAAATGAATTACAAAGGTTGTGAGATATACAATGTTTACATAATAGAAATTTTTCATTGTACTTCAAATTGTAACAATGAATAACCATATATAAGTCCAATATAAACAAGGAGTGTTTGCCATGTGAAGTGAATGACTTTAGCATTTTACCTAAAGTACAAATATAAATATTATTATTATGTATAAATTTGGTTTCCATTAAAATCATAATTTTATGATTTTTCAATATCCTATGTAACAACAAAATATACACATAACGGTGGATGAAATCAGAGCCATTTCTAAGCAGCAAACAAATCAGTACAGACCAAAAGCAATAACTATAATGTAAGTATATTTATTGGTTGGGGATCAATTTTTCACCAGCATGTAAAACTTGTAATGTAAATATATCTATTGGTTGGGGATTAATTTTTCACCAGTAGTAAAACTTAAGTTGTAAGTAAAAAATATATATATACAACAAAATAGCTGCATAGATGGTTATATACTAACCATATACAAATGCTTAATCTTTCAATACACGTATAGTAAACTACAATAACAAATATTGAACAGGTGGCAATAGACTATTTTCACACAAGTGTGTATGGATGCCAAGAGTAGGCGATTGCTAGTTACATGTGGTCTCATTTTAATATCTTTAAATAATTCTGTTGATACCTGTTAAACCAAGGCACACAATTAATACTAGTTTGCAAAAATGTGAAAGCATCCAATGTGATGGAATGCCTCTATAAAATTTGGTTTTACTAATGAATTTTGTGCATGGGCCAAAGACAACAGAGTGTTTAAATCACAATATTAAAAGGTAATTATAGAAGAATAGCATTGGATATGAATTTGTTTGCTGTAAGTTTTTCCTTTGCTATTATGGTCACAAAGCCCTCTCCTAAAAAATTCAAAGTCAGAGGTTTAACATCATTTACCATGGGAGATGAGTTGATTTGGTGATTGTCTTTTCCCTTTTTCTTGGAGCTTTTTGCCTTCCCCTATTTCTTATGGTTGTTCTTCCTATAGAGGTTGTGTATTTACTTTTGTTTCACACTTGTTGTATTATCTTATTTTTTCGCTTGATAGAATGAGCATGCATCTATAGCGGATGGATAGACATTTGCTCATAAATTTATTTCTTTTATATTTAATTTTATTTCGCTCTTTCCAAATTCTATTTTTAGTAATGTTTTAAAACATTGTCTTAACTGTATAAAAAATAAATTTGTTTGTAGAATCAGAACTTAATGGGTCTTCACTACTACTGTTAGCAGTTGGATGCTACAGAAAAACATAAAATGATAAAACACTGCTGATTTAATTCTGAAGTTTTCTTTGAATGACCATTTTACAAATGGTAGATGGGATGATTATTGAAGAGTTTCCACACCATAAATAACTGGATAGAGCGGTAGATTGTACACTACAATTATAATATTTAATTTGATGGTTTATTTACCTTCAAGTTTTGTTGGTGTTACAACTCACACAGTGGCTAGCATAATGCAACTGCAGAGAGTGGAAGAATCACCACAAGGGGTGTTCTTTGTTTTAATGCATGTGTACTCCATTGCTGGAGATTGTGGACTCTGTCGCCCTACCTAGTGAGGCCTTTTATAGGCTAGTGGTGGAAGCGGTCTGAAAGAGGTTTTCCTAAAAATGAGTGTAATTCAGATGCAGAATTGATTGTGTTTGAAGAAGTGAGATCTACACTTAGAAAGAATCTCGGTCTTATATTTTTTTATCCTAAAATAGTCTTGGACTTCTAAAAAGCTGTGTTTCACATTTCAAAATATTATTAAAATATCCTGGATAGTTTTGACATTAGATTTCCTACAAAGAGGCATTCTTTTGAACTTAAATCTGGATGTCTCCTTTCATGAGCTTATTCAATATCTACTTATTCTGATTTCTTGGAGTGATCAACATTAGTGAGTGAAAAGATCATTTTGATAGACATAATTCACTCAAATTTAGATTGAAATGAGATTGTTGAATCACTTAACATATTTGAGGGTTGTTTTACACTGCACAATTTCTTTTGTTAATGGATTTTTTAGGTAAATGAGGTTGTGCATTTATAAGATTTTTTTTAAAAATGTGAGGTTGGAAAATAATTTCAAAGTTTACAAAGAGCTAATGAATGTTTTTAGTGAGCCAATAGAGTGCAGATGTGGCCTGTAATCGGACTATTTGCGTTTTGCAAGTAATAATACCCGCCACAGTAATTGCTATCATCGCATGAAGTTCATGGCTATAGAGATCAAAGCATACACAGTATATGTCCTAACCTGTAAAATTTAAATATTTTTTATTTCGGTTTTCATTAAAATTTCTTTAGCATTCTACAATATTTTGTCAATTTTGTCATCACTCATCTAATTTTTTATACTACCTTGGATGTTTGAAGGGATTCTAATGTCAGTTGATTACTATATTATTCATTTTCAATTCAGTTAGCAACAAACAAACAATATAATTCTTTGCTTATCTACGTTCGGCAAAGTAATCTTAATGCCTTTTAAAAACACAAATTTTATAGCCGTGTCAATGCGTTATCAGTAGGAAAGTAATAATATAAGATTGATTGTATTGGTGTAAAGAAACCATAACATCTTTTAGTTTTTGTACAAGGCAAGGGTGAATCTAAGCTTCTTAAAGCAAGGGTATTGGGCCATTTTACATATGCAGGAGGTGAAAGTGTGCATTTGGAGAACATTCTGCAGAGTAAAGAAGTGAATTTTCTAGGAATTTCTGAAAGCAGTGACAAATAATTGTAAGACCATTAGGTTAACCCCAAGATAAAAGAACTATATTATCCGAGTGGTTCCTTAGGGGCTGATAATATTCCTGATGAGAACCTGGTCCTTCTCTTGATCCTTTTGTTCCTTGATATATATATGATAAAGTTCTTACTTTATGATAAAGCCTTCAAGAAATCCCCATAAATTTGAAAACTTTTATAAAGGATTATACATGGATTCCTCTTCCAACTTCAACTACTAATACTTTCAAGGATTTTATGTTCTGAGATTTAATTAGGAATCAGGTAATTAGATATTTCTCAGTAGAATTGTTCTCTCTTCTTATTTGCTTTGGTAGAGATCGATAGAGCAGTTGGCTTTTACAACCCTCAGGATATTCTACAATTCTTAACATAATTGCTTCTAAATTTTTAGATTTAATTTTTGAAACTTGATGAAACAGTAATTTATTCAAAAGTAAGTATTGAATTAGAGTATGTAAAGCTCTCACAGTATATATGCAAGGAACAATGTAGAGAATACGAAGTTTGTTATCACTCTAAAATTACATTATACCAGCTATGCTAAACAAAAACTTTCAAACACAAATTTGGATATCATATATATATTATATTCAAAATTTCAAAGATATCGGTGATTACAAAGTATCGAATGTAACTAAAAGGTAAACTTTACTTTCAGGAGTATTGGTTCAGAACAGTTTTGCACGAGGGTGCAACTTTTGTAGACAACAAAAAAAAAATTGATAGGTAGTCTATGAACATTGTTCCATTGTGGTTCTATGTACTATATAAATAGGTATGAAGGAGGTCGATTACATATTATTTAGGTAATTCTAAAATGCAACTTTAATATGAGGAGCACCACCGTGGCCATAGTACTCATTTGCATGCATCTCTCGTAGAAATATACAAAAGGATGTAAGTTTCTCACAGGTTGCATGAAAGTCCTGCACTGTTGCTTCCATCATCTGAACATCAATGTCTCACACACCACGTATAGTTGTACAAGTCATCCTTGTCTATTGTACAATGTCAAGGCAACTAAGTGCAATGCTAGTAGTGAATGATGGTATACTATGTGTAGGAAAATCAATCCAATTGAGTGATGGAATTGACTGATTTGGTAGAGGAGAAAGGTTACTATTACTATCTATCTCAATAATGTCTGTGGTATTGGGTGATTTTTCCATTCCTGAATGTAAAAATTCAACAAAATTAAATTCCCTATACATTTATATCAATCACATCATTCTGAAGCTGAGGGACAATTAAGATGATATTAAATATAAAAAATAAATAATTAATTAAGAAACCTAGAGTATGCATAAGTACATGCAGCAAGTAGTGTATGCATAGAACATTTTTTGCTATTATGTTATATCATTTTTTTTCTTAGCATAAGATATCTTTATGTTCAATTAGGGCTTTCCACTAAATAATGTCATGGAACATTTGAGTGTAAATCTTTGAGCGCGTGTATATAGAATATTAAAAAAACAATATTTATATAAGTTAATATAAATTTAAGGTTGTCCGTATCATTATATCAAACAATATTTACCATTTCAAATATAAGAATCAAGCATGGAGCCTAATTTTGGATATTCACGTGATACACTTTATACCTTTCCTTTATTTTTTGATTCCACACTTTGCCAGAATAGTTCACATTTTATTCCTAGATTTGTCATTTTATGTTTTATTATTTTCCCAACCCTTCCCATGGGCATACATTATATGAGAAATATCTCACATAATGAGAATACTGATGACATTATTTTTCCATTAGTACACTTAGTGAAAAACATTGACAGAGATCGCCGACAGACTACAGAGATCACCGACAAACTTCAAGCATTACCGGCGAACAATGAGCATACCCGAACGAACACAGAGGTCATGAAAAATGCTAATTATAGAATCGACAAGCATCACCGGCGACACAGTTTTAAGAAAAAACCTGACAAGAATAGAGAAGGCATACCCAACAACAAGTTCAAGAAAGGAACACCGATGACCAAGAAAACCAACTGTCAGAACTGACAGTCAGTTAGAGAACCCGCAAATTTTGGATCTGATTTTTACACGACGGATAAAGCAATGCAATTCTATTTATAGAGTTTTAATTTGTTTTAAATCATAACTTGAGGGTCAAGAAAGCTTTATTTAAATGTTTTAAAGCATCCTAATGGACCTAAAACATATCTAACTAAAGATCAAAGTCAAGTTGTAAACCTTGGATCTAGAGTTAACTTGCGAAGCATGAATCAAGAATTGAGCCTAATTTAGTATAAATAGATGTTCAAACTCAATTGTGAGTTATGAATTCATTATTGTTGATAGCCACATACAGCATCTAAGGAGCAGAAGGTAGAATTCATGCAAAGTTCAGAAACAACACACATCAGTTGTCAAGAACACACAGAGCCTACCGATTAGCAGATGAAGGTATTATTCAATCATGGAAGGATGATTACTTATATGTATGAAGCTTAATTGGATTTGTTATCAACAATTTAAGATTTCATATATCATCATATCAAAGACTTATGTAGTTGCATTCTAACAAGTGCATCACATCTAAAATCCTTTTGTAGAAGGTGGACTTAACAGTTCTTTACAAATCTCTTAACAGAGTGCACACTTAACAGTGTTGC
>MU226967.1:195848-226906 GCA_018584345.1 Thuja plicata | reverse complement strand
TCTCCTTTTAAAGGAAAGTGAACGATTGAGATTAAGAGGCAAAAATCAAAGGCTATGATTAAGAGGCAAAAACCCACCACTTAGAAAGATGTGAAGAAAAAGGAATTTTTATTTAATTCATTTCCTTTTTCAACAAATAAAGTGCTTTAAGTGGGGATTTTTATTTATTTAATTAAAAGAGAGGTTTTCTTTCAACTAAATAAATTAGAAGAATTTTATTTAATTAAATGGGGGAAATTGAATTTAATTAAATAAGAGGAATTTTATTTAATTAAAAGGGAGGTTAAATCTTTTAATTAAATAAGAGGAATTTTATTTAATTAAAAGGGAGATTAAATCTTTTAATTAGATAAAAATGATCAAACCTTAGGAAATATTGAAATAATTGAATAATTGAATTAATTAAAATTTGATCAAGGAAATTAATTTGAATTGAAAATGTTTCAAAGTATTGATTCAGAAATTTGATAAAATGATAAAATAATAAACGGGGCCCAAAGTCTAGGCGACCATTTTAGGGTGCATATAGATAAATCCGACTTTGTGGGCCTATAGAACGAGTATTCGTACTCCTACTGGGGCTACTCCTTTTGCCCTTACATATGGTGTTGAAGCAATGTTACCTTTGGAGGTTGAGCTTCATTCACTTAGAGTTTCTCTCCATGGTCTAGTTACAGATGAAGACTACCGTGCCATGAGACTTCAAGAGTTAGAACTTCTAGATGAAAAATGTCAAGCATCATTTGATCATATAAGAGTCTATCAAAGGTGTATGTCCAAATCCTTCAACAAAAAGGTTCACCCTAGAGAATTTCAAGTGGGAGATCTTGTCCTACGTGAAAACCTTAAGAATCAACAACATAGAGATCAAAAGGGTAAATTTGAACCTAATTGGCTTAGACCTTATATTATCACAGCAACTTTTGGGACAGGTGCTTATTTACTATCTACAGAGGAGGAAAAATAACTCCCTAATCTCATCAATATTTTGCACCTAAAGAAGTTCTATCCATGATGCCCGTTCTATCTGGGGGCATCCTTTTGTACATATTATTGATCCTAAAAAAATTCAAAAAAATGATATATTGTCAAAAATTCTAAAAATCAGAAAATGTCTTGAAAAAATGATCATCTTAGTGAAAACCTAGCAATAGGCGCTTTGATGTATCTTCAAAAAAATTATATATTTCAAAAATACAAAAAAATTTAAAAAATTTAAAAAATGTAAAAAAATAGAAAAAGTGCCTTGGTGAAAACCTGGAAACAGGCACCTTGGTAGCAAAAATTCAAAAAAATTATCAAAAGTCCTAAAAAAAAGAAAAAAAAAAGTGAAAAAATGAAAAAATTATAATAAAATCCAAGTGGTGAAAACTTGGAAATGAGCGCTACTTGAGGCCTTTGCACCCCTATTTCTTAGTGTGTGTCCTTAACACTTAGCCTTTCTCCACGATGCCTTGTCCTTGTTGCCTTGGTTTGGAATTGGTCTTTGTCTTTATCTAGGGGGCATAACTATGTTAGCTTCGGTCTGTTAGATGTATTTGTCTTTAGGACATCTCGCAAATGGTGTTTTTCAATACCACCCTAACCATATTTTTCAATACAACCCCTGACATCGAGTGTTTTTCAACACTTATTGGTTTGGTCTTACCCTTTTTTGTCATGTGGTCTTACTTGCTTGCAAGCATTTGATCTTTATCCTCGGAACTCAGTTTCAGTTAACACACTTAAATTTTTAATCGCAACACTTAATGCTTGAGCTATGTCATGATCTTTTCTTTGTGTGCTGATTGTTATTGATTTTCGTTGAGTGTCCTTGTCTAATAAGTCTCTCAGTGATGCATAGCTAGAGGACTTGGGGCATGTGACATGTTTTTATTTGCTTCCTACTTTATGCTTCATTGTTTTGCACAACCATTCTGTTGGTCATCCTGGCCTCTATGCCTTGATGCGAGCATGGTTTTGCTATATTAAATTAGGTAAGCTAACATCATAGTCATCTTGACCTGTATGTCTTTGATGCTTATGTTAGAATCTTTCCATATTTCAAATCTGATATACATCACATTCATATCTTCATAGTTGCACTCGTGACTAGTGATGGTTGTGTGATATTTTTGATATAAATCGCATTCATATCTTCATAGTTGCACTTGTGACTAGTGATGATTGTGTGATTTTCCGATGTCTTTTAATAATGGCCCAATGATGAAAATAAGTTCCTTTACATTCTTTTATGAATGATAAACACAAAGTCCTATGTTACAGTTGCTCTATTGCAAGTACACCTTTGCATTTTCATGTAGCTTGCATTGTTAGACCTCATGTTAGTTTGCATTTTAGGCTACATTATGAGTTTGAGATGGTTTTATTCATCTTTTCTTGTGGACTTGTAATCAACTATGATCACGTTTTGATCTTCATTTCCTTATCTTCTTTCGTGATCTCAATCAAATATTTCTATCTTAAACAGTTGATTAATTTTGGGGCATTCTATTTCTTGAGGCAAATTCTCTTTCTTCTCTCCATTTCTTTCCACTTCTTCCAAACTTCTATCTTCCATTTTCTTTCACCCCACTTCTTCTTCTTCTTCTTCTTCTTTTTCTAATTCAACCTTGGGGCATAATATTTCATGCTAAATGATCTACTTTGGTTCTGTGATCTTTATATCTTTCATCTTACATCAAGAACCTTATCTTTAGTTTGATTTGATCAAAATTTATCAATTTGTTATCTCTCCTCTATCTCATTTCAATTTTGATCACGAGGGGGCAGTACCTATCAAACTTTAATTTTTGATTCAGCTTTATCAATTATATCAACCTTGACATGTCAATTACTTATTATAGTGTTGACCTTGTCTTTTTCAATTTACTTATCTTTGTTCTGATATCAATTACTTATATATACTGGTGTTGATGTTTGAGTTGTTTTGTGATCCCAAGTCGACCTCACACTTCAACTGCATTCTTTGACTATATGTGTTCCTGAGTTGACCACACATTCGTCAAAGAGGGGCAAGTGTATGCACCCTAAAATGGTCGCCTAGACTTTGGGCCCCATTTATCATTTTATCAATTTATCAAATTTCTGAATCAATGCTTTGGAACATTTTCAATTTAAATCAATTTCCTTGATCAAATTATAATTAATTCAGCTATTCAATTATTTTAATATTTTCTAAGGTTTGATCATTTTTATCTAATTAAAAGATTTAATTTTCTTTTAATTAAATAAAATTTCTCTTATTTAATTAAATAAAATTCCCCCCATTTAATTAAATAAAATTCTTATAATTTATTTAATTGAAAGAAACCCCCTCTTTTAATTAAATAAATAAAAATCCCCACTTAAAGCATTTTATTTGTTGAAAAAGGAAATAAATTAAATGAAAATTAAATAAAAATCTCTTTTTCATCACATCTTTCTAAATGGTGGGTTTTAGCCTCTTAATCATAGCCTTTGATTTTTTCCTCTTAATTTCAATCGTTCACTTTCCTTTAAAAGGAGACCTCTCCTTCTCATTTTCATATAGATATTTTTCATAGTATTGTTATGTTGCAGGTTTGGAGAGCAATTTTGGAGGAGCATTTGAGCACATTGGCTTGGATATTACAACTTCTCTCTTCTTGTCTCATTATTTCTTGCATCCATGGCTACTCATATAGATTAGATTCATATTTATTTTTATAGATTAGAGTTGCATTCATATTTCCTTTCATAGATTAAATATGCATTGTTATCATTTAGCTTAATTTTCTTTCATGCATTGCAATCATATAGAGTATATCTCATTTTCATGCATTTGAATCTCTCATTTCATGGTGTACTTGCATAGGCACAACTAGGTCAATCTGAGGGCCCATATTTCATATCTTTACACTCCCTGACTAGAGAGCTATGGATCGATATTTAAGGCCTAATTCTTGAAAAACCTTGGATGGAATGATTCATAGAAGTGTGTCAACATTTATGCACACATCCATAATTAATGCATGGTTTCAAGAGTTAATTAGAGACTACTTTGGAGAAGTAAATGTAATGTAAATGATCGAATGATCCATTGGATCTGACCTAACCTAAGATCTATGATCCTGATTAGGTGGCAAAGATTTATCTAACCTAGACAAAGAGGTATATGATAACCTCAGGGGTTATTCATTGTGTGCTACTGAGTATGCAAGTGTGTGGAAGTACATGTGTGTATGCAAGAGGTTTGCATAGTTGATATATTGATTGGCATGACCTAGTAGAGAAGGCTGAATACAGAAGTAGAGAGTTGCATGTGTGATTGCTTAACGGATTTCCAAGCAGATCAGAAGATTGAAATGATAATGCAGGCCATCCAGTAAGTTAACATCAGAGCTATAATTGGATCTAAATTTACAAATTAAGTTGTATGTATCAGATCACAAATACTGATTACTTTCTAACCATTGTATCAGTTAAATCCTTTAACAAGGTTAACCTAACAGTCATTTGTATAAATCCTCAAACAAGGTGACATTCAGGTGGAATGTTCTAAGTCCTCTAACAAGGCCACTCCTGACAGGGTGATTAAATCCTTTAACCAGGTCACACCTAACAGTGTGTTATTGTAACCTTTAACAGGGTTGGCTCCTCATAGAGCTCACTTCAGAAGAGTGAAAACTTGGTAGCATGTTACTGGTGGTTTTCCCATATTGGGTTTCCATGTTAAATACTTGTGTCAACTTGTGTGAATGATTATGGTTGTTTTTCTGTTATGTTTCTACAAGCTAATTTCATTAGACAGTAAACTACATGATTAAAGTTGTTAACATATTTTACTGCTGCTGAGTAGATATGAAATACAAATTTTTTTTATTTGCTACATCTAGACCTGAGGATAACTGATTCACCCCTCCCCTCTCAGTTATTCTAAATTCATTCTAACACTTTGTTTGGGTCATATGTGGGAAATAACCTATTCGATGTAGGTTCTGCATCATGAGCTGCAACAACTGCATCCTTCTTCAATGTCTTAGTATTTTGTCTATTCCTATTTTTTGTTTGTTCAAAGTTGTATAGTTAAAAAATGGAAGCACTTCCATTGTAGACATGTTTAGCCTTCTGAGTAAGTAGTTTGGGGTCATGGCAAGAACCTTGAATGGGTTCCTAATTTTGACATGGCTTCCTCCCTATTCTGTTCCTCTTTCCACTCCTATTTGGCCTGATTTCTGCATTCTGAATGATAGACTGTTGATTCTGGGCTTCAGGGTCAAAGTTGACATTTAAGGTCTATGTCGATCTTGACCCTGACCTAGGTCAGGGTTGACCTCAACCTTGACCTAGGGTTTAGATCCCGGGGTCTTGCAGTTTTAGGAGGTTGGTCTTTGCAAAAAGTATTTCCTGCTTCTGGGTCGACTGTTTTGGGTTTCAAAGTGTTGATTCCTAAAGTATATTTAAATTAGGTCCTCCCTAGGGGTAAAGGATTTAATGAGAATTTAATCCTCCTATGTAAACCTCCTTGGAAGATTGTGCCCTAATTTCATATAAAAGGGAAGCTTTCTCTCTCATTTTCTCTAATCATGATCAAGAAGCAAGGTTGAGAAGCATCATCAAGCGAAACTAAGTCTTGCAATCAAGCATTGCTAATTAAGATCAAGGAAGAATTCAAGTAAGATTTCAAGCAAGCATCCATTCATTCAAGTATCCATTTCCATGAAGGAGATCCATTGGAGGCCATTGAAGGATTGAAGCTACAAAGTGCCCTTTTGGAGATCTCTCCATCCATCTTCTTCCAAGCCTATTCCAAAATCAAGAACCCATTCAAGACTTGGTGTTGGAGATTGACAAGCAAGAGATTGAAGACATCCTACCTTTCTACATTCTACATTCGAAGCATACTTGTGGATTCAAGGATTCGAATCCGCCACAAGGACTTTTTCAAGCAAGGTGAATTTATGCATTTACTTTGTCTATTTCTACAATTTCAATTACATATATTTGAGGTTAATTCCAAAACTGGGGTTTGACCAAGGCAAACCCCTCCCCCCACAACAAAACAATCTCTTTTTTCTTGTAGGTACAGGTACAGAATAGTGGATTTGAACCCATATCTTGATACCCTTTTTGGCAAACTTTCAGGATTTGTGAACAAAGTCACTTTCAGATTTGTGCAGGTCAGGGTCGACATTATTGGGTTAGGGTTGACATTTGTGGGTCAAGGTCAACCTTTTTTAGAAGATGACATGTGAACAGAAAATGATTTCTGGGTTTTGTTCGTCTCTGCGTTACAGTTCGGTATCAACTATCAGATTTTCTAGAAACTATCTATAGAACTAAAAAATAGCATTCTTTGATCTACAATATTTCAAGGTTAGTGAATTTCTCCCATCTCTTCAGTTACTGTTATATATCATTTGTACACATATAATTAACAGAATTTAAGGTATCTCCTTTGTTATTCTTCCTTCCAAATAGTTGATTCATTTGTGCATCAACCCTTCTCTTGGGTTGATCAACTTGGATCTCCCATTTGTGCATTTGAGGATAAAAATGAACATCTTATTTTCTCCTTAGTCACAATTGCAACACTTAATCAACTCAATTCAATTAAGGTTAATATGATATAGGTAATTCAAAGAAAAATTTACATATCAATCACATCCCCCACTTTCATATCTTACATTTTCATAAAATAATCAATTCTAAACAAAACATTTCAATCAAAATCAAATTCTTTATGTTACAAAAGTTAGTTAGAAAATCATTGTGACAAAAATGAAGGTTTTCAGATATAATTGAATGTTTGAAAGGTGAAATAGAAATTACAGTGATGTACGAGCTTCCACCCATGGTTCTAATAATTGCACCATGAGGATTAGTAACAGTAACACCATGAACCATTACAAGTGGAGTATTTGGACTGTTTGGAGGGTTTTGTCCTGAAGGTGTGACAATTGTTGGACTCATAGTCACAGACACTATTGGCATTGTTTCCATAACCTTTTGCTTATTTACACTACCTTGATCTCTGGGATCTAATGATTTCATGTCCAATTGTAATTTCCTTTTTGGACCACTAGTACTACCCATGCCATCCCTACCAGTGGGAGTGGCACTTGATTTAGATTGAATATGAGTGCTTGGAAAAGGTGGAATTGGATTTGAAGTTGGAACAGATGAAGGTGCAAGGGTATGAGACTAAGTAGTACCTTTTTTTATGAAACTCCACTTACTAGTGTCCTACCACATTTAGGTGGAGTGAGTGTGGCAATTGGATACCAATTTCCTTCTTCTATGGGACCCAGACCACCCCTACCTAAAAAACCCATTTTTTCTACAATCGAGCTGCCCCTTTGCCATATTTTTATTTTATGTACACATCGACTCCAGTAGAAATTGTTATTGAATATACATTAGTTGATGTGGGATTCACAGAATCCCACTCATCATCAGTATCTTGATGATTATATTCGCTAGGATTTGCTTGAGAAGGATGCTTCACATTCCACAAATCGGTAAATATTTCATCCTCATCTGCATCATAAAGATATGCAAAGGTCTTTGGCTCACCAAGATTCTTCCTCATTTCCAAAAAATATTTAATTTTGGTTGCAGTCCAATTATCATCTTTATATTGAAGCACTAGGTTGTTTGAAACAGCTTTTGTAGATGGTTGAGCAGCTTGCTGGTAGAAATTGTAGGATGTCTTGTGTTGTACATTTCCTTTCTGCTTGTGCAATGCCATAATTTGTGATGCCAATTCTTGTATTGAAATATTATTTTCAGCGGCGTATTTCTCCATCTCTTTTTTGACCTCGTCCCAGGACTCCATGTTTTTAAATTTTTCTATCATTGGAATACTCTCATGTTGACATTTGCTTGCGGAGCTCCCATTCACTCTAAGCTTTTTTCCAATTATGTTTATTGGATCATACTGCCAATGACTATCAACAATAAAGAAAAAATTAAAAAAAAGTCTCTGCCACTTTGAAGTCTCTTCTCTCAAATGTGAACCCTCCCAATGAGAAAGGCAAGGAAGGAAATATCATTTTCTTTTGCTGACCATTAAAGAGTACATCTGTACTCTCCATCTGTCAAACATATTCCAATGCAAATACCCTCTTTTTAACATGTATTGGAAGTTTGTAGGGTTCTACCACTAAACCATAAAACCTTAATACAGTGTAGTCTTCCATGAAGTACCAGTTAACCAATTGTATTTCACTTCCGAGTTGAATGCAATCTCTAAAAGACACAGACAATCTAGGCAAAGAAGTGCCTATAATTTTATAGTACATTGGTGCCAAAAAGAAGTCTAAAAATTGTTATAGTTCCTTCTATTATCACTCATCCTTATCTTAGGTGTCCATTCATATATTGTATTTTGGACCTGACTTTGAAGCTTGTTTGTCTGAAATATTGCACGATGCTTTGCTAAAAGAAGATAGCACAAGTAGGTTGTGAACCTAAATGTCTTCTGTGAACCTCTTTTAATCCTTAGTAATTGTTCTTGCATACAATGAACAATGTGCTCAATAAAATTATATTTTACTAGTTCTTTTTCACAATGAATATAAAAAATCATTTCAAGAATGCTGGCACCCACTTCTTTGTTACTATCCAATCCCAAACAAAATGCTAGCAAGAAAATACTATCCTAAACTCATTGCACAAAAATATCATAATCATAAGGAAGCTTATGATCTAGATCCAGACTAGAACTGCTTGTTATTCCTCTAATATATGAATCTTTCTTTATTGCATCTTTTTTTTCATAATTCTTTGTCAGCTTTCCTAGGTTACTGTGCATGTTCAAGTTTTGTGCTTCAAACCCTAGGTCCAACACACTAGCAAATTCAGTCTCGGTTATTGACAAAATTACCTCTTGAGTATTTTTATTGACAATTGCTTTTCTATTTTCATCATAGTTTTCAGCGTAGAGCATGAAAATTTCTAGTCAAGGGAATACTTGAGGTAACACCATGTGTGCTAACCCAGTAACCCACGGTGTAATTTTATTTGTCTTTGCCTTTACCATGTTGTTAAATGGACAAAATTTTAAATCCTTCATTGGATCTTTCCACTTATTTTCAAGTGTAAATATAATTTCCATGATTCCCTTATTTCCATGGATAACAGGATCAAAAATATCATGGAATTAATCAGTGAAACCTGATGTTTTAACTAGTTTGTGGAAGTCTATTATCTCTGTTTCCTTTCTTTGCCTTTTACTCATAGTCTTGGGATTTTTTTTCCCATCATGGAACGTGGTATACTGGTATTACTATTTGCTTGTAGGAAAATTCAAAAAATTCTACATAGGTGACAACTACAATTTACATGCATGTTTAAAAATTCAACCCTAATTCTATGACTATAATCTATATAGTAAACCACTAGATTTGAAAAATTTAAAGGGTGGGATGTGGGTGTTTAGGATTTTACTTGGAAATTCAATTTGTGCAGACTGTGAGTGGGCAAAGAGCTGAGAGACTTTGTTTCATTCCTCAATCCTCAAAGTAGAAGTCGAAACCCCTTTTTGATTCTCCAATACAATATACTAGTAAGAATTGAAAATATAAAAACTTAGGTCTAAATTATACAATCGTGAGTACTGAGTCATCAGTCATGACTCATGTTAACTTTTATTGCTTCTCCATATATCTGAGGTCACTAGGAAACATGTCACTTAATTGTTTGACATTAGAAATATCTAAGGTCAGTAGGACCCAAAATTGAGCTTATTGATTATTAAATATTAAGTTACTATTTTACTCCAATTTTGATTTTAATTAAACTTAGCTGAGTGTTAATTCATTACACATGCCCTATTTTTGGGGGACATTTGCAAAAGGAAGTGACCATTACCCAAATAGGCCCAAAATATACCTTGGGTCATTGATACATTTCTCATCCAATGGTCATGGAAGTCACTATCACGTGTCGTGGGTCCCATTTACTTTTGTCTTGTCACTTGTTAGTAGTAGTAGTAGTATAGTATGTCATACATAGACTTGTAGACTCATAGTCACCTAGTCACCTCACACATAGTCATCGAATGACACTAATTGTGTGAGTGTATGCGTCATTATTTTAGAATAGGTTTGCAAAAATGGGGTTTCTTTTCCCTTTCAGCCCAAAATATACCGCACGTCGTTGATCTGTGCTCATCCAATGGTCACTGGCAGTCACTATCATGTGTCATGGGTCCCATTAAATCTTGGCTTCTAAGTTCTCACTTGTCAGTACTAGAGTACCTCACACGTAGTCACCTAGTCACCTCACATGTCATTAAAAACTAACTAATAAAATGAAAAACCCATTTTTATATACTATGATAAATTTTTATACAATTTATACTTGTTTGATTTTCATAAATAGCCTCTGCAATACTGTTAAACTAAAAAGAAATAAATGAAAAAACTTTGAATTATATTTATCGAATGACACCAATTGTGTGAGTGGACATGTGTCATGATTCTGGAATAGGATTGCAAAAATGGGGTTTCTTTTGCCTTTCGGCCTGAAATACACCGTACGTTGTTGATCTCTGCTCATCCAATGATCGCCAGAAATATAGTTACACATACCACCATACGCCAAAAAATTATTAAATTTAAATTAAATTAAATATTGAAACTATCTAATATAAAAGCAACTAATTAAAATATTTCAATCACAGATAAATGTCTAATTATTAATTTATTACTACCCATAAAATGCAAACTTATAAATGTCAAATGGGTATTAATAATTATACTTTAAACTTTTATAATTCCACAGTCGCATACATGACACATAATACATTGACATGGAAAAGTTACGTTATTACTCTTAAATAAATCACACGGTCACACATACATTAAACATTGTTACATTTTTTTGGTTCTTATTATATGATTTCTTTATAAAATTACAATTAAACAAAATTACACAGACAATCTATTATCTCACACATTGATACATGTCTTGTTTCCGGAGGAAGATAGAAAATTTACAATAATTATGCAATTTAAACAAAATTACAGAGTCAAGAGTCCAAACAATCTATTATCATACATTAAAAGAGTCGAAGAGAAAAATTTTCATTAATTATTTTGAAAATTTACATCACTAATATTATAATATACTTTATAATTATAGAGTTTAACTTTAGACTATAGTCACACCGTAAACCCCTACAAAATGGTGTGAGTGTGAGTGTGAATCACTAAATAGGAAGTAAAAATAGTTATAAAATTTGTTGCCACAAGGGCACTCATTGATCATATAAGAAAAACAATAATACAAAATGAACTGTGGAAACCCCATTTCAAGAATAGAAACACTAAGGGTCTTCATCTCCATCCTTGTCTGAGAAGAATTGTTTATGGAGGATAATCTCTGTGAATTCATCGAGCTAGGTGTAGTCCGTCTCCACCTCGTCGTCAAGGTGAAACCACTTCCGTAGGAAGTCCCTCCCCAGCCATGCCCACTTCCAATGCCACATCAATTGCCTTTCATTAAGGTTTAGTAGAAAGGGTTTCCTTTCCACACTGTTACCTTGCTGGATAAGCTTTTCAATTTCATCATCCCAAGGGATACCCAACCCCGGTTGTGCAAAGGCAACAACTTGGACGTCGTCCACCAGAAATTATTCCTTGAAAACATTCTGTAGCAAAATTTAAGCATGTCTACCTTCTCTCATTTGAGGTCAAGAAGAGATGCCAGGAAGTAGGACATGATGTTTGTGCTGACACGGTATCTCTTCTTGTTGCGAATAAACTCTTGGCCAAGCACCATCAATACAACATTGTTAATTAAAGCACCCACTTCCTTGGAAATGGAAGTGAGAACTTCGTCTGGTATCATGCCCAAAAAGGGCTCTTCTCATCAGTGGATGTGGTTCTCAACCTAATTGGTGTGTCCATCTCTACTTGCAGAGCCTCGATGCCCTAAACTAAAAACCTAAATCTTCAAACTACACACAGAAAACTAAAATTCTACGAATCTACAGAATCATAGATATAAAAACTTAAAACTAGAGGGAAAAGGCTGAAAGGCAAAATAAAATTGAAATTGATGAAGAAGCAAGAAAGAATGTCTATAAATATCCCTTTTCCTTATCTTTAGGTAAATTATTCCCATTGATGCATGACTACGGGTCCATAGGAAATTACTAATATAGTGACTATACTAATAACTACAGTCTATACTAGTACAATTTTGGAAACTGTGCAACATGTCTGATGACTAACAAGTGGATCATCACAGTTAAAGAATGTCACTCTAACAAGACATTCAGTTCTTGCAAGTTATCGTTCCAACCTTGCGACGTGTATCCATTTCACAGTCTTCTTGCAAAAATTAGTTTCTTCGGAGAAACTAGGCCCAAGATAAAACTTCAGCCATTGATCTACGATCAATCAATGGTCTCGATTAATACATTTACAATTTAGGGTTCTAAATAAATAGGTCTTAGGTACGTGTTTATGGTATCAATACTCATAGTTGATAGTACAATGTACATACCACATGCAGTTGCCAAATGTACATACCACTTGTAATTGCCAGTGACGACGGACAACTCGGCAACCAAAGAGGCGATATTAACTTGACGTGACTGGGAGTCAGGACATTGTAATTATTATATGTTTTATGAATTTCCATTTGCATTGGCTAATTTAAGATTTTAGTTTTATTTTAAAGTTCCACAATTCGACAGTCGCATAGTCACACATGTGACATGATACTTGTAAAAGTTAAGTAATATAAAGTTATTGCTGTTAAATAAATAACACACATACATTAACATTTGTTTGGTTCATTTTCAATTTCACAAATTATAAAATCACATATGTCACGCACATGGATAACTTTAAGAAACCCCCTCCTCGAAAAAAGTGTAAAATCCTGGCGAATCGTACATTAATTTAGGAGAAATTTTTTTATTAATGATGGTAATTGTTTTTTCCAAATTAGGAAAATAATATAAAGGCGTAGGTGATTTTTTTCCTGCCGAATAAAAATTCCATAAAATCCTAGCGAATTATAAATTATTGTGGGGGAAAATATGTAATATATGAGGCAAATGATTTTATTTTGAAGGTAAAAAAATATTTGTACTGGCGATTTTTATGTGCCGTTTGAAAATATTTTTATTTTATTGGCTAATCTATCATTAATTATGGGAAAATAAATATTTTATTTGGAAATTTTCAAAAGATGGGACTCGTCAATGCGTCATGTGGGCCAATGCCAACTAATGTTAAATGTCTTATTTGAGACCGTTTGATTATCCTAGATCAATGGCTGAAGTTTAATTTTGGCCCAATTTCTTGAAGGAAATAGAGTTCTCCAAGAAGTCATCAGAATAATGACACGTAACATTGTAATTAATGCAATATCACGTCCAGCAAATATCACCTTTATTTTTTGCGAATATAACTAATCACACATGGAAACATAACCTAATTAGTAATATCCATTGTTTTATATTGTTAAATGTATTATTTGAGACCATTTGATCATCCTAGATCAATGGCTAAAATTTAATTTCGGGCCAAATCTATGAAGGAAACAGACTTCTGCAGGTAGTCACTGGAATGATGACATGTACCAAGCCTTAAAAAGTGCACTGCAACCATGATCATTGATTACTACTAGTTATTTGTTTACGTGGATGGTGGATAGTGTAATTAAAACTTGTAACTCATAACTCGTAACTTGAAAAGAAATAAATGCCTTGTCAATGACATTCTTTAACTGTCAAGAGTACACATGCATTTATGGGAAAGATTTACATGTAGATATGAAAGATTAAGGATAGTGGATTTAAATCTTTCACACACATAATGCATTTATGGAAAATGCATTAAATATGATTAAAGAAAGAATAATTATTAATTTCTAAGTATCCATGATCACTACTATCAATCAAGGGGTTGGGGCTATTTATAGACAATTTGGCTTCTTTCTTCTTCATTTTTCTTTTGGTAGATTAAGATTCAGAGCTGCCAGTGGTAGAAATTCTACCTTTGGTTTTAAGGTTTAGGTTTTTAGGTCTTTAGGCTTTCAAGAATTAAAGATGGACACACCAATCCGTTTGAGATGCACATCCCCAGATGACCAGAGGTCCTTTTTGGGCAATGTCTCGGAAGAAATCCTCAGTTCCATTTGTAGGGAGGTTAGTGGCGATGCTTTTATAAATTATACTATGTTGATGTTATTGGGTCAAGAGTTCCTTGAGAATGTTGATAGGTACCACATCTACATGGACATTATGTCCCAATTTTTTGCGTCTCTCCTCGAACTTGAAGGATAGAAGGTGGATATGTTGATGCTGTTGAGGAAGGTTTTTAAAGAGAAATTCCTGAAGGATGATGTCAATGTTGTTATTTTTGTAGAATTAGGGGTGGGGATCCCTTGGCCAAGAGATATTCACAAGCTGTTGGATCTGGGCAGAAATGTGGCCAGACAACCCTTTCTGTTGAACCTCAATGACAAGCAACTAATGCGACACAGGAAATGGGCACTGCTTGGGAGAGATTTTCTCCGGAAATGGTTTTACCTTGATGAATTTGACGAGTCAGACTACACATGGCTTAAAAAATTCTCAAAGATTATCCTCTCTGGAAAATTCTACTCAGACGAAAGGGAAGATGAAGATCCTTGATTCCCTAGTTTACCCATTCCCGTTACCCTGGTTTTTTGACAATGGACATGCAATGTTTCACTTTTTTTTATACCGATAAGAAGTTGCCTAGTAGGTTTCTATTTTTACTGTACAATGTAATTTTATGAAAAAAATAAAAATCCCAAGTTCATTTCAATTTTCTTTTTATGGGTACAAAAAATGATTCTTAGACTTCTCTGTAATTACAATATTTTAATTAGTTGCTTTACCTATGTATTAGACATTTAAGTATGCTTAAGCGATGGTTTAGTACTTCCATTTTTAAATCTGAAGACTGAGATTCTAAATTTTTAAAATGATTAAGTTTCTTTATCAGTCCAGAGACAAAGCAAGTTTCTATTTTTAATTTTCCAATGTGTCATATCGATGTGTGATAATGTAATTTCGATTATAATACAGATAGAAATAATTGAATTAAAATCTAAATTGTACTACACTGTAAAACTAAACATTTATTAAATGTAATAACTAATAAGCTAAAGTTGTAATTTAAAATGATTAAGTGACACTCACACATGTCCTAGTGACATCAAATAAAAATGACAAGCCAAAAGTCAATGGGACCCGCGATAGTGCGACAGTGCCAGCGACCATTGGATTAGCACAGATCAACGACGTGCGGTGTATTTCAGGCCGAAAGGGAAAAGATACCCCATTTTTTCAAACCTATTCTAGAATAATGTAAATGAACTCAAAATCACAGAGTCATAGAATAAGTATCACTTATCTTTGCCTCAAATTAAATTGCAGCAATGCAGTCGTGACTCACCAATGCAGTATATAGTTGTACTCAATAGTCTGAAACTTTGCTATCAATCAAATATAGAGATATCATAATGTTTTTATACTAATACTTATTTGAAAAATTTGGCGAGAGGTATTAGGTATACAAATATTTGGCGAAGCCCGTGTAATTATAACACATCTTTTGTTATTTCTGAGGTGATTATGGGTCGTCTAATACCTTCACATGATTAATAAAGTTGGCTAAATTATGTCAGTTAGAGACACGTGTCCATAAAATGCCAGGAAAATTTGGGGCTGCCTATAAATATATATGTATAAAATGATTGGTGAATATAGGCCGTCAATTTGGGGTCGCTTAGAAATTGTAGGCGAATGTTTTAAATTTACGGTGACCAAAATTTATATTCCATTGGCGATAATGTGTAAGAAATGACAAAATTAAATAAACCGATGTGCAATGGGCCTGGACTTTGGACCCAATATTAATAAATGTTGGGTGATAGGGTCAATCCAATATGTGAAAAATATTTGCCGATTCAGGGGTCACCGACATGCGACATTCACCAAATGGCAAATAATCACCACTAAAGTTTTCGCTGGTCACACACATATTTTAAATTTAAATCCATAAAAACAAAGTGGAATGAAGTTGCAGTTTTCATTTATATTTTCTATAAATTTACAATATTCAGACTTGGAGACTTGAAGTCCCTACAAAACTTTAAAGACAAAAATTACTAGAGTGAAATTTCAAAATTTTAAGCAGAGGCCATAGGGACACAACACTAAGGATTTTCCCCTCTGTCCAAGTAGAACTTTTCAGAGACGATAAGCTATAAAAATTAATACAACCATCCATAGTCCACCAAGTCATCCAACAGAAACCATTTGCAAAGGAAATCCCTACCAATCTGTGCCCATTTTCTATGGCACATCAACTGTTGAACATGCAAGTTCAAAATAAAATGTTGAATGGCCACATATTCATCTGACTCAAAAATATTGCGTAAATCACTTGCCCAAGGGATCCCCACCCCTAATTGTGCATAAATGGAAACCTCAATAGCATCACCCAGGAATTCATATTTGAATAGCTTCCTTAACAGACGAAGCATATCCAACTTCTCTCCCCTGAGGTCCATAAGAGATGCCAAAAAATGGGGTGTAATGTCTGTGTTAACTCGGTACCTATCAAAATTTTCCAAAAACTCACGGCCTAGTACCATCCTCATAGCCTCATTTGTTAAGGCTCCAAACTCCTTGCAAACTGATTCAAGGGTTTGGTTTGAGACCGGGCCCAAAAAGGCCTTCTGTTCCTCTATAGATGTGCTTATCAAACAGATAGGAGTGTCCATCTTCAAAAAACAACTACAAGAATATCTGAAATTATATAGCCTAAAGACCTAAACCAGAGGCAATATTTCAAGTACTAGCAAAGGAAGACCCAAACCAAAGGATAATTGAAGAAGAAAGAAGCGTAGATAATCTATAAACAACCCTCAATTCTTTCTCTAACCTAATTAATTCATTTGTCCTTCAAAATTCTGTAAATCTTTCATATTAAATGCATGAGTGTGTTAAATTAGTTCATTTGTCCTTCAAAATTCTATAAATCTTTCATATTAAAAGCATGATTGTGTGAAATTAGAAATAGCCAGATTTAGTGTCAGTGATAAAACATTTCTTTTATTAATGGCACCTGTGATACATTATAATTTATCAACCGTCCACATAAATAGATGTAAGACTTGATACATGTAAATAATTTTATCATTACGTGATGTTGCATTAATTAGATAATGGTTATGGTGAAGATTAATTTGATACGTGTCATCATTTTGGTGAATTCCTATAGAACTCTACTCCTTCAAGAAATTGGGCCGAAATTAAATTTCAACCATTGATCTAGGATCATCAAAGGGTCTCAAATAAGACATTTAACATGATAAAATACTGGATGTTACTGTTAGGTTGTGTGTCAATGTAACTTTTCATGCTTATCGATACCAACATCTATTTAATCTGTAAACAAGTTATTAGTTGACCCATGTGACGCATTGTAAAGTCCCATCTTTTGAAAATCACCAATAAATATTTATTTTTCCCATACTTAATGATAGATTAGCCAAAAAAATAAATATATTTTCAAATGACACATAAAATTCGTGAGTACAAATAATTATTTTACCTTCAAAAGAAAATCATTTGCCTCATATATTATAATATTTTTACTTCAAAACCAAAAAATTTGTCTCACACAATATATATATTTTCCCCACATTAATGTATTATTCGCCAAGATTTTATGGAATTTTCATTTGGCAGGGAAAAATTTGCCTTCACCTTTATATTATTTTCCTAATTTGGAAATATTTTTTGCCGTCATTAGGAAATTTGTTCCCCTAAATTAATGTACAATTCACCAGGATTTTACCCTTTTTCCTAAGAGGGGCTTTCTTAAAATTATCCCTGATAGATACCCCCCAATTACTAATACTAAAGGAGCCCCAAAAATGAAAAACACATGTACCAATAGTTGATCACACATGTACTAATAGTCGATCATTTTTTACCTTTTTAAGTTGGTAATTGGCCCATTTGTGCACCACTTTTGAGATATTTTGTAACGACTACTAAGACATTTGGCCACAAGTATTGACATTTTTGAGTAAACGACTATTGGTGTAAGAACACAGCAGGTATTAGGTGAGCATTTTTAAATGGCACTTTTGGACCACTTTGCACTCCACAATCCCTACAAAGATATTCGTGAATACCCAAATGCTAAAACCTTAGCTTTAAGCACTTCACTCATCTACGGAGGTACACTGAAAAATTGGAAAAATCCACCTTACAGTTTAGGAGTTCTAAGTGCATGAAGTTAGCATGGGAAGCTAGTGTGTGGTTTCCCCTAATTGCTTAAAGTTAAGGTTTTGGCTTATGGGTATTCACAGATCTCTCTGTAGAGACTATTTAACGTCAACATGTCAAAAAGTGGCTATTTCAAAGTGTTGCCTGATACCCACTGAAAGATGCACCAATAATCATTCACTCAAAAATAATAGTTTTTCACTCAAAAATGCCAATACTTGTGGCCAAATGTCCCAATAGTCGTACACAAATGTCCCAATAGTGGGCACAAATGGGAAAATTACCAACCAAAAATGCTAAAAAATGATCGACTATTGGTACATGTGTGATTGACTATTAGTACATATGTGATCATTTTTAGGCTCTTTTAATATTATTAATTGGGGGATCATCATAACAAAAACACAACGATTACTAGACTCCCTATCAGTTACTAGTACGGTTCCTCTAGGTGTAACAACTTTTTGATAAGATTGTATGTTATGTGAAAGAGATTGATGTGGAATATTTTCATTGGTTTATGAGTGAATTGAGTCTATTGAGTAAATTTTGTGTGCATATATTTGTGTTATTCAATGCATGCAATTGTACAATCTCCAAGTTACTCAATGTTCATCAAAGCTAAGTTTAATATTAGGTGTATCCATGGGCTTGTCTACGATATTTATTTTAGCTACTTAGGCATATTAATGTCTACTAATATATTGTAAACACTTACTAAATATTCTCACTTTCTAAAATATATTAAGTGTTTTTTTTATCAAATATAGTTGTGGGAATTAAGTTTTTTTTTTCCCAATTTGGAATAAAAATAAAGAAAATTATAAATGTTGATGAATACATAGTTATTCAACGAATGTCATTATTTCTATTAGATATGCTTACCACTATTTTCATGGTTTGCCTATGTGGCTTTTTCCAAAGTTCCTTTTTAATACATTTGCCACTATTTTCTTTTACACTAATGAACAACAACATTATTAATTTCTTGTATATTTAAATATATTATCACAACCACTTATGCCTTGTATTTCAATAAAAAAAGATCTTATAGACAAAAAAGAGCTAAACAAGAATTTGTAGGTATTTTTAAATTGAATTATAGGTGTTTCTATAATAAATTATAAGTTCTTTTAAAGATAATAAGAAATAATTTTTTATTTATAATAAGGCTTGAAATAATGGTGGACGGACTGCGTATTGGCAATGGCTAGGAAATAAGTACCATAGCCCTATTTTTTGGCTTTCTTTTGGCACCGGGGGGCTTTGGTTGTTGTTTGAGGGTCGGTGGTTGACGGATAGGGTCCCCTTTTGTTTATTGCGAGGATTTGGTGTGTTGAAAAGGAGGTTGTGGAGTCATTGATGGGAGTTAGGGTTATAGGGTAGACACAAGTAAGGGGTCGAGTCAATGTTTGATTCTATTATTGGTCATTGCTATGCATGATAGTTTAATATTTGTAGGCGGTTTGGTGGTTGTGGTCTGGGTTAATATACACCATGGGTATTATCTTTTTGGGATTGTTTGTGAACATGGAGAATCAAGAGATATCCCATTTTGAGGTTTTCTTGAGTGATCTAGAGATGCCAGACCCGTATTCTCAATGTATGCAAGCATTATGTTGCACTTACCAATTCCCAATCTGGGGATGGGATTTCATCTTTGTAACAGACTTTTTTGAATAAAAAAAGTGAATGCCTATATGGAGAGGTCCCAAGAACACCCTATTCTAGTTATTCAACTTGAACAAGGTTTAGATGATGTTTCATATTGGTGCAACCATGCTCTCATATGTAAAATTATCGATCTTTGTCTTTCATTACCTATTTTGGAATCTTGGGTGTGTTAGGTTTGGAATTCAGAAGAAGACATGGAGATACTTTTGGCGGCTAATAATTATTTTTTGGTGATTTTTTCTAGCATTTTAGATAGGAATAGGGATTTTGAAGAGGGCCCTTATTTCTTCAATCAAGTGGGGCTCTTTATCAAACCTTGGCATGTAGGTTTCAACTCTGCTGGGGAGCTCCTCTTGTGACTTTCTATGTGGGTCTATCTATCATAGCTTCCACTAGATTTATGGAGGGAAAACCTCCTACACTCAATCTCGATGCTTCTTGGAAATCTTTGTGGGCTCATCTACGCAAAATCATGACCAAAAGGTAATTTCTTATGTGTGAATTTGTGTTGAAGTTGATTTAAATAACCCATTACCAGCCTTTATAGAGATTTGTTTGGGATCCTCTTCCTTGATCTAACAACTGGATTATGAGACTTTGTCATTTATATACAGAATATGTCATGAATATGGCCATTTACAACAAAGATGCCCCAAAAATAAGTTATGTCCCTCAAGAACTTCCAGACCTCTTCACTCTTCTCCTAGGGAAGATAAGGGGAAGGCCCCTCTGTCTGATGGACATGTTGATAAGGAAAGATTTATTCCTATAAAATCCTACAATAAGGTATAGGACATAAGATAACTTGGACGGATAGACAAAATGATGAAACTTTTAACAAGTTTGATGTTCTAGATGACTGGTTAAGGAGGAAGGAATTTCAATTGAACTTTCTTCTAGGGATAAGGTACAAGGTATGGTGCAAGACGAGGACAAAGAGAAAGAGGATCAGAATTTATCCATAGGGGATCGACATGACATATAGATGGATACTAGTAACATAAGGAGTATGGGAAACTAGGGGCAAAGGCACTCCCAGCTATCCAAACCAACTTGCAGAATAACTCTAAAGCAATGACACGAAAAGGGAAAGAAAGAGACAACATATAACTTATTATTTCATCAAACATCATACATGTTGGGCTGTAAGGCCTTCCCAATTTTGGCCATATACATTTAGATTGTTAAAAAATAATATTCATACATGTGAGGTCACATACCTGTGATCCAAATCTTCTATCAGAATACACTGCCAAAACTACAACCTTTCAAAACTACCCTAAACTAAGAACATAAAACAAATATATACAAGAGACCACAAAAGAGGTCGATAGAAAATATCCTAAAGATCCTATGTAGGAAATAACAAAGACCTGGATTTAGGTCCACATGCATCCCAATGAGAGACCCAATATTAATTACGCTATGGAAATTAAATGCACACATCAACAAGAAGATCCAACGTCCAAAAACCAACTTGGTGAGAAAGACTACCTAGCACAGAGACCAGTCGATAAAAACCACCGAGCAAACAAGAACAACCACCGAGGCCCTATCGGTGAATCCAGCCAAGATAAGTAACCAAGCCTGAGCAGTGAACCGACAAACCTTCAACTGACCAACAAGAATGGTTAGCGAGCATTTTATTGAGCAATCTCAAACAAGCTACATAACCAAACAAACATATTTTTGGTTGATACATGATTGCCAATAACCCAAGATGCTCCTACATTAGACACCTAGGGTTAAAAGAAATGATTCTTTCAATCATGAGTTAGGTACAACCTGAATTGAATCAAACTTAGATTGAGAAATCCAAGATGAGTCCTCAATCGGTCTATTCTTCCACTTTACCAAATATTCCATGTAATCCTTTCCTCTTGTACTTCTGCCAACTCTTTGTTTCAAAATCTTCTCAACTTCTTCTATTTGATTCTTAGGATAATCACTGGGTATTGTCACTTCTTCATCAAATTCTTGATACTCATACACATCTGAAATATTGAATATATGTGATATATCCATGTTATCAAGTAACTCTACTTCATAAGCATTTCCACTGTCAAACCTTCTCAATATCTTGCAAGGACCAAATTTCATCATTTTCAATTTACCATATGTTCCAATAGGAAATCTTCCTTTCTTCAAATGAGCCATAACTACATCACCAACTTCAAATTTTTTATGTCTTCTTGATGTATCTACACTATCCTTGTATTTCTGAAACTTTTCTCCAACTTATGTTTCACTTCCTCATGCACTGTCTTCATAAACTCAACAAATTTTTCTCCTTCATCACTCCTCTTTTCTTCTCTAACAATATCTTTTAAGTCTGATATACCTCTCGATTGTGTGCCATGAAAAATCTCAAAAGGTGTCTTTCCAGTACTTCTATTTACTGAACTATTATATTGCAAACTCTGCTTGTGCCAATATCAAATCATAATTACTCGGTGTGTCTCCAACTAAGCATCTCAACAAGTTACCCAAACTTTGGTTTACAACCTATGTTTGTCCATTAGTCTGTGGATGAAATGTAGAGCTATACTTCAACCCAATATCCAAATTCTTCCAAATTATTTTCCAAAAGTAGCTAACAAACATATTGTCTTGGTCAGAGATGATACTCTTTGGTAATCCATGCAATTTGACAATCTCCTTAAAGAAAAGATCTGTTATATGCACTGAATATGATGTTTTTCTACATTTTATGAAATGTTTCATCTTAGAAAATCTATCCACAACAACAAATATGGAATCATTACCTCTTACTGTCCTTGATAAGCCAAGAACAAAATCCATGCTACTATAACTCCAAGGTTTCTCAGGAACATAAATCAGTGTATACAATACAATATTCTGACTTACTCCTTTTGCAACTTGACAAACTCTACAACTTTTCACAAATTTCTAAACATCCTTATACAACTAAGGCCAAAAATACCTTTCCTTGAGAAAACTCAATGTCTTATTAATTCCAAAATGTCTATCCAAACCACTACTATGTTTTTCCTCTATTAAATTTGTTCTCATTGATCCTATTGGAATACATAACTAAATACCTTTGAACAACATATCTTCTTGAATGAAATAGTCTACGTACTTACTCAATTGATTTGGAATAGGTGCTCTGTGCACTCTCCACTACTCAGAAAAATCAGGGTCCGTTTCATACAAATTCTTCATATCATCAAAACCAAGAACCTCAATTCTCATTTTAGTCAATAAAGATCTCCTTTGACTCAATGCATCAGCAACTCAGTTAGAAACTCCACTCTTATGCTTTATCACAAATGTGAAACTCTGAAAATACTCTACCCATTGCACATGTCTCTGATTCAACTTATTCTAACTACCCAAATATTGTAAATCCTTATGATCAGTATACAACACAAATTCACTCGGCATCAAATAATGTCTCCATTTCTTCAAAGCTTGAACAATAGAATATAATTCTTGATCATAGACAAAATATTTCCTTTTAGAATCATTCAAATTTTCACTAAAGAAAGTAACAGGTTTACCTTCTTGAGTCAACACAGCTCTTATTGCACTGCCACTTGCATCACATTCAACTTGAAATACCTTATTGAAATCAGGTAAGGCTAACACAGGTAATTTAGAAACCTTTTGTTTTAAAGTCTCAAAACTTTTATCAGTTCCATGTGTCCATTTGAATTCTCTTTTGTCACCTCTCATTGTTGTAGTCATAGCATTACAAGATGAGCTAAAAATTTTGATGAACCTGCGGTAAAAACTTGCTAAACCATGAAATGATCTTACCACACTCACATGCTCAAGTGTAGGCCAACTAAGTATAGCTTCAACTTTCTCAGGATCCATTTTCAAACCATCTACTAAAATCACAAAAACTAAATACACAAGTTCTTCTTTCATGAAGGAACACTTCTTCAAATTAATAAACAACTTTTCTTGTTTCAATCTCTGCAACACTTGTCTTATATACATAAAATTCTCTTCTCTATTCTTACTGAATATCAAAATATCATCCAAGTATACAATCACACATTTATTCAAGAATTTCTTCAAAAATTCATTCATCAACCTCATAAATGTACTCGGTGCATTAGTTAAATCAAAGGGCATAACCAACCACTCATACAAACCTTCTTTTGTCTTGAACACAGTCTTCCATTCACCTTCTCTAATTTTGATCTAATTATATCCATTCTTTAAATAAATTTTTGTAAAATATTTTGCTCCACTCAAACAATCCATTATATCATCCATCCTCGGTATAGAAAATCTATACTTAACTATGATCTTGGTGATTTCTCTAGAATCAGTACACATTTTCCATTCTCCATTCTTCTTAGGTGCCAATACAGATGGTACTGCACATGGACTCAAACTTTCTCTGATCAAACCTTTATTTAATAACTCATGAACTTATCAGTTGAGTTCGTCATTCTCAGTTGGTGTCAACTGGTGTGGTGCCTTATTTGGAAAACTAGCTCCAGGAATCAAATCCATACAATGACTAATATCTCTCTTCAATGGAAAACCATCAGGTACATTATCTAAAATGATCTCCTTGTACTCGGTGAGAAATTTCTTAACTTGTTCAGGAACTTTATCTTCTATGTTCTTACTTGGTTTGTTAGGAATCAAAACATAACATATATCATTCTTTTTCAAATCCTTAACAAACTATCTACCTTCCATCAAACAAAATTTTACAGATGTGCATATTCCACCAACAGATTCTTCAACTAAAGGTAACAATATTTTCTTCTTACTATTAATATTATAGCCTTTACGGCTAAGATCAACGATTATCTATTGGATAATTAAAAGATAATTAATAAATAATAATATGATTATTATTATTACCCTTTAATTATTGTATCTATGTAGTGCAACTTTATAATAATAATAATAATAATGAATGGCATTTATTATTATTATAATAAATAATTAATTAAAAGGCCCAAGTCGGCCATCCTCTAGAGGAGGAGTTAATTATTAATGATTAATTAAAGGGCCCAAGTCAGCCATCCTCTAGAGGAGAAGTTAATTATTAAGACACATATTTATACAAGATCAATTCTTGGAGAAGATCATAAAAAACATAACATGATTCTCTCCTCAAGGATCGAATTCCTTACCTCATGTGTGAATTTGGTAAAGTGTTGGAGCAAATTAAAGTACTGAGAGAATTCATGATTCACATCAGCCATGGAGATGATGCGAGCAGACTTGGCAAATTAGAGCAAGCTTATAATCTGCAATATTATGATCCAGATCTACAATGCAATAATGAAGCAAACTTATAATCTGCAATATTTTGATCCAGATCTACAATGCGATAAGGATCTACAATATTTAGGTCAGCAGTGATATAATCACCAATGTGTAGTATATCAGTGATGTATATTAGGATCTTCGATATACTTGATCAATAATTTTCATATGTGATGCAATACATTCAAGAATCTATCATCATTAGTGCAGATTAGATGTACCTTAAAAATTGTATATATAGGACAGATTGGACAACTCTTACAGTGCAGATATGGCTGTTGTTTTCATTTATATTTGAGTGCCAAATCATATTCAAAGGGAAAATTAAAAGAAATCGAGGAACAAGATTTTGAGGGCAGATTTGAAGGCAATATAAGATCTCCAAATCTGGGTAACATCTTTCTTTTTCTTGTGTTTATTATTCTATATTCTATGCTTAGTTAATTGAAAGATCTCTATAGTTTGATCATTCCTTGTTAAATCTGATAATATTAACATGGTATCAGAGCCTAGGTAAAGGAAAAGATCAATTTTCAGATCTAGGAATACAAACTAACTCTTTCAAAGCTAAGAATAGCAATTGGGGTTTGGCCCAAAAATAGTAATTTATCTTTACTTCTTATTATGAGGGCTTTTGATTTGCATTTGCAAATTAAATTGGTTGTGTTCTAATTATCGGTTTCTATGAAACATCTCCAGGATCTTATTGGCTGGAAAGATATAAGTAGAATTCAAGTTGTTCCAATTAACTGATTGACCTCCTAGTGCATATTATCTTCTCTTCAAGCATATTCTCAATTTTCCCTTCCATTATTGGTTAGATTCAAGCTACCAAGAAACATACCTTGAGAGGAAGTTTTGATCTTGTTAGAGGAAGAAGATAAGATTATCCAAAAGGAGTAGGTTACCTTGGGTAACATATACCTTGGTATGACTTAATTATGGGTATGTGGTTTAAGAGTGAGTTCAATCATGGGCTCACTTAATTTTTTGTTATGAACTCCTTCCTTATTCTGATTACTTGCTATGGTAGCATACCTTTCATTGACATATTTCTATTTTTGTATGCATACTCTATCTTAGCATATGACTTATGCTGTTATAGGAACATACACAGTTGACTGACTATTTTCTTTATTGATGCATGGGTGCTTCATTATTGGTTAATGAATGTTGGAACATACTTACATTGGCATGTGTTTTACATGTTAATTTTTACAATTGGCATATGTATGTGTGGGAACATACATTATGATACTTAGAGGTAATGTTGTTGTATGCATGAGAGCAAACCTTATATGGATATATGTTATCCTTTATATATGATTTGCTATTAATCATATACATTTCTTTATAGAGGGAACTATATTTCATCTTTCTCTATATGTGATCACATTGCACCTAGTTATAGGTTGGATAAATTTGGTCTTATATATGAAGAGCATACAAGTAGGGCTAAATTTTGCATTAAGGTTGAATATGCAAATTGTCTTGGATTAGTTCAAACTACCCTAAGAGGGAGTCTAAGCTTAAGAGGGAGTTTAAACATGGGCTCACTTATCTCCTCCTCTTACACATGTAAGATCATCTCTTATTGGAACGGCTTATCTTAATAGCATATGGCATATTATTGGATCATTGGCTGAATCTATATTTGTGACATATAGTTGAGACTATATTGCTAGATAATTTTTTCATGTATTTTATGCATATATGGAGACATACATAGCCAATTAATTATCATTGACTATTTATGAATGTCAAGGAAGTACCTTGGTACATTGACAACATTGGTTTGTGTTGGCCTTTACATTGGCATTGAACAATGATATAATCTGGTATGTATGAGGAAACTTACCTTCCTTTGTAAGCCGAGTTTATTGCATATTGAGAGGGAGTTTTTTGCTATATGCACTGACATATTTCTATCTTAGACTTAGTTACAGCCATGAAAACATACAAAAACAATCTATTTTGTATATATTATACTAGATGGTTGTGTAATGTTTTATATTATTTGATTTAGTATGATGATTTATGCTTGTTCTATGAGAGAACTACATTTGGATATTGGTAATTACATTTAGTATACTTAATATGAATGTATGGAGCATATTTCATTTGTATACTTTAGCATGTATGTATGGAGCATACTTTAGTGGCTTATTGTGTATGTATGGAATATACTTTCTTTTATAGCTGAGTCTATATTTATTGATTATAGACGAGACTATATTACATGTGGTTCTATATGTGAACACATTTTGATTCTTATGATCATAGTTTCTACTCTTATGTGGATAGGATTTTGTTTATGAGATGATCAGTATACAATTATGTGAATTCATAAGATAAGATTTTTTTATGACTATTCAGTTGGATATACTTAAGGCTAAGTTATTCTTATAAATTTATGAGTATCATGGGCTTGAGATTCATCATATTGGATCAGGGATCCATTGTTTGAGCACTTGGTAGACATCATGGACTTGATGTAATTTCTATTATGTATGTGTAGGTATACACATTACTTTGACATATGTTATACCTAATGCTGTTATGGAAACCCACACAGCTGGTTGTTAGTATAACTGATTAACATTTTTTTTTTATGTATGGGTACATACACTATATATTGGTTTTTGTATGTTTGGGAGCATAATTTGTATGAGGATACATGTTATTTTTCACTTTTCACATGTAATGATTTTCTTTATGGTTACTTCTCATATACATATTGTATCCGGTTCTATGGTGAGCTACATTTGGATATATGTATGGACAAATATTGGTTATGCGTAAGATCTATTCTTATACTTATTTTGGTTATTCTTATGCTTATATGGATTCATTTTTATTGTTAGGAGGGTTCATAAGATATTTTATATGCTTATTCATTTGGTTACACTTATGCTCATGGCTAATTTGTTCTTATTGAAGATTTAGAGAATATCATGAATTTGATATTCTTCTCATGGATCAGGTATCCATTGTTTAGCATTTGGTGGACATCATGGACTTGATGTCTGGAGACCATTTCTCTGAGTATATGGTGAATATCAGGGACTTGATATTCATTAGACCAATACTCATGATATCATGGACTTGATATCTAGTGGATCAGGGATCCACATCTGAGTAGTTGGTGGACATCATGGAATTGATGTCAATAAACCATTACTCCGAGCACTTGGTGAATATCATGGAATTGATATTCATAAGAACAATACCCTTAAACATCATGGAATTGATGTTGTTATGATGTTATGAACTTGACATCTCTTGAGTCTTTGTGACTCGTGGATCTAGTTATCCAAAAATTGATCGGTACACATCATGGCCTTGATGTTACTTTGAATATCATAGATATTCTTGGATTTGAAAATAATCAACACTTTGGAACTTGGTGCTTAATTTTATATTAATATCATGGATTTGATATTTTGTGTGGATCTGATCAATCCATGCTTGGTTGATAACATCAATAAGAGAATTTAAAATGACTTGAGTTTGGAAAGCATTATGGACTTGATGCTATCTTTAATATCATGGACTTGATATTCAAAAGAGTTAAGGTGACTCGTGGATCTAGGAAATCCACATTCAGTTGGTAAGCATCATATGACTTGATGTTATGGTTGATAAAAATCATGGACTTGATGTTACCTTGAATATCATGGACTTGATATTCTTAAAGAGACTTGTGGATCTAGGAAATTCACAGCCAAATGGTAAGCATCATGTGACTTGATGTTACCATGGAAAGATGATTTTCATATAGATATGAAAATGTCATTGGGAATGATAATGAACATATGTTTTCTTATCAAAATTGGTAAAATGGAGATCTATCTTCATAGAAGAGAGATCTATGGCTTTGTTGGATAAGGTATCCAAGATGGTTATGTTTTCATTACCACTATCAAGGATGATAGACATGTTAAAAGGGTGTGTCCTACTATATATGGGATCTATAGGTTGATCTTACCCTCAAGTCTAAGAGGGAGTGTTAATATTATAGCCTTTAGGGCTAAGATCAACAATCATCTATTGGATAATTAAAGGATAATTAATACATAATAATATGATTATTATTATTACCCTTTAATTATTATATCTATGTTGTACAACTTTATAATAATAATAATAATGAATGACATTTACTATTATTATTATAATAAATAAATAATTAAAAGGCCCAAGTTAGCCATCCTCTAGAGGAGGAGTTAATTATTAATGATTTAAAGGTCCCAAGTCAGCCATCCTCTAGAAGAGGAGTTAATTATTAAGGCACATATTTATACAAGATCGATTCTTGGAGAAGATCATAAAAAATATAACATGATTCTCTCCTCAAGGATCAAATTCCTTACCTCATGTGCAAATTTGGTAAAGTGCTGGAGCGAATTAAAGTGCTGAGTGAATTCATCATTCACATCAGACATGGAGATGATGCCAACAGACTTGGAGAATTAGAGAAAGCTTATAATCTGCAATATTCTGATCTAGATCTACAATGCGATAAGGAAGAAAGCTTGTAATATGCAATATTCTGATCTAGATCTACAATGAGATAGGGATCTACAATATATAGATCAATAATGATATAATCACCAATGTGTATTATATCAACAATGTATATTAGGATCTTCGATATACTTGATCAAAAATTGTCATATGTGATTAAATACATTGAAGAATCTATCATCATTAGTGTAGATCAGATGTACCTTAAAGATTGTATATATAGGACAGATTGGAAAACTCTTACAGTGAAGATTTGGGTGTTGTTTTCATTCATATTTGAATGCCAAATCATATTCAAAGGGCAGATTAAAAGCAACCAAGTAACAAGATTTTGAGGGCATATTTGAAGGCAATATAAGATCTCCAAATCAAGGTAACATCTTGCTTTTTCTTGTGTTTATTATTCTATATCTCGTGCTTAGTTAATTGAAAGATATCTATAGTTTGTTCATTCACTAATACATTTGGGGTCAATTTTTGACGGCTATGTGTCACAATTGGGATAGCCATGTGTCTCAATTGCGATAATAATAGACGTCACTATTTTTTAGTCACAAAATATGACGTCTTTCCTTTCCCGTCGCAATTACGACTTTAATCTATTGCTATGTAGCCCTATCAAACCCGACATTTGGGGCATCACCAATACAGAAAATCCATCATAATTCTATGTTTATACATCACAATGGCAATGAACACCCAAGCAACTGTGACGGTATTTGGGCGTCGCCAATACAGCGACCCCGTCGTAATTCTGGAGGTAAACGTCGCAATCGCGACGAACACCCAAGCAACTGTGACAGTTTTTGGGCATCACCAATACAGCGATCCCGTCATAATTCTAGAGGTTAACATCGCAATAGCGATGAACACCCAAGCAACTGTGACGGTATGTGGGCGTCACCAATACAGCGACCTCGTCGTAATTCTGGAGGTAAACGTCGCAATTGCGACAGATTCAAGATAGAATTTAAAAAAAAATGGCTATGCAGCAATGATGTTGACACAAATGCTAGACTTGTTGCTTTAGGTTAACTATGAGTTAGTTTATGTAATAACTGATCTGATCATTAATAAGTAATAACTGATCATGTAGGATTCCTTTAGCTAGAAGTGTTAGGAAGAAGAGATTTGAATAATAAAATGGCAGACCATAGCAAAAGTGGCTGCAAAAAAATGCTTAAAAATCTAAGGCCTAATATGAGTTGCTGCTTCAAACAAAGAGGAATGGTGTACAGGCTTCAAGGAGGAGGAGCAGTTTGTTGATTGCTAGAATTTAAGGCAGAATATGAGCTGCTGCTTCAAAAATAGAGGATTGATGTATAGGCTGCAA
>MU226967.1:179087-195748 GCA_018584345.1 Thuja plicata | reverse complement strand
ACTTACCATCAACCCAAATAGTATATTTGTTCACTATTCCATCATGTACAACATATCTATCATATTGCCAAGGTCTACCCAATAAAATATGACAACAATCCATCGGCATAATATCACACAACACTTTATCATAATACTTTCCAATCTTCAGATTCAAAAAACATCATTCACTCACCATTAATGTATGGTCATCCTTAATCGATGAAATATAATAGGGTTTTGGGTGCTTCATTCTTTCCAACTGCAAATTTCTAACCATATCCTCTGATGCCAGATTCTCCGAGTTTCCACTATCAACAATCACTTTCCAAAATTTGTCTGCAACTCTTCATCTAGACTTGAGCAAACTTTTCCTCACAAGATCTTTTTTATTATTCTCGCTCCATAATATTCTTCAGACCATTAGGTAATTTCATTCCTTCTCAGGTTCATTCGGTGAGTCTTCTTACACCAAAGAATTTCTTCTACTACCAAATTTATTCCTTGCATGTGTACACTCAAAAGATCTATGTCCATCTTCGCCACAATTGTAACAAGTCCCTTGGAACCCTCTTCTGCTATATCCACCTCAGGAGTAGTTTCATCTTCCTTGGAATGAGCTTCCACCTTTCCACTCAGTCTTTCCTTTGTCTTGATGTGTGTCTTGATTTGTCTTGTCCTGATCGGATCTATTGTTTTCACTATAAGATCTACCTCTTCCTCTAGGGAATCTACCTCCTCTTCCTCTTTGCCTTTTCTCATATCTTTTGTTCAATTTCTCCTCACCTTTTAGGGTAAACTGATATGCCTCTTCCATACTTTCCATTTTTACCAAGCTGATCTCATCTTGTATAAAACTTATTAATCCATTCAGGTATCTTGCTATTCTTTCCACTTCATCTTCATCATGTCCAGATTTGATGTCCAATCTATAAAATTCCTCGGTGTAATCTTTTACCAAGCTATCTTTCTGCTTCAAAATTTGCATTCTCCTAACTAGGTTAATCTAGTAATCACAAGGTAGAAACTTGTCTTTCAACTTGTTTATCATCTTATCCCATACCTTGATCTTGTCTTTACCCTTGTTTTTATGATCCAATTGCAGATGCTCCCACCAAAAGGATGCATGACCTTTCAAATTTATACTTGCAATTTTCACCTTTTTCTCCTCTAATACATTCTCATACTCAAAGTATTTCTCCATCTTAGTTATCTAGTCTATCAACTCAACTGAATCTAACTTTCAACTATACTCAAGAGGATTAAACTGAGGTGTGGACTTCAAACTCATCAATGCTCACAGGAATCTCTCTTCTTCTTGATCCATCACATCTGTAGGTGCGACTTCTCCTTGCACTTCCTCAAATTCATCATCACTAACATCTTCAAGATCTATTCCTTGGCACTGGGCTATCTCAACAACTTCTAACCTTGCAATAATCTTTCTTAGCATATCAGCTAGACCTGGATCTGCATTTCCTCTCCGGTGAACCATCTTGAAACCCTATGCAATTGTAGGTCAGATCGCAATTCACTACCCTACAAGAAATATCACTAGGATTCACAAGAAGGAACCTCAAATCTCAACCTTCACTCTAATACCACCTGATGCAAGGGTTGAGAAAAAACTAGGGCCAAAGGCACTCCCAACTATCCAAACCAACTTGCAGAACAACTTGGAAGAAACAACACAGAAAGGGAGAGAAAGAAACATCATATAACTTATTATTTCATCAAACATCATACATGTCGGGCTATAATGCCTTCCTGGTTTTGGCCATATAAATTTAGATCATTAAAGAATAATCTTCATACAAGCAAGGCCACAGACCTGTGATCCAAATCTTCTATCAGAATAAGTTACCAAAACTGCCACCTTTCAAACTGCCCTAAACTAAGAACAAAAAACAAATATATACAAGAGACCACAAAAGAGGTCGGCACCAAAGATCCTAAAGATCTAACATATGAAATAATAAAGACCTAGATTCAGGTCCACACACATACCAAAGAGATATCCCAACATTAATTACGCTACGAAAATCAAATGACACGTGAGATAGAAGATCCAACGTCCAAAAACCAACTTGGTGAGAAAGACTACCGAGCACAGAGACCAGTCGGTGAAAACCACCAAGAAGCCAAGAACAACCACCGAGACTCTATTAGTGAAGCTAGCCAAGATAAGTAACCAATCCCAAGTGGTGAACCAATAAACCTTCAACTAACCAACAAGAACGGTTATCGAGAAGTTTACCGAGAAGTCTCAAACAAGCTACCAAACCAAACAAACAAATTTTTGGTTGATAAAGGATTGCCAAGAACCCAAGATGCTCCTGCATCAACTAGTTTTCCCTATCAGGTTTGGGATATCAAGGATGTCAATGGGTCTTAGGTAATATTATCAAAGGGTGTAGTTAGGATGGAGTCTACTCCTCCTCCAACTAAGGTGGCCTTAGATTCTAGGAAAAGTATCAAGTCTTCTTCTTCCTTAGACCTACAACATAATCCTATTAAAAATAGGCTTTTAGATAAATCTTCAAGGAGTGGATGAAAGACTAATCAGGAAAAGTTCAAAAGATCATTGGGGAAAAATTGGTTGAGTCAGGGTCTGTAAAACCCATAGATTCCCACTTCTCTCAACCCCATAAATAATTATTTTATCATTGAAAATGAGGGGCTTGAACAATATCCCCAAACAAAAAGTTGTTTGGGAGTTAATTGCTTCTCATGTCCTTGATATTATTTTCAATTAGGAAACTAAGTTAACAATTGATACTATGGTGAAGAAAGCTTCTAGCATTTGGTATTGAGGTGTGTGTGAGTGCTTAGGAACCAAGGTAGTTCAAGTGGATTGGCTCTCTTCTGGGATTCTAGAGGGGTTCTCCCTCAATGGTGGATTTCAAGTTGATCCTCTCCCTCTATGGTTGCTACTTTTGGAATAAGGTGAAACCTATATTTTCACTAATGTTTATGCTCTTACTAATATTTTAGGCAAATCATAGTTGTGGGGTCGCATAAGATTTCTTCATTCTCTAGAACTCTTTCTTCCTTGGGTTATTGTTGGATACTTTAATGCAATTTGTAGCTTTGATGAGAAAAGAGAGGATTTGGCTAGGCTTGATCCTTCTACCACTCTCCTTAATGAGAATATATAATTCCTAAATGTGATTGATGTTAAGTCGAGTAATGGTATCTACATTTGGAATAATAAGAGATGGGGAGTTTCTAAGAGGCTAGATAGATTTTTTATCTCTTACTTCTGACTGAGTGATAGATAGAACACTGCTTTTGAGATTTTGGATTCGAGAAGGTCTAATTACTGGTCTATTAATATTTACATGCTTCCTCCTACAATCTCAAATATTCCTTTAAATTTTAGCTTATTTGGTTGCGGGATCCTTCTCTCCAGGAAGAAATGATTGACTAGTGGTATGAAGAGGATCCCTCTCGTGACACAACTATGTATAATTTTGTGAAGAGATTGCAATATGTGAATTGTAAGCTCAAAATATGAAATAGACAATCTTTTAGAAATCTTGACTTCAACAAAATGGCAGTGCAAGCTCAGCTTGATTCTATCATCCAAATTGATCTTTATTCATTTACGACTTGAGATTTCCATATAATTCTATGATTCATTTACAATTCTATGATTTTATTTTGGGATTTCCTTACAATTTTGTCATTGATATCATTTACAAATCTGCAATTTCCAAAATGCTGTGAGTTATTGGTTCAAAGTGTATGTTTGTCAATTTTTTGAAAGCATAATTTAATCAGAAGTTTCTAAAGATTTTGCATGTGGAGAAGTAATAAAGTTGGCAACAAGCATTTACAATTATGTTATTAATATTTACAAAACTTTATGAAGTGTTTCAAAAAGTCAGGTGGGATATAATTTTAAATAGGCTAATTGGATATGATGATTCAATGGAATTTGAATTGGTCGCGGTGTTCAACCATGACGATGAGTTTGTTAGTTTGTTAGCTTGGACAACTGTCCCACCACTTGCTAACAATAATTAATTAATTATTAATTATTTTTTGATTCCCCTAGTTGACAAATTGCAATTAATTGATCGGTTTTTGGGTTGTGATTTATTTCAGCCGTTGATTGAGAATTGATCTCGGTCGCTGGTTTACCAATGAGGGTAGTATAAAAGGGGGTCTAGGGGCATTTGGAGAGACATAAAAAAATTGAAGAGCATTTGCAGTGTTAGAAAATGAGTTTGCAGTGATAGAAAATAGTCTTGTAGTGGTAGCAAACAATCTTGCAATGTTAGCAAGGGTGCAATGATAGTAGTGGAGGAATATCAGCACAAGGAGTTAGGAGATTGTCTAAGTTCTGCCAGTGACATGCAAGGAATTTTGTATCTCTTAATTTTCTAAAGATTAAGACATATTTCTCATTTGCAGTACTGGTTTTCCCTTTAGTATTTTTCCAGGGATGATTTGTCTAAAAATATTGTTTTATTTTTTTGCATATTTCTTTTTGTATTTTTATTGGCGAAGTTGCAGTTGTGTTATTTTTGGATATAAGCTATGAATTTATTTTCAGCACTTAAATAATCTTTATAAGATAGGAGATTAATAATCAGTGACTGCAATAGATTTTTCACATGGTATCAGAGAAGTGTTGAGGGTAGAAAAGGTTAACCCTAGGCAAAGGAAATAAATTTGAGTTTGAACTCTTTCAAGTTATTGTTTCTTTTATTTCTTTGAGATGGTCTCAACAGGTTTGAGATATTAGGACAAATTGGATGGTGCCTCAAATTTTGGTGTCTGGAAAGCCATAATTTATTTATTGCTGGAAGAGAATGGTATCAAGGAATATGTCACTAGTATTGTAGCTATACCTATAGATCCAATACAACTTGCAACATACAAGAAGGATGATGACAAGGCGAGGAGGATAATCCTTGATGGTGTCAAGGACTATATTGGAGTTAGATACATTTAAGAAGATATTGGAGCTGATTATCAGAGAAAAGTTGAAGAATACTCAGATGAACAAGGGAGAAGATGTCACAAAATACCTGGGTGGTCCCACAATAGTGTGTCCCACTTTTTGGCCAACTTTGACACAAAGATCAACATTCTGAGAAAAAACTTCACTTTCGAACACTTATTGCCGCAAAACTATTAGGAATTTGAAGATGATGTAAAATAGGGTCTTTTAGAATTTTATTTCTAGTTTCTAAATATATATGTTTTAAAAATATCAAAATTCAGTTTTGTTTCTCCTTCGAAAAGAAATATGTATGAAAAAATTGTATTTTTAAGAAGTGATTGTCACTTGGATCAACACAACTTTTTTTTAAAATATGATAACAATGTAATTCTTTCGAGATTATATTTTTAACTTCAATATCTAGAGGATGCAATTGGTTTCATTCATTTTGGGTCAATATTTCATAATTTATTAATTTCTAAAATGACAGTAACTATAATTTAGACATAAGGTCACTTGGATCACTCTAACTTGATCTCTATATATTGAAATTCAATTTTTTTTAATAGAAAGGTAACACAAATACTCTTTTCCTACATATTTTTCATTTTGTGTTTGTAATTTACTATTTTTTCTGAAGCCTTGAAGAAACAGGTTGTTGAATGACAAAACAACCTATGTTTAGTTAAAGTAATATTTGAAAGTGATAATGAACTCAATATGTATTAAAATTATATTCATTAAAAAGCTTGCTCCAAATCGCATCATTTGGCATCATGTGTTTAAAAAAAGCATTTGATTAGGTCCTTGTCCTAGGCCTTGAAAGACCTTTTTTTAGGATTTTGTTTTTCTTTGAGGGCCAATTTACATTTTAGGGGTCTTCGCGCGAAGACCTCCTTCACGCGAAGTGGTCCGGGGGTCTTCACGCGAAGAACCCTGTGTGAAAATTCTGGCGAGAATCACCCTACAAGGATTTTATCTGGGGTACTTCACTTGAAGTACGTTGGCCATTTTGAATTAGTTTTTTTTTAAATTTTAGAATGGTATAAAAGTAATGTTTTTTCTTTTCACCTTTTTACCAAATTACAATATGTGAATTCACTTTTTCTATTATTGATAAATTTTTACAAAGGCATTTTTTGTAGAAGGATTGTTATTTCTATTTTTTTCAAAGGTATAATTTTGGAGAGGAGAAATATTATATCGAAGTATTTTTTTGAAGAAAAGAATTTTTATTGCTGATCTTTTGGAAGACATTTTTTGAAGAGAAGAAATGGGGAACAAGAAAGGAAGACAACGTAAATCTACTAGAAAAAGGTCACCTGGTACTGAACAAAGAAATCATGAAGCTGCATTGGCATATTATCATAAAACTAAAGAAGGTGAAGGACAAGCTAAAGTAGGAGGATCAAATCAAGTCAAAGAATTTCACATTGAAGAAGGGTTGAGATCACTCCCTATAGAAGCTCAAGCAATTGATGTTGGAGAAGGTTTAGGATCATGTGCTCCTACTGGTATGGATGAACTTATAAATTTATCTCAAACTGTAAAGAGAAATGCTAATTATAGAAACTTAGATCATTTACTTACAATGGATATGCAGAATTCGAGATCACTTGCTAATGTTCAACCCTTAAGTATTGCTAAGAAGAGGTCAATGAATACGATAACAAGATAAATATTGGCTAAATTTGATAATTTAGAAACACTTGAACAAGCCCAATTTCTTTTAGTTGTACTTATAAACAAAATGTTGGAATAGGCATTAAAATTATTGGGTATAGATGCAACATCAAAGAAGATAAAAGTTGTTGACATGCAAACTGATATGATCAAAAATCTTAGGAAAGGTTTGAACCAGGTAGGGAAGCGATCTTGAAATAAAGATAAGACCATTACAAGAAAATTTATGTTGACATCCATTGTAGGTAACACTATGCTCCAAAAAAGACAAATATCTTTAGTTTCATCTCATATTGGTTTTAGTAGGAAAACAATATGATGATATGTTAATAGGAGAATGATTTTGGATGATAGCACCTTAGAAGGCAATTGGGAAATCATGTGTGGAGCTCCTCATTCTGATAGGATTGATGGAGGAATCAAGAATTTGGTCACATTATTTTGAAATGATAATACACGTCCTTCATCAAATAGTAGAGATGTTATCAGACATAGAATTTCAACTAATCAATATGAATATCATATGAAACATTGGTCGGACACAACACAACATGAAATGTATGTGTCATTTTGTAGTTCAAATTCTAATATAAAGATTGTTTAAACATTTTTTGAATGATTGAAGCCATATTGTATCAGGACAAACAAAGTGTTTGAAACTTGTTGTTGTCGTTATCATATTGAATTTGATCTCCACTATCAAGTTTTTTGAAATTTTGTAGAAGACACTTATGGTTTTGAAAATGATCCTCCTAGTAGATGAAGTGAATTCATATCATCCATTTTATGTGACAAAAGAGCTGATGTAGCTGGACAAATAAATTGCATAGAAGGAATATGTCAAACATGTGTTGATTTGACTCTTTTTCCTTTGGAAAATGAAAACATTGATGTAACAAAGATGGTAAATTGCAAGAGTTAAAAATATGTAAAGAATGAAACAAAATTTGGGAAAGAATCCAAAAGGTTAGAATATGTTGAAGATGAGATAAATGTTGGAGTATTTATGGACAAATTTAAAAAATTGATTCAACCCTACATTCATCATGCTTTTTTTGCAAAGTGGCAAGCACAACAATTCTAATCACTGAGAGACAATTTCCCACTTAGAACTATTGTATCAGTTGTTGATTTTGCAGAAAACTATTCCTTTGTTCATCAAAAGGCAATTCAATTAGAGTACTATTTTTCAAAGCAAATTACTATTATGGTACATGTGTGTTATTGATACACAGAATTAGATTTGGATGGTATTCAGAGCATGTTTGAAGCACAAGTCATCAAGAAGGAATATCATTTTTATATAAGTGATGATAGAGAGCATGACATTCATTATGTAGAACACTGCTTCAAGATGTTTTTTGGAAATTTGAAACAAAGAGGTATAAAAATTGATAAACATTATGTTTGGTCATATGGATGTGCTGCACAATTCAAATCATCTAGACCATTTTATGCACTATGTAGATATCATCATAATGAAAGCGTACCACATGTCTGGATTTTATTTGAGAGTGGACATGGAAAAGGTGAACATGATGGTGTTGGAGCTTGCATCAAACGTGCTATACGAAAGTATCAAATGAATTAGAAGGGGGTTCATATAAAAATTTACATGATGTTTTTGAATGGTGCAAGACACATTTCACACCAAATGAGAATGACACATCATCAGGAATGACTCAAGCGGTAGCACATAGAAAATTCTGGGAGATAAAAGGTATGCACACATTTTTAAATTATTCAAGTGTTTAAATTTTTTATGTACATTTTTTATTCAAATTATATTTATAGAATGTAATATTATATATGCATTTTTTTAGGTGTGGATAGAAAAATTATGCTTGGTTTCAAGTGGATAGAAAGGATGCAATCTTTGCATTTAGTTATGAGTATGAATTGTCGCAATTGGACGTTGAACACTAGGGACTACTCATGCTTTTGTTGTCACTGCATTGCTGACAATTATGAGGAATGCATCAATCAAGACCATGGATATGTAGGTGCATGGAATCTAGTGCCACTATTTGTTACTGATACATTTGATAGAGATGAAGATGAAAACTTTGATGATGTTTCTTTGATTTCTACTGAATACGATCATATCTCGGGATTGGTTGAAATTGGTAAGTATATATTTCACATTATATGGTCCATTGAGCTTCAAGTATCTAGATAGATAGATTGAACTAAGTAAATTTTAATATCTCACATGTGTGTGTGTGTGTGTGTGTGTGTGTGTGTGTGTGTATATATATATATATATATTACAGGAGATGTCTTTCCAGTGATTGTTGAGCATGGAAATGTAGGAGTTGATTATTATTTATTGCATTGTAGTGCAGTGAGGATGAAGTTACTTGAACCTGAAGAAAGTGATGGAATGTTGTTCCCCATAGGTTTGTATGATTTACATCAATATATTGAATTCAATTTGTAAATTTTAAATTTTAACCTTTTAATGTAAATTTCAAATTTAGTTTGTTTAAATTTATATTGTTAAAATTTGTGATTGCAAGTTCAGTTGTTTTAGAGGGAACATATTTCAAGAAAATCAAAGTAATTCAGCAGGGTATTCACTTTGTTGATTACCAACCAGACAATAAGGTCTTTCAATATAGTCACCTAGTAGTTGCCACCTCCATTTGTCTCCATATAGTTAAATCTCAATGTGGACATCATAAGTGGAGACTAGATAGTGAGGGATCATGAGAGAATATTACATGTTCTCCATGAAATATCTGAACCACTTGAGTTGGTCTAAAAACTATAATATGTATGTACCTATTTCATGTGTTAGGACCTACTTGATATTTGTGGATTAAATTGACTATGTACTTTGTTGATCTATATTTAAACATATGATGGACTATAATTTTTTGATAGTTCAATGGTTTTAATATATAAAATTTTATGTATGCTTTTATATATGTGTGTGTATATGTATGTATGCTTTGATTGTTCAATATTTTTTTCAAGATTTCTTAAATTAGTTAAAGATCCCATTAAGACATTATTTTGAACACTAAAACATGATGAAATTAGTTCTAGAATGAGTTAGAATAGTTATTGTCCATTAGTTACTATTAGAAACACTAAGGGGGGGGGAGGGGTGAATCAGTGTTTGTCTATTTATTACATTTCAACAACTTTAAACATAAACTGAATATATATCAATTGAAGCTTAATACAAGAACACATAACACATGATATGATTACAGGGAAACCTTGATCAGAGAAAAACCCCGGTGGGAATTAGTACCCACAAATATTTCACTAGTATAATGAACCTGTTAAAGTTCCTTTGCCCTGTTAGGAGCAGTCTTTACAATGCAAGTACAATGACTTGGTTAAGGGTCTGACCCTATTAGGAGACTTTTACAAATAACCTTGTGAGGGGTGAGGAATCACTATCTAATAAGCTCACTTCTCAATAGGATGAAGGCTACAACCTCCTTGATAATAGATATACACTATATCCAAAAGTGAACTTTTGTATGTGACACACTTGTCTAATCAGTTCCAGTTATGCATTGATGCTCTTATACTCTTCAAGAGCTTTATCTCATTTTGACATCTTATACTATTCTTTTATATCTCTCTTCTGCATATTTCTTTGACACCCTCTAATACAACTTTCAATGTCATATATATATGTTCATGCCTGAATAGACGTGACCATAAAGAAGACCTTAGTCGGCCCAAAAAAAACATTCACAACACTCCCAAACAAATTGGCTTAAGTGTGTTTACAATAATGTTTAATACATGATTACAAAATCATTATAATAAGCTCTTATCCTTTACAAAACAAAAGATTACACGCTAATCAAAAAACTAAAGTCAGCTTCATACTCTATTTTTTGAACTGCTAGTGTACTTGATCTTTCTGTAACTTGTCCGTACTGACATTCTGTATCATGCATGTATAGTGTAAGCATAAAAATATATCGTAGAGATTATGTGTGAAAGCCACTTTGTCTTACAAATTTACTTGACAAAACTTCATATGAATTTGTTGCCATAATGAAAACAAGAAATAAGTCACATTCTCCCTGAGAGTCAACTTGCCAACAATCTCCCCCTTTGTCATTAATGGCAACAAAGGAATGTGGCCAAGTTACTCAAACTTTGACTAACACCAAAAAAATATATGTCATCCTCTTTTATTCATACTTCTTAACATATACACATACTCCTTTTATACATTACTCCCACTTTGACATTAATGACAAAGGTGTCAAAATTTTGAGTCCTTGAGTACTTACTCTGAATATACATCTGGATAAGCTATCTGCAGATTCTTGATCTCTTGCTGCCAGAATGCTTTCAGTGCATCAACTATTTGTAGATGGGCACATAGGGCATATGTAAGATTTTTCCATCTTTGTTTGATCCATTATGGGTCCTTGATCATAGGTAACAATGGTTTCATCTATCTGGTTGATGTTCTCATTCAAAACTACTAAGGAGAGCGCAAGTGCATTTCTTAGTTGAGTCTGCCTGATCCTTATCTTGCTGATCTCCATTTTAGCTTTTTCAATCTTGTCTATCTGCCCTTGATAGATATTGTTGTAGATGTTTATGTCTTGGGATGATGTTTCAACTGATTGTCTTATATTATCAACCAATATATTTTCCTTTTCTATCTTTTTGATATGCTTAGAGGTGAGTTTGCCTCTATCCATGCAATTTTCTATTACCTTTCTTCCTTTTGATGCCAACTCTTTCAATATTGTCTGACCAATATTTAATGAATTTAAATCTAAATAAAAATTCTTTACCAATTCATTCAATCTTTCCTTTTTATACTCTTCCTCTGCAGTTTTAGTAGCTGAGTCTACTAAACTTGTAAAGTGTGCCTTGAAGCTTGTTAGGATACTATCTACATCATCAACTGACTGAATTTTAGCCACTTTCTTGTCTGCAGGAACTAGGTCATTCAGAACGTTCACTGACTCCAAAAAGAGAGGGTTTCTCATAACTTGTTTCTCTTTGGCTTTTTCCATGGCTAGGACACTGATCTTGATCAAGTCTTCTTCTCCCCATGCATCTAGACTTGCTGAGTTAGGATTTGAACTTGACAACAATGAAGTTGATGGTTGAATGGATGGGGTAAATATAGTATTCTGACTAGTATCGATACATTCACTTTTTACTGGGATCTCCATAACTGGTGTTTCATTATTTTGATTATCTTCCTCTTTATTCAAATCTATTGAATCTTTAGAGGGAACTTCATCTTGCTGTAAAGATGTGTCATTAGTGCACACCTCCTTTGTCTCTTCAGTGCTTACAAATTGTTTTTCAACTTTGTCCATATCATTATCAGAAGCGGTCATGGATATCTTGATATCATCAATCACAGTAGTTTCTCCTGAATCTTTGACTGTATCAGAAGCTATTGAAACTGAGGGCGCTAAAACATGTGGACCTATCTTAGGTGCATTTTGAATCACTGGTTCTGTAACCTATTTGGGAGGAACTAGATTTACCTTTGCTATAGCTGATGTTGATGGATACATATGTTTATCCAGAAATAATCGCTCAAATGCTTTCTGAGTCTCTTCACCAACCAGTTCATATTCTTTGTTCATGATATGGAGAACTCTTATTTTGGTTCTGAGATGAGGCTTTACTAAATCCAATAGAATTGTTTTCTCATCATGTGATAAAATTGGAAGAGACTGTCTAATGTTTCTTCTCTTATCCTCATAGCCTCTTCAATTGCTTTCCTTTTCAATACATCAAGTATGTTCCATACCTTGTTTGGTATGACTATTTTTAGTTCCAATACTATCCTCTTGAACTTAATCATGTGATAGATGATCATAGAGTGAATTTCTAATTTGTCTATCTCTTGGTATTTGTCATAGACATTCTTGATAGATTCTAGTCTTCCTTCATTAATAATTATGTTCTTTAGGACTATTAGACTAGGTCTAAATCCTACCTCAGGAGGGGCTTGAGTGTTCTTTACCTTTCTCCTTGTGGTCCTTGAGGATGGATGACTTGTAGGAACTTGCTTCTTCCTTCTGGTTAACTTACTAGGTACAAAAGGTGGAGAGTATTCTAGATCAATGGTGGTTGATGGCATAGATGTACCTTCATCAGATTTATTCTTCTTCTTCTTAGGCATATCATCAGACTTTTCCATTTTCACTTCTGTAGGAGTTTTCTCAAGTTCTTTAGCAATCTTAGCTTTCCTAGCTCTGTCTAGGTCTTCTTGTGTAACCCCATGAACTTTTAGGATATTTGAAGTAATCCTTGATGCCTTCCTTTTATTTTTAGCATTGTATAAGACAGAATCAACTTGATTTGTCTTTTCTCTATATGTTTCCCATCTTGGTTCATTTGGATCTTTGGACATAGACAAAAGAACTTGTGCATATCCTTCCAACATATGTTCTTCAACTTCATAGCCAAGTGGATGAATCCATTTGGTTCTAGGCTCAACAACCTCCATGAAAGTATAGTCAATTTCTACCATGAAGCATATAGTGTCTTTGTACTTATCAACTATCTTTTCTAGTATTCTGAACCTTTTCTGCATCTTTATCCTGAATGTTTTGATCTCCATGTCCATTGAATCCTTCACGCTTGTCTCTGATGTAGCCTGAGTGATATCTGAGACATAGTAGGTTTACTCCTGTCTAGGTAAAGATTGGAAACTTTACCAACAATGTGGAAGTAGAGATAGATGTCCAAAGAGCCAAATCTGAATATTTTTATCTTGTCATGCTTGACAGCTCTAATGTTATCAATTAGCTGTGCGCGTAATATATCACATAGGTTATACTGAGTATTATCCTTTACCATCTTAATTTCTACCAGTATAGTAGCTGCAGATACACTATTCAGTCTGCTTACATGCTGGAACTTGTAACCTAGAATCATAGTAACCAATTTTATGTCATCGGCCTCAATGGGATCAACTGTCATGCCACACCTATCACTTCTGGATAAGCAAACTTGTTCAACCTGCTTTTTAACATCCTTACTAGTGGGAATAACTGGTATAGTCTTAGGAAGTCCATTCATTTCATGAATTAGGTCTGAGGTTATGCAGACAAGAACTTCACCAATCTAATAAAGGTCATGTATCCTGCTCAGTAGGATTTTAACCCATTCTGGCTCATAGAACTCGTGCGCATTAGAATACTAAAAAATAGGGTTGTCAATGAGAAATGTGTATTCATCTTTGAATGAATAATCAAGTTTCATCATTGAATCCATAAGAGTTTCTATGTTGTTGTCCCCAATGGCTTCCTTCTTACAGTAGATGTAAGCGCGATTGTCTTCCACGTGTATGACTCCAAGAGGAGTCTTAGAGAATGCTCCTTCAACATCATCTAATATAGACTTGAATGGATGCTTCTTAAAGAAAAATATATTCCTTTCAGCAATGTCAAATACAATAGGGGTTGTCATACTTACTTGAAACTTGATTAAGTAGGGTTTTTATAGTGATTCTAAAATGACGCGACTGCCATGGTTCCATTTCATTCTTTAATTTGTTCACAAACCAACCAATTCCTTAACCTATAGTGTTTTGATGCTCAATGCTCAAGTGCTCTCGGAATGCTCAATCTTGAATGCAAAGTGAGGTTTAAATATCTTTTACCAATTTATATAAAAGATTATTGCATTTAATGCTCATTGTCGTAAAGCAGTTTAGAGAGAGAATTTCAAACTTTATTCTGAATGAAGTAAAGGCAATGCATGCATGCATACAACCTTATTTCTTGATTACGTACATGAATCCATAGGCACATACTCGGAGATGAGTATACTAGCCATGCAGGGGTTCAGAGCTAGAATAGCCCCCCCTAAGACCATGAGGGTCAACTATCTAGAAGTAGAAGGTGCATCCACTAAGGATGCATCTACTACCTTGTTCTCTTCATTATCCTTCTTTACTTCTCCTGATTATTTGAATAGTGACTTTTTAGGATTCTCTTGTCTTTGTTCTCTTGACCTGCAAAACCTTGAGATGTGTCTAGCTTTTCCACATGAATGACAAATGATAGGAGGTCTGATGTTGTTATTCATCATGTTGCACTACTTGGCTGTGTGTCCATTGTAATTACATATCTGACATGTAGTGTTCTAAAGGTTTCTTTGAGGTTGATTTCTATGATTGTATTGAGTCATATTTCTTTGGTTTTGTTGTGACTGATTTCTATGATTTGTTCTGCAATGTATAGCCCTGTGACCAAACTTATTACAAGAGTAACAATAACCATTAAAAGGTCTTACTTCTTTACAATCTCTTGCCAAGTGTCCATGCTTGTTACAAGTATAATAAGTTTTTTTAACTTGCTTGAGTTCATCTTTAGGTGGTTCAATTTTAGCCTCTGCAATATTCTCAGTTTTCTTTTCTTCAGTGGATGTCTCTTGTGATTTCTTTCTTTCTTGTATTGAATTGAATTCAATTTGAGCTACACTGTATCCCATACCAGTGGTATCACCTTTTAACTTTTGTGCATACAGTTGTGATTGAATTAGATCAGAACTTGTGTGTAGTTTATCAATCTTGTATTTTGCTTCTGTTAGTTCAGATTCTATCTTTTTCTTGATGTTTTCTAATTCCAAGATTTTTAAGTTCACTTGCATAAGTTCATAATCTAATTGTTTTCTCTCTTTGGTATTTTCTTCAATGGATGTTAGGCTATCTGTAAGTTGTTCATTCAGATCTTCAATTTTATCTTTCAAAGACATGTTTTCTTCATTTAGATTCTTGACCATTTTTCCCAAATCATTGGTAGAGCAATCTTTCAGATCTTTCCTTAATTTCTTGATAAACATTTGAGAGCCATCAACTTTTAGTTTAAGTTCCTCATTTTCTTTTTCAAATCTGTCAAGATCTTCAAGGGCTTCTACAAGATTCTTTTTCAGATGTTTCACTTCTACTGAATCCATGATCTCCTCAAGTGGTTAAACTTCCTTTTAGAGGACCAGATCTCTGATACCAATTGTTAGAAACACTGAGAGGGGGGGTGAATTAGTGTTTGTCTATTTATTACATTTTAGCAACTTTAAACATAAACCAAATATATATCAATTGAAGATTAATACAAGAACACATAACACATGATATGATTACGAGAAAACCTTGATCAGGGGAAAACGTTGGTGGGAATTAGTACCCACAAATATTGCAATAGTATAATGAACCTGTTAAAGTTCCTTTGTCCTATTAGGAGTAGTCTGTACAATGCAAGTACAATGACCTGGTTAAGGGTCTGACCCCATTAGGAGTCTTTTACAAATAACCATGTTAGGGGTGAGGACTCACTGTCCAAGAAGCTCACTACTCAATAGGATGAAGGCTACAACCTCCTTGATAATAGATATATACTATATCCAAAAGTGAACTGTTGTATGTGACACACTTGTCTGATCAGTTCTGGTTATGCGTTGATTCTCTTATACTCTTTAAGAGCTTTATCTCATTCTGACATCTTATACTGTTCTTTTATATCTCTCTTCTGCATATTTCTTCGACACCCTCTAATACAACTTTGCATGTCATATATATATGTTCATGAAAGAATAGACGCGACTATAAACAAGACCTTAGTCAGCCCAAAAACAACATTCACAACAATTCCAAACAAATTGGCTTAAGCGTGTTTACAATAATGTTTAATACATGATTAAAAACTTATTACAATAGGCGCTTAGCCTTTACAAAACAAAAGATTACACACTAATCAAAATACTGAAGTCGGCTTCATACTCTATTTTCTAAACTGCTAGTGTACTTGATCTTTCTGTAACTTGTACGTACTGACATTCCGTACCATGCGTGTATAGTGTAAGAATAAAAACATATCATAGAGCTTATGTGTGAATGTGCATGTCTTGATTCATTCTATCGCATGTGCGTTGGTGCTCTGATCGACTGCATATCTCTGTTCTGCTCTGTCTTCTATACTTAGCCATTTTGTCTTACAAGTTTACTTGACAAAACTTCATATGACTTTGTTGCCATAATGACAACAAAAAATAAGTCACATTCTCCCTGAGAGTCAACTTGCCA
>MU226967.1:162537-174865 GCA_018584345.1 Thuja plicata | reverse complement strand
GGCCTTATGAGGCTCTTATGCACATAAATAGGATGGATGAGGCAATGGGCCTCATTGCCATGAATATTTTAGATGGGTTGTTGTTCCACCTGGATGGTCTGACCACACCCAGGGATATGTGGGACAATTTTTTCACCTTGTTTGGCATAATGAATCAGTTCAGGGTTCTCCAAATAGATGCAGAATTCACCTCCTTGGTACCTAAATCATTCACTAGCATTGAGGACTTTCTGATGAAGTTCAAGTCTCTTTGATCTATTTTACAGGTTGCTGGAAAGATGAAGTCAGATGATGAGTGTATCTTTCTGATACTCTCAAATCTTTGTGGCCCTTATCAAATTTTCACTTCTGCCTTCTACTCCACTATGGATGCACTGGGTAAACATCATGTTATACCCTCTTTTGAGACCTTCTGTGACAGCTTAACTCATGAGAAGTCCAAGCTCAGTTAGATGGATTCTCTTACAGGTTCACAGTCACAGGCATTGCTTGCCAAGTCATCTCAAGATACATAGAAGCCAAAGCTGAAGTAGATATCTGATTCCTCTTCTCAGTACTCTACTGACCCACCATCTTCTAAGAAGGAGAAAAAGAAGACCAAGAACCCTACATGTTCCTATTTTCAGAAGGGGCCTCATGATGAGTCACATTGTTTTCAGAAGAGATTTGATGGCTATGAGAAACAGATTGCAAATTTGCAAGCTCTCCTTCAGAAGAGCACTATTTCCTCTACATCCTCTTCCGTCTCATGGGGGGGTTGGCAAAACACATTGTACTTATGGATTTGAGAGAGTCTCTTGAAATCATTTTTTGTCTTTTGCTTTCTTTTATATCTCTTTTTGGAGAGGATTTTTTCCCACTGGGTTTTCTCCTTTGTCTCCAGTTTACAGAGATTTCATTGTAGTTGGGTACCTGATCAAGCCTTGTTACCGAGACCCACTTTTCCTGCTTTCATAGCTATGCTAGGTTAGTTACCTCCTGAGCTTCGCTTAAGGGGGGTGTTAGAGTAATAGTACATTTGTCTTTATAAATAAATCACTTCAGTTTAATTATTAAAGTTCACTATTATTCTATTCACTTAAGCTTGTCATTTGTAGGTGCATAATAATTAATATGTTTATTATTTATTAATGCACAAACCTAGCTTTTTCTGGCTTTAGGGTTTCTTACCTTATATTTCACCTTTGTATCATTATTGTACACAACCTTTCGAATACAACTTTTTTCTCTGCCATTTTTGAGCACAGAAGGGTTTATTATCTTTTGCTTCCTTGCTTTGTTCTTGTAATAGGTCTTCTTGCATGCAGCTGCTCTTGGGATTCGGTATTGTTTTTATCAGTTCCTACAATGACCATGTGCTGCAAGAAAATGAGGGTATATCATGCATGCGATCTAAGGAATCTCACACAGTGTAACCTGATATGCCCTCACCGTGGCCTTCCCATCATAAAATGGGAAGACCTCTCGTTTCATGATTTCCTTGGGGACACAGCTCTGGACCGTCTCCAAGGAAACATCACCCGATTCCTCTGATCTCAACTCTCAAAAAATAGTATCTAAAACCTGTGGTGTGAAAGAAGAGTGGGATCTCAATCTAGCAGTCATATCCTCAAAAATCTTCAATATAGTGACACAAATATCTCTATAGATGCCATCTGGATAAGATGTATGGATGTTGTGTCTAATTCTATCCATCTCTATCTAAGCTGTATGAAATATGCTCGCTATATCAGGAGTGTGAGATGCATCCTGAGATGGTACATCATGTGTAGGTACATCCTGAGTGACCATCTAGATGTAACATACATTAAAGCTAAGTGTTAATAATTAAGTACTTGATTACATGTTATAATTGTGTGTAAAATGGAAACAAATATAGATGAATATATAAGTTTAGTATTATTAGGTCTTAAGGGGTCTTATTAGGTCTTGAGGGGTCCTATTAGGTCTTAAGTGGTCTTATTCTAGGTCTTAAAGATCCTAAGATTTCTTAAAGAGGTTTATTTCACAATAGGGATCCTATTAGCTCTTAAGGGTCCTTGGATGTACTAAGGGGTATTAATAGGTCCTATTAGGTCAAGTAACTAATTTTATTAGGTCTTAAGGGGTCCTATTAGGTCTTAAGGGTCCTATTAGGTCGAAAGGTTCCTTGGATGTACTAGATTGGTATTAATAGGTCTAAAGGGTCATTGGATTTACTAGTAGGTCTTAAGTTTAGTCTTATTAGGTCTTAAGGGGTCCTATTAGGTCTTAAGTGGTCTTATTCTAGGTCTTAAATATCGTAAGAGTTCTTAAAGAGTTTTATGTCACAATAGGGGCCCTATTAGGTCTTAAGGGTCCTTGGATGTACTAAGGGGTATTAATTGGTCCTATTACGTCAAGTAAGTGATTTTATTAGGTCTTAAGGGGTCCTATTAGGTCTAAAGGTTCCTTGGATGTACTAGATTGGTGTTAATAGGTCTAAAGGGTCATTGGATTTACTAGTAGGTCTTAAGTTTAGTCTTATTAGGTCTTAAGGGGTCCTATTAGGTCTTAAGTGGTCTTATTCTAGGTCTTAAAGATCCTAAGAGTTCTTAAAGAGTTTTATGTCACAATAGGGGTCCTATTAGGTCTTAAGGGTTCTTGGATGTACTAAGAGGTATTAATAGGTCCTATTAGGTCAAGTATGTGGTCTTATTAGGTTTTAAGGGGTCCTAGTAGGTCAAGTAAGTGATATTATTAGGTCTCAAGGGGTCCTACTAGGTCTTAAAGGTCCTATTATGGACCTAAAGGGTCCTATTACGTCATGTTAGGGTTTCATACATGGTTAAGGTTTCATGTTAGGGTTCAATACGGTTAAGGTTTCATGTTCTAGGGTTGATGTTAGAGTTTATGTCAAGATTTATGTTTCAGTTTCATGTTAGGGTTAATTTGTTAGATTTTTATGTTAGGGTTTCAAGTTAGGGTTCAATATGGTTAAGGTTTCATGTTAGGGTTTCATGCTAGGGTCTAATATGGTTAAGGTTTCATGTTAGGGTGAAATATGGTTAAGGTTTCATGTTAGGGTTTCATGTTAGAGTTCAATATGGTTAATATTTCATGTTAAAGTTTCATGTTAGGGTTCAATATGGTTAAGGTTTCATGTTCTAGGCTTAATGTTAGAGTTTATGTCAAGATTTATGTTTCAGTTTCATGTTAGGGTTAATTTGTTGGAGTTTCATGTTAGGGTTCAATATGGTTAAGGTTTCATGTTAGGTTTCAATATGGTTAAGGTTTCATGTTAGGGTAACTAATGTTAGAGTTTATGTTGATTTATGTTTTAGTTTCATGTTAGGGTTAATTTGTTAGAGTTTTATGTTAGGGTTCAATATGGTTAGAGTTTCATGTTTAAGGGTCCTACTTGGTTTCTTAAAAAGGTTTAAATGTCAATTTAGGGGTCCTAAGGTGTAAGTTACTTGGGTCCTCTAAGTGTCTTAAAGTGTATTAGGACATGTACTAAGGCATGCAATATTTTAATATCTAACTCTACATGAATAACATATATACATGTGTAACTCTAAAACATATATGTACATAATTTAGAGAGAGAGAGAGAGAGAGAGAGAGAGAGAGAGAGAGAGAGAGAGAGAGAGAGAGAGAGAGAGAGAGAGAGAGAGAGAGAGAGATTCCTAATAAATTTACTAACTTTAAAATCAATTTTATAAAAAAATATTTTTAATTTCTAACATTCCAAGTTATGATTTTTTATCATTTTCTAACAGTTTCTAACATACTAAGTTACATTTTTTATAACATTTGCTAACTTTCTAATTACAGTTTTCTAATGTTTACTAAGTTATAATTTTCTAATGTATACTAAGTTACATTCTAATTACGGTTTTCTAATGTTTTCTAATGTATGTACTAAGTTATAATTTTCTAATATTTTCTAATGTTTACTAAGATACAATTTTCTAATATTTTCTAATGTATATACTAAGTTACAATTTTATAATATTTTCAGATGTATACTAAGTTACAATTTTCTAATGTATACTAAGTTATAAGTTTCTAATATTTTCTAATGTTTACTAAGTTACAGTTTTCTAATATTTTCTAGTGTATACTAAGCTACAATTTTCTAACATGTGCAAACATATTCTAACATTTATACTATGGGTTTTTAATGTTTTCTAACATGTTCTAACATTATACTATAATTTTCTACATTATTCTAAAATTCAACTATCATTTTCTAATATTTCTACAAACTAAATATTATTTAAAACAAATAATTAACTAAAATAAATAAAAAAACATATAATTTACAATAAAAAATGAGAACAATGTGTGTACCTGATACTACTAACAATCACAAGAGGTCGAAGAAGCTCGGGAGATGCTGACGTCGCACTAGTCGTCACTGGTTCACTCTAAGCCCCTAGTCCACAAAATATCTAACAGTAAATAATTAAAACGAAATGGGTCACCAAAATTTTATACAAATTCCAGCGAAAAGTGGCTTTGCATGAAGTACCCTGTGTGGGTTACTTTGCTCAAAGCCTTTACTTCATGCGAAGTACTCCATGCAGGGTACTTCGCATGAAGCCTCTTAACCACTTCACGCGAAGATGTTACTTCTCTCGAAGCCACCAAAAATGGATTTTTTTTGGAAGTCTGAAATCCTTCATCCCAAAAATAGGGACACACTATTGTGGGATCACCCACCTTACCAGACTTAGACTTGTCAAGGATGAGTTAGCACCTATTGGAGATAGTCCAAGTGATGATGAGCTAGTCAGGATAGCCCTAAATGGGTTTGCTAAGTAGTGTGATGTCTTTGTTCAAGTTCTCAGTGGATGAAACACCTTACCAAGTTGGGATTAACTATGGAGTGATTTCACTCAAGAGGATTTTAGACTAAGTCTTGTCAATGGAGCTAACAATAAGAGTCAGAAAAGTGATGTGGAACAAGAAAATGTTGCCCTAGCGGGTAAGGGGAAAGTGAAGAAGGGGTCTAGAAAATGATCAAATTCACAAAGTAAGAAGAAGGACCTATCTAAGGTCAATTGCTTTGGTTGTCATGAGTTTGGCCACTATGTCAGTGATTTCTCGCAAAGGAAGGGTAAGAAGCAGGTAACAACTTCAACAAGTACATATTAGCTCTCTAGTAGATTGGAGGATGAGTTTGCACTCATATGTTGCATGATTAGCTCAACCTTATAGAGTGTTTGGTACATAGATAATGGGCATCATTTCATATGATAGGAATTAGAGAGTACTTCTCCAGTTACAAGGAGGAGGACACCAGTATCCAAATTTCTATGGGAAACTTGTCCAAGCTCAACTCAGTTGGGAAAGGGACTATTTAGTTTTAGGGGGAGAATGGGAAGGTGATTCCCATTCATGATTTGTTGCATGTGCTAGGATTAGGTATGAATTTGGTTTCTGTATCTTTTCTTTAAGATAAAGGGTATAATGTTCTCTTTAGAGGGATGCATATTTTGATTAAGCATAAAGATTGGAAATCACCAGTATCTATTAGAGTTTAGAGTGGTATCCTTTATAGATTGCAGTTTGATACTCCTAAGAAACTTGTGAGAAAAAATAATCATAGAGATCCTAGAGAGCTATGGCATAGGAGGATTTTCCATGGAGCTTTTAGATTCCTTCGCGAGACAGTGACATGTGTTCCTGAGGTGAGCACAGAGAATGATGATGTGTGTAAGGGATGTGTGTTGGGGAAGTTTGTGAAAGCATCTTTTCCAAGGAGTGACACTAGATCTGAGGGTGTTCTTGATATAGTACATTCAGATATAGGTGTACCAATGTCGATGAAGTCTCTCAGAGGATATGAGTACTATGTTACTTTTATTGATGATTTCTCCAGGAAGACCTGGATATGCTTCTTGAAGACCAAGGATGAGGTTTTCAGTCGCTTCCAAGAGTTCAAGGCTCTAGTGGAGAACTCGACAGGAAGGAAGATAAAGGTTCTTCAATCAGATAATGGAGGAAAGAATAAAGGAAATGAATTCCAGGAGTTCTGTAGAAGGGATCAAGAGAGTGGATTGTTCCTTACAATCCGTAGTAGAATGGAGTTTCTCAGAGAAAGAACTGATCCATATCAGAGGCAACAAGTGCCATGCTACATGAACAGGATATGCCCCATTAATTATGGGAAGAGGCATGTACTATAAAAGTGTACATACAAAATAGGATTCCACATAAGGTAATAGGGAAGATGACAACAAAGGAAGCTTTCATAGGGAAGAAACCAGATGTTAGTCACTTTAGGATATTTGGAAGTTTGGCATATTGTCATATTCAAGGTGATACACGTTCCAAGTTAGATCAGACATCAGAGAGGGGGTACTTTGTTGGGTATAGTGAAACCTCAAAGGCATATCAGATATTTATTCCAGGTACTAGAAGGATTATAGTCTGACGTGATGTTAAGTTCATGGAGGATAAGGCTTTCATGAGGTCTAGATATTTTCCAGCACAAGATTAGAGTAAGAAAATAACAAAATCTCCAAGGGTAGCTCAACCGAGTAAAGGGAAAAAAAGATCAACTATAGTTACTAGTACAAGTGTAGGCTCAGTTGGTGAGAGTTTGCAGATTATGGAGAAACAGGTGCAGTAGGAAATGCATCAAGAAGATATGGAGGTTGATATTTCATCCTCTACAGTTGGCAGCTGGAACTGTGAGCTTCAACAAAGGGATATTCAGGAGTTTATGGGAACTCCTAGGAGGAGTAAAAGATCAAGGAAACAACTAGCCAAGTTTAATGACTATGTGGCTTTAGTCAGTTAGTTGGTAGATAGTGATCCTTGTAGTTGTTAGGAAGCTGCATAGTATCAGGTTTGGCGAGATGCGATGGTTGAGGAATATGCCTCAATAATGTAGAATGATGTGTGGGAGGTAGTTCCTAGATCAATAGATAGGGTACTGGTTGGATCACACTAGATCTAAAAGATCAAGCATGGTGTAGATGTTAGAATCAAGAAATACAAGGCAAGGTTTGTGGCAAAGGGGTTCTCTCAGAAAGAGGGAATAGACTATGAGGAGACATTTTCTCCTATGGCTAGGTATACTTCTATTTGAGCTATAATATCGTTTGCAACATAGATGAGATGGAAGATCCATCAAATTGATGTCAAGACAACATTTCTTAATGGTGAGTTGAAGGAGGAGGTATACATAGAGTAGCTAGAAGTCTTTGTAGCACACAAAAAAGAGACCCACATGTGCAAATTAAAGAAAGATTTTTATAGGATCAAATATGTTTGAGGTGAATGTATCAAGTTGATAGGCTATACCAATGCTGATTGGGAAGGTAGTACAATAGACGAGAGAAGCACCTTCAGGGTGTTGTTTTAGTTTGGGTTCAAGAGTTGTGTCTTGGTTCAAAAGGAAGAAGAAGTCCATTGCTTTGAGTTCTGTAGAAGCAGAATACATAGCAGCTAGCATGGGGATGTGTTAAGCTACATGGATTTGGAATTTGCTAGTGGCCTTGTTTGTTTCAAAGAGTTGAGACTACTATGATACATTATGACAATCAGAGTTGCATCAAGTTGTATGAGAATCCAGTGTTTCATGAAAGGTCTAAACATATAGACATTGAGTATCACTTCATCAGAGATTGTGTACAATGGGGGATTGTTCAGCTATAATACATACCCATAGAGGAGAAGGTAGTAGATGGGTCCTAATGTGTCCCAATGAATCTTAAGTGCTCCTAGGACCCCTTAAGACCTATTTGGACACATTATGACTTGTTACTATATGTTAATGCATTCTAATGGGTCCTAATGTGCTCTAAGGGGTCTTAATAGGTTCCTAGAAAACATTAACAATTCCCAAGGGATCATAATAGTCCTAAGATTCCTAATGCATTTTAAGGGGTTATAGGGTCCTAAATGCTCCTATGATCCATTAGGACCCCTTATGATACATGGTCAGTCCTAAGGAGTCTTAATGTGTACTAATTGGTCATAAGGGGTCATAGTGTTGGTCCACTAAGAGGGGGGGGGTGAATCAGGCAAATAAAAAATTAAACACTTAAAATTTAACTCTCTGATTCACTTGGTAATATTGAATATTGTAAACAACTAATTCACCAATCAACTTAATAACTTAAACAATAATACATCTCATATATGTAAATCAATCATTCAAACTTAGCAACATCAGATTAACTCATATAACTCTAGAAATAACTTAGTTGACACCAAATTTAATGAGGAAACCCAATTTGGGAAAAAACTCTATGGGAATTGTAACCCACAATAAAAATGTACCCTTCTGAAGTATGCTTGTTTAAGAACTTATCATGTTAAAGATTACAAACACATTTTCTAAATGTGACCCTGTTAGGGGATTTACCTCAAATCTAGTAAGATCTTCACCCTATTAGGATTGACCTTGTTAGAGGTCTTTAAACACTCTTTTGTAATGTCACCTAAGTATAGGTTTCACAAATAGGATGGTTAAATCCACTTGGTTAAGATATTTCTCTATTACAAGTACTAATAAGAAACAATAAACTTTGATCTGTAAATATAGCAACTACCTTTTCTTGTTTTAGATCCTTTATGCTTAATTGAATATTGGCATCACATAATCCATTGATCTCTTTCTTAGACTATAGATTATTCAATCTCTATTTCTCTATTCTCCTCGGTAAATGTTGTTCTTCAACTTCTTCTTCTTTGATCAATTCGCTAGCCTCTATGTATTCATAATTCTCTGTGTATTTATCGTTCTTTATATAGACATACTTTTGCCTCTTAATCTCCTTATTTTGATTTTCCATCATTTACGCTCAGTCGTTCAATCATCTTCTTCGTAATTCACAACTTGGTAAACCATTTCACTTTTACCTCAGAACTTGTACTTTTCTTGGAACACTTCACAATTTAGTTAAACTGCTTGATCTTCACCTTAGATCTTCTCAATGAATTATCCTATCCATAGATCTTATAAAAAATATCATTTAATTCATTTCCTCATCCAACTCATCATCACTTTGCATTAAATTTGATCTTATCAACATTTACAATCAATATCATGTACTCGGTAAAACTTGCTTTGCAACTCGGTAACTAACTTCATTCACTACTTGGTGTCTAACTCATCTTTAGTGCTTGATGCTTGAATTTCACTCAGTGTTTGGTAACTATAACTGACTCACATAAAATTCTACTCACTGAATCTTTCTAGCTTGATAAACTAACTCCTTCAGTCATAACTTTAATTCTTTGCAGTTTCTGACTTGATCAATCAATTGTACCAATTTGATAACATCAAATATATAGTAGAAAACAAATATATCATCATTACTTCATCATTTTTTGATCTGTATTTGTCACCCATTTAACTTCTCCTCTTAAGATAGGGTTGTGTGCTAAAAAGTAGACACACTTCTATGAGTCATTATATTCAATATTTCTCAAGAATGATGTCTCAAATGGTGACACATAGCTCCCTATTCATGGAGTGCAAGGGTTTATAATGGAGGCCCTCAGTTTAGACCTAGTTATGCCCATGCAAGTACACCATGAAATGAGAAATTCAAAGAGGAAGAGAAAGAATGCTAGTGGTGCAGGAGCACACCTAACTCAAACCCCTAGCTCCTTATTTCTGGCATGTACTGCCTCTAGCCAAGTTAGGAGAGTGTGTGTGGACCTTAGAAGGTCATTTGTTTTCCCTAAGATGGATATGACTAGATCAATCCATGTCTAGATAGGTTTCTTATTTGGTTTCCTTTAGTTGTGTGTGTGTGTGAGGTAGTGGGTAAGCCTCTGGAAATCCAACCAAGGCATCATGAACTTTGGATAAGCTGCTTGGAATCACTGGCACTCGGCATACACTGGTGCCTAGCAACTCAGCCTACATTGCCTATCAACTCGGCCTACATTGCCTAGCATCTCGGCCTACATTTGTGCCTAGCAACTCAGCCTACATTTGTGCCTTGTAACTCGGCCTACATTTCCTAGTAGCTGGGCCTACATATGTGCCTAGTAACTCGGCCTACATTTGTGCCTAGCAGCTCAGCCTACATTTGTGCCTAGCAACTCGGCCTACATTTGTGCCTAGCAGCTCGACCTACATTTGTGCCTAGCAACTCGGCCAACACTGGAGCTTAGCTTTCTTTATTGTTGCTTGGCAATATTCAGTCGTAATGGCCCATGAAAAGTGGATATTGTCTTTTATGGACAGTATGGTTAGTGTAACGGTTCCTGAAGATATTCTTATGAATGAGTGGGCTGTTAGGGTTGTTTCCTATGAGAGGATGATTACTAATAACATCTAGAGCATTCATTTTTTAGAGATCTAGAGAGTAGAGATAGAAGAAAAAGAGAAGCTACAGGAAATCACAAAGTTGCAGATTATTATACTATTTTGTTTTGTTTCCAGCAATGAGAAGTTGTAGATAGTGTGTTCAGTGGATATCAAACTTCTTTGTTCATTTTTCATGCAAGTAGATTAGTTACTTTATTTTCTATTTTGTAAGTTTTTAGTTCTTCACCCGTTCTAGATTGTAAGTAGTAATGGCCCCTCGAGATTCCTGAATCCATGGTGAGAGTCATGTGTTGGGATGGAACTTGAGAGGAGCCCTTGTACATAGTTTCCTTTTTGTTTTCTGTAGGAGAAGCAACAACAAAGAGTCTGGAGATCTTACCCTAGGCGAGCTTGGTAATACTCTGGCTAGGGAAGAGAATGAAAACAATGTTCTGAAAACATTGATTGAGTGGGAAGAATGAATCTATTTATGTAGGTTCAGTAAGGAGGAGATGAAAATCATTTTGATGGGGAATGAGTCTTGAAGAGGAGGTAAAGTTGAGAGTGACTTACCTTAGTTTGGGGTTGTGAATACCCTAAGGGATCTAGGAAAAAGATCTTAGAACAGAGCCAAGCTAGTTCTATAGCAGAAAAAAGACTTTTGTCCACATCAGATTGGTATCAAAGCCCTAAAAGATTTGGGCGTGTGTTGTTTGGATGTTATATGCAGAAACTTCTGTCAACTCATCCAAGATGGTGACCAATGCGGAACTTGTAAAAGATGTGGAAGAGCAAAAGGAGGAGAATAGACTCCTAAGAAATAGTTAGCTGAAATGGCAACTAAGTTGGAAGAAGTGTAGCTTAGGACTGCAACAGTCAATGAAAAAATGAGAGAAGCTAATGGAAAGGGTAAAGCAGTGGCAGAGGAAGACATTATTCTAGAGCCAGACCCTGTGCTTCAAGAAGAGCCATTCTTGAAAGCATTAAAGGAAATGAGTGGTAAGTCCTTAGAAGGTGTGCCTCTATTTAGTGGCAAGATGGAACCAGAATTAATCATGGAATGGATAAAAGGTCTTGAAAATCACTTTGACTATGATAACATGACCAAGGCTCTGAAAGTAAGAATAGCCAAGACAAGGTTGAGAGGAATTGCTCTCACTTGGTGGAAGTTTGTCCAAGATGAGAGGGAAAAAGAAGGAAAGAACCCCATAACTAGTTGGAAAGGTATGGTGGCCAAGATGAAGGAAACTTATCTTCTTGATGATTATGAAGTGCAGTTGGACAAAAAGAGATAGAATCTGAGACAAAAAGATTTAGAAGTCAGTTCCTACACTGAAGAATTTTGTAAACTTTTCTTAAGGTTGCATGTGATGGAAGAAGAAAGCCTAAAAGTGGCTAGGTACTTGAATGGACTCAAGTGGAGTATTCAAGAGGAAATTAGTCTCTTAAACCCCAAGACTGTACACCAATGTTACTAGTTATCCCTCAAGGTGGAGGAAAAATTCAAGAAGCAACAAGAGTCAAATAGCAGAGGAAGAGGAAGAGACAACATAGGTCATAGAAGAGGATATGGAGGAAGAAATCAGAGTGAGTCCAAACACACTAAGAATCAAGGAGAATACAGTAACACAAGAGGTGGTTACAACCATGGAAGAGGTTCAAATAATAGTTCAAGAGGAAGAACTAATAACCAAGGAAGAGGATCTTACTTCTCTTCAATGAAGTGTTACAACTATTAGCAATTTGGACATCCTACATATCAGTGTCCTGAGAAAGGCTCTACTTCTCAAGGAGGTGGAAAAAGAGTTAACTATGTCCAAGAAGAATCAAGTTGCAGCAGCAAGCCATCTGAGGTACCATTAGAATCAGAAGAATGTGAGAACCTCATGATAAGGAGGACCTTAATTAGAGAGCCCAGCAAATAAGAACCAAGCCAAAGGAGAGCACTCTTTAGAGTTAAGTGAAAGATTACAGGAAAGGTGTGTAGAGTCATTATTGATTCAGGCTCAACTGATAATATCATTAGTGAAGAAGCAGCCAGCAAGTTAAATTTGAAAAGGATTCCACATGAAAACCCATACAAGG
>MU226967.1:146426-159220 GCA_018584345.1 Thuja plicata | reverse complement strand
CTTAGAAGGTCATTTTTTTTCCCTAAGATGGATATGACTAGGTCAATCCATGTCTAGATAGGTTGCTTAGTTGGTTTCCTTTAGTTGTGTGTGTGTGTGAGGTAGTGGGTAAGCCTCTGGAAATCCAGCCAAGGCATCAAGAACTTTGGATAAGCTGCTTGGAATCACTGGCACTTGACATACACTGGTGCCTAACAACTTGGCCTACATTGCCTAGCAACTCAGCCTACATTGCCTAGCATCTCGGCCTACATTTGTGCCTAGCAACTTGGCCTACATTGCCTAGCAGCTCGGCCTACATATGTGCCTAGTAGCTCAGCCTACATTTGTGCCTAGCAACTCGGCCTACATTTGTGCCTAGTAGCTCGGCCTACATTTGTGCCTAGCAACTCAGCCAACACTAGAGATCGACTTTATTTATTGTTGCTTGGCAATATTCAGTCATAACGGACCATGAAAAGCTGATATTGTCTTTTATGGACAGTATGGTTAGTGTAACAATTCCTAAAGATATTCTTATGAATGAGTGGGCCGTTAGGGTTGTTTCCTATGAGAGGATGGTTACTAATAACATCTAGAGCATTCATTTTTTAGTGATCTAGAGAGTAGAGATAGAAGAAAAAGAGAAGCTACAAGAAATCACAGAGTTGCAGATTATTGTACTATTTTGTTTTTTTTCCAATAATGAGAAGTTGTAGATACTGTGTTTAGTGGATATCAAACTTCTTTGTTCATTTTGCATGCAAGTAGATTAGTTACTTTATTTTCTATTTTGTAAGTTTTTAGTTCTTCACCCATTATGGGTTGTAAGCAGTAATGGCCCCTCGAGATTCTTGAATCCATGTTGAGAGTCATGTGTTGGGATGGAACTCGAGAGGAGCCCTTGTACATAGTTTCCTTTTTTTTTTTGTAAGAGAAGAAACAACAAAGAGTCTAGAGATCTTAGCCTAGGCGAGCTTGGTAATAGTCCAGCTAGGGAAGAGAATGAAAGCAATGTTCTGAAAACATTGATTGAGTGGGAAGAATGAATCTATTTGTGTAGGTTCAATAAGGAGGAGATGAAAATCATTTTGATGGGGACTAAGTCTTGAAGAGGAGGTAAAGTTGAGAGTGACTTACCTTAGTTTTGGGTTGTGAATACCCTAAGGGAACTAGGAAAAAGATCTCAGAATAGAGCCAAGCTAGTTCTATAGTAGCAACAAGAGTTTTGTACACATCAACTAGTCTCCATGATCATCAAATATGCATTGCAAATAAAAATGGAAACTATTCTATATGATAACAATGCATGAAATGAAATATGCAAACTAATCTATGAATAAAATATGCAAGATTAACCTATGAAAGGAAATACGCTTACAAGATTATTCTATGAAATGAAATATGAATCTAATCTAACATGCAAGTGCAAGAGTAATCTAAATAGATTGCCATGGATGCATGAGAGAAGAAGACAAGAAAATAGAAGTTGAAAGGTTCAAGCTCAAACGATCAATCTCTCCTCCAAAATTGCTCTCCAAACCTGCAACATAATAATAACATAAAAACTCTATATCTCTTTGATCTCTAAATGAGGAGAGAACTCCTTATAAAGGAAAGTGTGGAGAGGAAAGCATCCTCAAGAGCAATGTGGGATAAATCCCTAAAAAGGAAAGTAAGAGGAAAAGTCCCACCACTTAGGAATATGTGTAGAGAAAAAAGAATTTTTATTTGATTTATTTCCTTTTTTTCATCAAAAAGAGAGCTTTAAGTGGGGATTTTATTTATTTAATTAAAAGAGGGATTTTCTTTAAAAAATAAGATTATTTTATTTAATTAAAATAGAGATTTTAATTAAATAAGATAAGATCATTTAATTAAAAGGTTTATTTTAATTAAATAAGATTATTTTATTTGATTAAAAGGGATGTTTTCTTTTAATTAAATAATTGAATTGGAAATGTTGCAAAGCATTGATTCAAGAAATTGATAAATTGATTCTGTCATATTGAAGAATGGGGGCCCATAGTCTAGGTGACCATTTTCGGGTGCATACATTTACCCTTATTTGACTAATGTGTGATCTTTATGGGAACACATGTAGTCAAAGAATGCAGTTGAAGTGTGAGATCAGTTTGGGATCACAAAACAACTCAGACGTGTGATTGATGGACGGGAACACATCAGGACAAAGATAAGTTGTTTGAAAAAGAAAAGGTCAACACCCCCTTAAATAGGTAATTAACATGTCCAAGATAAGAATCTCAAGCAAGGTTTCCCCAAGCGGAGCAATTGATAGGATTGATAAAACTGAATCAAGGATTGAAGTTTGATAGGTACTGCCCCCTCGTGATCAAAATTGAAATGAGATAAAGGAGAAACAACAAATTGATAAATTTGATCAAATCAAACTAAAGATAAGGTTCTTGATGTAAGATTAAAGATATAAGGATCATATAACCAAGGTAGATCATCAAGCACAAAATATTATGCCCCACGGTTAAATTAGAAGAAAAGAAGTGGGGTGAAAGCAAATGGAAGATAGAAGTTTGGAAGAGGTGGAAAGAAATGGACAAAAGAAAGAGAATTTTCCTTAAGAAAGAGAATGCCCCAAAATCAATCAACTATTTAAGATAGAAATTTTTTATTGAGATCATGAAAGAAGATAAGGAAATGAAGATCAAACATGACCACAGTTGATTAAAAGTCCACAAGGAAGATGAAGGAAAAAAAACCTCTCAAACTCATAATGCAACCTAAAAATGAAAATTAACATGAAGTCTAACAATACAAGCTACATGAAAATGCAAAGGTGTACTTGCAATGGAGAAACTGTAACATAGGATTTTGTGTTCATCATTCATGAGAGAATGTTAAGGAACTTATTTTCATCATTGGGCCATTACTAGCGGACATCAAAAAATCACACAATCCTCACTAGTCACAAGCGCAACTATGAAGATATGAATGTGATTTATATCAGATTGGGATGCATGGAAAGATTCTAACATAAGCATCAAAGACATAAAGGTCAAGATTACTTTGATGTTATCTTACCTAATTTAATGTAGAAAAACCACGCTCACATCAAGGCATAGATGCCAGGATGACCTGGAGAACGGTTGTGAAAAAATAGTCAAGGATGATGCCTCAAATCTCCTAAGTGTTTCAAGGGAACAACAATAGACATTCAACAGTTTCAAGACCACACCCACAAGTAGAAAACAAATAAAAACATGCCCCAAGTCCTCTAGCTATGCATCCCAGAGAGACTTATTAGACAAGGAAACCCGACGAAAATCAATAACAGTTAGCACATAAAGAAAAGATCATGACATAGCTCAATCATTTAGTTTTGTGTTTAAAAATTTAAGTGTGTTAACTGATACTGAGCTCCGAGGATAAGGATCAAATACTTGCAAGCATGTAAGATCACATGACAAAATTGGGTAAGACCAAACTGATAAGTGTTGAAAAACACTTGATGTTAGGGGTTGTATTGAAAAATACAGTTGGGGTGGTGTTGAAAAACACCATTTGTGAGGTGTCCTAAAGACTAACACATCCAAGAGACCAAAGCTAACATAGTTATGCCCCCTAGACAAAGACAAGGACCAATTCTAGACTGAGGCAACAAGGACAAGGCATGATGGAGAAAGGCTAAGTGTCAAGGACACGCACTAAGAAATAGGGGTGCAAAGGCCTCAAGTAGCACCCATTTCCAAGTTTTCACCACTTGGATTTTATTACAATTTTTTGCTACCAAGGCGTCTGTTTCCAGGTTTTCACCAAGGCGCCTTTTTCTTATTTTTTTTGAATTTTGAATTTTTTATTTATTTTTGGAATATATAATTTTTTTGGAGATACATCAAAGCGTCTATTGCTAGGTTTTCACTAAGATGATCATTTTTTCAGGACATTTTCCAATTTTTAGAATTTTTGACAATATATCATTTTTTTGGATTTTTTCAGGATCAATAAGTATGTACAAAGGATGCCCCCAGACAGAATGTGGATCATGGATAGAACTTCTTCAGGTGCAAGACATTGATAGGATTAGGGAGCTGCTCTCCCTCTATTGTAGAGAGTAAATAAGCACCTGACCCAAAAGCTATTGTAATGATGTAAGGTCCAAGCCAATTAGGTTCAAATTTTCCCTTTTGATCTCTATATTGTTGATTCTTAGGATTTTCACATAGGACAAGATCTCCCACTTGGAATTCTCTAGGGCTAACCTTTTTGTTGAAGGCTTTGGACATGCACTTTTTATAAACCCTCATATGGTCAAATGATGCTTGACGCTTCTCATCTAGAATTTCTAACTTTTGAAGTCTCATGGCACGGTAGTCTTCATCTGTAACTAGACCTTTGAGAGAAACTCTAAGTGAAGGAATCTCAACCTCCAAAGGTAACATTGCTTCAACGCCATATGCAAGGGCAAAAGGAGTAGCCCTGGTAGGAGTAAAAATACTCATTCTATAGGCCCATAAAGCTAGATTTATCTATAAGTGGCAATCTCTACCATTCTTACAGACTACTCTATGTAAGATTTTAAGAATGGTTTTGTTGGATGCCTCTGCTTGACCATTTCCTTGCGGGAAGTAAATGGAGGACCAATTTTGTTTAATCTTGAATTTCTTGTAGAGTTGTTTAAGGTCCTTATTTTTGAACTGGCCTCTGTTGTCAGTGATAATCTCAGAAGGCACTCCATATTGACAGATGATATGGTTCATAATGAATAGAGAGACTATCTTTCCTGAGGCAATAGAAAGTGGGACAACTTCTACCCATTTAGTGAAGTAATCAGTAGCAGTGATAATAAACTTGTGTCCACCTGATGAGTTGGGATGAATCTTCCCAACAAGATCAAAGGCCCAGTATTGAAATGGCCAATGAGATAAAGAAGGAATGAGCTTCCTTCCTAGAGCATGTATCAAGTTACCATGTTTTTTACACTTTTCACATGACTTTACAAAATATACTGCATCAATCTACATCATAGACCAATAGTAGCCCACCCTAAGCAACCTTCAAGCTATGGAAAGACCATTGGAATGTCCCCCACAGATGCCCTCATGGATGTCAACTAATGCTTGGTTAGATTCTTCCTTTTCTAAGCATCTAAGAAGTGTTCCATCTAGACCCCTCCTATACAAATCACCAGAGATAAGGGAATGGTGAGAGGCATTTTGGGTAAGGTTTCTACATTCAGATCAGTTAACGGTTTCAGGTATAATGCCATCATGAAGGTATGAGTAAATGGAACCATAACAGGATTACTCATGACCAAAAAGGGTACAAATGAAATGGCTTTCTTGGGAGTCATAGATAGGGTGATGTAGTTCTTCCACTACGAATTCAAATTTGGATTCATGTTGCTCTAATTGAAGGAGTGAAGAAAGCGTAGCCATAGCATCAGCTACTCTATTTTTTGCTCTCGGGATTTGTTGAAACATGACAAATGTGAAGTATCATTTCAAGGAATCAACCATTTACTTGTAAGGTACCATTTTATCATGTTTTGTTTGATATTCATCATTAACTTGGTTGATTATCAGCTGCAAATCCCCATAGATGTGTAAATCTATGATTCTCCATTCTATGGCCATCTTAAGTCCATTTGTTAAAGCTTCATACTCAGCAATGTTGTTTGTACATGGGAAAAATAATTTGTAAGACTTAGGAATCACGTACTCTTCTATGGCTTGTCCTTTGATTTCTTTTTGCTCAATATACTCTATGTCAAACTCTAAAAGGATCATCATCCATTTAGCAAGACAACCTATGAGGGAAACCTTACCTAGCAAATACTTGAGTGGATCTCTTTTTTTCTATGAGGTGTATAGTGTGCACAAGCATGTAATGTCGCAACTTTTGGGAAGCAAACACAACTGCAAGGCAAGCTTTCTCAATGTTGGTGTAGTTAACCTCATATGAAGTAAGAGTGTGGCTAATATAGTATATTGCTCTTTCTTTCCCATTTTCATCAAGTTGAGCTAGTAATGTCCCCAAGGAAGATTCTATCACTGAAATGTATAGAATAAGTGGTTTCCTTGGCATAGGAGGCATTAAAATGGGAGGATTTGATAAGTAATTTTTGATTTGATCTATACTCTTTTGAAAATCCTCATTACAAACACATTTGACTCCTTTGTGTAAGTTCTTGTTGAAGGGTTGAGCTCTATCTGCCAATTGTGAAATGAATCTCCTTATAGATTGAAGACATCCTAGAAGACTCCTCATTTGACTAATGTTTCTAGGAGGTGGCATATCTATGATTGCTTGGACTTATTCAGGGTCTACCTCTATTCCTTTTGCTGAAATGATGAATCTGAGTAGTTTTCCAGAGGTGACTCCAAACACACACTTTTTAGGATTTAACCTTAGTTGGAATTGTTCCATGAGATCTAGAATGACTTCTAAATCATCTAAGTGTGTATCTCTCTTTTGAGACTTGGCCAAGGTGTCATCCACATAATCTTCCATGTTTTTATGCATCATGTCATAAAAAATGGCTGTCATAGCTCATTGATAGGTGGCTCCTACATTTTTTAATCCAAAAGGCATAACATTCCAACAATAGGTACCCCATGCACAAGTGAATGTAGTCTTTTCTTGATCTTTAGGAGCTATCTTAATCTGATTGTATCCAAAAAAACCATCCATTAAGGAATAAATCTCATAACCCATAGTCATATACACTATCATGTCTATATTGGGAAGTGGAAAATCATCCTTTGGGCATGCTCTATTGACATCTCTAAAATCTGTGCAAACTCAAATGAATTTTTTATGTTTGGAAACTGGTACAATATTTGATATTCATTCAGCATAGGCAATAGCTCTTATGAATCTTGCACCAAGGAGTTTCTCCAATTCTACTTTGACTAGGAGAGCTATGTGAGGATGCATCTTTCTCAATTTTTGTTTAACCTATTTGACCCCTAGAGCTATGGAAAAGTGATGCATGATAAGATTAATGTCCAACACTGGCATATCTTAATACATCCAAGCAAATTTAATCTTCTTTTTCTGTAAGAACTTAGTGTAAGCTTCTTTTTCTTGTGGTGACAAGGACTCAGCCAAGTGTACTATCTATGGATCCTCATCTATACACAAATTGACTGCTTGTGTTGGTTCAATAAGCACTAAAGATCTATCTTGAAAGTAGCTAGGGAGATGATCAAGTACCTCATCCTTAGGCACCTCAGAGAGGTTTTCACCCTTGGATATGTCATATCTTTTTAATTTTTTCAGTTCTTACACCGCCACACAATGGTTTTCACTGTCATAACTCCTATTCTTTTGATTTTTGTTTTCTTTTTATTTTGTGACTAAGGTACTTGATGTTTGTCTATGTCTTGCTGGTAGCCGGTTCACTGGTGAAAGAGACTATGGGTTCAATGGCATTTAGGTAATATGCTATCTCATAATCATTTTGAAATGTTAAGAGCTTAGGTTCTTGATAGCATTGGGACCAATCAATGAGGTCATGATGAACAAGATGCAAGTCAATGACTAGTTCAAGGTTATAAATGTGAATGATATTATCACTGGTGACCAAAGAGTCAGAGTCTATCAAGTATCCTTCTAAGCTACCCAAATCATGATTCATCCTAACAAGTGAAGAATTGTCCACTAAGACAACATGTGGGTTCAAATCCTCTAATCTTACATGTGACTCATCGACTACCTCAGGTTGAGAACTATAAGTGTGTATGACATCAACATCCATGTCAACTATGGAAGGATCTAAGAAGGAGTCCCATTCATACTCATATGAACTTGTGTCTGAACTGCGACTAGGATGTTTACACCATAAAGGTTTGGGACATCTTGATGTGGAAGCTCTAGTGTCATCAAGGGTAACACCTTCTCTTTCCATTAAATGAAAAATATTATTTCATTGACGTTCTCTAAAAGGATCTTCTATATTTGATTCATCTTGTTCTAAAGTTGCAACTAACGTATGAGTGACTGGAATATCTGAATCTTCCTAGAGGAGATTAGTGGAAGGGACCCAATCTTCACACATGTCCTACTGATTTGTCAAATTAGGTACATATTCTAGTTCATCTTCAATATCTAACTTATCAATGATAAGATTAGTGTGCTTGTTGTGATTCACAAATCCTAGGCCAACCGTCTTCTTAGATTTGCATCCAAAAAGAGCATGATCAAGAGGTTCATCTCTAGCATCCAATCTTTGATTAAGAGGGCCATGTCCAGGATAGCCCATCTTTTTGACAAAAGTATACCCTCTTCCATAAGCCTTAGGAGAGGGAGAGAAGGTCTCATTATGCATGTATTTATCTTCTCTATAGATCCATTCTCTTACAAAAATCTCTTCTTTATCATCTTGGATAGGCACTAAGGATTCTATAAACATGCCAAATAAAGTCATAGCTAAAGAGGAAGGTCTCTTTTCTTGTGAAGGCTTCCCATAAGACCAAGGTGAAATTGGTAATGTTGTGAGGGAGTTGAGTTGATACCCCCCCCCATGCCAAGGTTTACCAACTTGAGCTTGTCTTTACATTCAGTTAAAGTTGCGTCAAAGTCTTCTGCTTCTGTATTGAGGGGAACATGAGTTCCTACTGAAATTGAGTTAACAGATAGAGTGTTATCCCTAGGTATACAAATCTCTATTCCATTTTAGGGGAACTTAACACAGTGATGATAGGTAGATGGCACCGCTTGTATATCATGAATCCATGGTCTACCAAGTAAGATATTATATGCAAGGGGGCCAACATCAACTATTTGAAATATGATGTCTTTTTCAATAGGGCTAATCTTAATAGGAAGGATGACCAACCCCTTGGAACTTCTTTCTGCCTCATCATAGGTTTTGATGGTGATCCTTTTCCTAATATCTATGACTTTTTTAGAATAACCCAACTCTTTCAAAAGACTAAAGGAACAAATATTAAGCCCAGTACCCCCATCTATCAACACGTGCCTAACACAGGTTCTATGGATCATGACCTCAATATGTAGAGTGAGATTGTGTGGGTGGCTCAAAGCTTTATCATCATCCTCTGAAAAAGTAAGGTAATGAGGGCTAGCAATATGGTTAACCATGTTATGGAATTGATCAACATCTAAGTTGTTCGGGACGTTCTCCATGTGTAAAGCATCCTCAAGGACTTGCTTGTGTCTCAGGGACAACTCTAAGAGCTCAAAGATCGAAATCTAAGCTGAGGTTCTTTTCAACTGATCAAAAAGGTTATAACTTGACTTAGGATTGATGGTTGCTTTTAAGGTGACATTCTTGGATGCCAATTGCTTAGGTTTACTTATTTGACTTGAATTGGGTCCTCTAATGACAATGAGACCTTGACTTTATTTGACAACATTAAGAGTTTGCGATGACACTCTAGAGTTATGACCCCTTAGCACCACAACGGGTTCTTCATCAAAGATAGGAGGAGAGTCCACGCCTAGATCATAACCATAGGGATCTTTACCCCTCATCATGTTGACATTTTCTTCTACAACTTCAAGCATGTTGATAACATTCTCTGCATCTGTGTAAGTGTAATTGATCTCAACCTTACCATTCTTAGCTTTAGAGGCTTCCCCCTTTTCATACTTGGGAAATGGTTCTTTGAATGCCTTATAATCAGTGTTGGTGTTCAATCCATCTATCTTAAGTTTTCCATTCTAAGTGAGATCTTGAATAATATGCTTGAGTTTCCAAAAATTTTCATTGTCATGTCCAATACCATTGTGAAACTTGCAAAAGGCTTTCGCATCTCACCAATGTGGCTTAGCATCAGGTATATAATGCTTCACGGTATCTTGAGGATGTGCAAGGTTGTTGGTGATAAGTTTTTTCAAGACATCCTCATATGAGTCACCAAGTTTTGAAAACTGATGTCTTTCTTTATTAGGCCTATCTTGGTATCTTGGCTTGTTCTCTTGTTGATTAGATGCATTGAGTTTCATGGCTTGAACAACACTAGACAAGTGGAGCATAGTTTGATCTTTGGGTTGGGAGGAGTCCACAACTCCATCATTGACCACTTGTTTGTTCCTATTCCAATTTGAATTCTTCCCTTTATCCTTGTTAGGGTTGTTGTTATTTTGACCATTGTTGTTGTTGTTGCTTCCATGTTTTGCTCAAAATTCCTTTTTCTTTTAAAACATCCTCAATCCTACATGAAGTTTCAACCATGGTGTCAAAGGAATCAAAAACCATCTTCCTAACTTCATACTGCATTTAGGGAACCAAATTGCTAACAAGGATGTCAATATTTTCATTTTTAGGAATAGTCCTAGGGTAGTGAGAGCATTGTCATCTCCACCTTTGCAAGAAAGTAACAAAGGATTCCCCTTGATTTTTCTTTAAGTTTCATAAGTCCAACATGGTGATAGATCTTGAAAGATTGTATGCAAAGTGTTGAATGAATCTATGGATGAGCTCTTTGAAAGTCTTAATGGGGGGAGTTATGTTGGTGAACCATTCCACTTCTTGACCCTTAAGACTCCTTGGGAACAATCTCATGAGGTACGAGTCATCTTGATGGAACTCAAAACTTGTGGTGTAAAAATGGCACACGTGGTCATGTAGATCTCCATTCCCATCATATTTGTCATATTGAGGGATCTTAATCTTTCTAGGGAAGTCTTTCATGTTAAAACTTTGTTCAAAAGGATTAGGACAAATCAAATCCAGTGAGAATGAATTATTGGGTGCTAACATATTTTCCATCATGCTCTTAAGTTGTTTGATCTCCTCTTCTTGAGATGGACCTTGCTTCTTAATCTTCTTGTCCATATCAAATTTGTAGGGGAATCTAGCACCCTTGTTGATTAAAATCTCTAGGAACTTATCTTTGTTTTTCTCTAAATATCTCTCCACATATTGCTAGAAGAGTGGTTCTTGTTGCATTTTCATGAATTCTTTGGAGCTGAGGTCAAAATTTGAGCTACTACCCCCATATTGTGAACCATGGTTAGCACATTGTAAAGGTTGTCTTGAGTTCCTAGGAGGTGTTAGTCTCCTATAATTATCATGTCTTGAAGCCCTTCTTCCTCTAGGGCTAGGATATCATGATGATGTTCTTGAATGTCTTCCACTTTGTGGAGTCTTAGGAGGAGTGGATGGAGGAGAGTTGTTTCCACCACTAACATGCATGTTGTTAAATTGGTCATTAAGTTGCTGAGCCAAGAGTCTATCTTGTTCCTCCTGAAAATATTTCCTTTCTATTTCCAACAATGTTTGTCTCTCCAACTCTAGGAGTCTAAATTGTTCTTCTTTTGCATCTTGTTCATCTAGGAAGGTTTTCCTTTCATGCTCAATCCTCTTAATTCTTTCTCTCGTGTATCTTGAAGATGTTTTGAGCGGTGAAATTGGTCTTGAATGTCAAAACAAATTATTGGTGTATGCTGCATCTACGTGAGTGTCATAGCGTTCATCGTCTTGGTTGTCATGTTGTGATAGCTCATCTTGATAAGCTTGCCTCTTACCTCTCTCATCTCTTTGGTGTGCATCCATATATCTACTTGAGATAAGGGGTGAGATAGGTCAACTGTCACGGGAGGAACCACCAAATGAAATAGTATTTTTATGTTTCACAAATATGTCATCAAGACGTTTATCCATGTCTCCCCTCTCTCATAAAGTCATTGTGTAATTCATATCCATATCTGAGTGAGAAGATTCTAAGGTTGTACTCAACTCACTAAGGTTACTCTTAGAATCAAACCAAATTTCTGAGTTGTTCCTGGGTGATTGATCAAATATGGGTTCTTTTCCCTTACATTTTTGGTGAGTTTGAACTAAAGGTAATTGCTTGAAGACTACTTGAGGTCATTTTCCTTGATCTAATTGATATCTTGTTGTAACTGGCATGAAAGAAAAGGTACTAGTTTATAGGATGACCCTAAGAAATGTTGGTACCAAACTAGGATAGTAAAGGCATTCACTTGTCCAAGAGAGAGGTGATAAGATAGAATTTTTGCAAGAGGCGTAAATCAACATTGCCACAAAGGTTCCCACTAAACAGGTGAATATCCTAACACATATGGATTAGGAGGATGATTTACCCAAGTTATATTGATTGAATTTGGATTTGTATGAAATTGAATGGACAAGAGATTACCAAAAATCTCCAAGTGTGTTACCAAAGTATCTAAAGTTTTGTCTTCTCAACAAGGACAATTTATATCTCACCAACTCCAAACAAGGTCACTTGTGAAATCAAAGGTTACTAGTTCATGAGGCCAACACAAGAATCCAAAGTGTAAACAAGCTTCTAACAATGGGGTAAGTAATCTAATTTGATATGGATCAACCAAGGAAGACTGAAAATGACTAGATAGAAAATTGAGCAAGTTGACAGTTTGACACTTAAGAATGCAAGTTTGTTGATTGTTTTGATGTTATCTTGATGTTTGGTGTATATTTTGATGTTTCACTCATGCAAGACACACTACAATCACATCACAACCTAGGTAAGACATGGCAATATCTGTTGAATTCCCACTTGAACCAAAGTTCATCCATGCTTACTCATAGAGGACAACTTAGAAGCTTGGAGGCACGGGCTCCTCCTTACATGTGCACTCACTTCTCAAGCACACCAAGCTTCAAATCACAAGGGAATCACTTCCCAAAGTACTATTGTCTCTACTAAGACCCATGAAAATGTAGGACATCTTAGTCGGTCTCTAACCTTCCGCACCAATAGATAGAGGGTTTTTGGTCACTAAAACAAAGTTTGTAGTCAAGGCATCCGTTCAGGTGGTTGTGATCAAGTCATTTTCCCAATTAAGGGGGCTCTCCCAATCCTTTCAAAGAAAGGTTTTCA
>MU226967.1:53130-64528 GCA_018584345.1 Thuja plicata | reverse complement strand
CATCCTGCGATCACACACACACTTTGCAATTATCAACATCTCGACGCTTCTCAAGTCATAGACGCTGCCCAGCCAATACTGAGCATCAAGAACAACGTTTCGGAAGGAGTAGAGAGAAATAATAGAAGCTTCAAGCTTCGAAGGGTTTGCATTCATTTGTCTTCCTTTTCATTGTTTGTACATTTTATTGCTCATGTTTCGATCATTCGTTTAGTAATTATTGCGTAATAGATTTGCATTCACTTGTGAACCTTGGCTACTAACCCCTGCCCTTGGAAAGCTGTGGGAAACCGGAGAGAGAGGCGTTCAACAAAATAGGTAACTCAACAATTGAGTTAGATAGTGAAGAGGTACAGATCATAGGCCAAAAATAGACCGATGTTATAGATGAAGATTGGTCAAAAGATGGTAAATATGATCAAGTACCAGCAAGCCCCATTGACATAAACTTGGAGGATGAAGAAGTTACCAAAGAAGAACTATCAATAAAAGGTAACTTAGATGTTGATACAAATCATGATTCATGGTTAGACAACATTGTCAATACCATTACAGAAAAAGACCCTCCAGCAAAGGTTTAAAAAGATGAAGACATCAATGCTACAGAGGGTAATACCGACGGACATGACATAGCTATTGACACTACAATAGTCAATACACCAACAAACATGAATATATTAATAGATGCTATTGATATACAGTCAAGTCAGGATAAATCATCTAAGAAAGATGATGATGTACCCAAGGATATGGGTACCGATAAAAACAAAGGTGCATCCAACACTCCCAAGGATACAGATACTAAAATGAAGGATGCAACCGATGAGTAGCAAGATGTATCAAAAGAACAAAACAAAGAGGTAGACAAAAACATTGATGATACATTGAGAAAGGGTGAAGAGCAAGATAAGAGTGAAGGTGTCAAAAAGAATGAAGGTATAAAGCTAAAAGAAGATTCATCTATTGATACACCCAAGGTACATGAGGAGACGTCTTCACCAAACCGGCCGGTGAACATAGAATAGATACAAAAGGATGCCTCATCCTCTCGACACTCACCCACAAAATCTACCCAATCACAAGCCTTACAGATGGTGGTACATCAATCTCCCACCCAACCAAAGAAGAAGAAGAATAAAATAGTAAAGAAGGATATATTGGCTGTGACACTAGATGAAGTCATTGAAGTTCCTAACTGGCACATTACCACTTTGGACAGTGACAAACTTCAAGATTTTGGAGTGCTATGTCTGAGAAAAGCCATACAAAAGAAAATGATACAAGAACATAGGGAAAACATGGAACTTGAAAAAGCAAAAGAGATACTCCAACAACTTGTTCCTGAAGTGAAACTTGAAGAAAATTCTTTAGTAAAGGAACAAATTGTTGTTCTTATCGACGCCATCATAGAGTAAGGTATAGATGCAAAACAAGCAATGGAAGAACAAGCAGAAAATAAATATCAATTCAAGTTAATTGATAAAATCAGCCAAGAAGTGGCATTGAACAAAGTAAAGTTGTCAGAACTCACTAAAGAATTAGAGCCAATGATTGCTGGAGATATCACCTTAGTTCAAAAGATGTGCACACTAGAGAAGTATGGAAAAGAAAATAGTGACAAACTAGCAGAAATAGATTCCAATGTCACAAAAAGTGCACAAAGCCTAACCTCTCATGCCAAAAACATAAAGGCACATCATGACATGGTCATAGAGGCAAATAGGCTAAGGAAAGAAATATGGGATTTTGAAACACAATTTAGAGGTGAGATTACTGAACTTCAGGCACATATTCTACCCAATCTTACTATTTTGTAGCAACATATTTCTGATGCTCGAAATCTGATAGCAACCCCTGAGATGTCTATAGTAGACAACATCTATGACATACATGTAAGGATTCCACTAGAGCACATGGCTCTAGAAATGCTGAAGTAGAAATGGGAAACGATGATGGAAGAGATCAAGTCCTCAAATTCCCACCTTTTTGAAAAGTTGTAAGTACCTTTGCCTTAGAATCAAAAAAGGAGGAAAGGAAATGTATATAGTTATGTACAATATATATATCAGAATGAAAAAGGAGGAAAGAAAAATACATAAGGATATGTATATTTTTTTTTTTACTTACCGACATATACATAGGGGGAGTCATTCAAATGACTAAGGAAGAAGTATACATAGGTGTACATACTAATACACTCAATATGTTGCACATATCATGTTTTTGATATTAATGTCAAAGGGGGAGATTGATGACATTATTTTTCCATTAGTACACTTAGTGAAAAACATTGATACAGATCACCGACAGACTAAAGCATTACCACAAGACTACAAGCATCACTAGCAAATTACAAGCATTACCGGTGAACAACAAGCATACCCGACAGAATACAAAGATCACAAGAAAAATGCTAAGTATAGAATCAACAAGCATCACCGACGACCACAAGCATCACTGGCGACACAATTTTTTGAGAACTAACCTGACAGGAATAGAAAAGGCATACCCGATGACAAGTTCAAGTTAGGAACACTGGCGACCAAGAAAATTGACCGTCAGAATTGACGGTCAGTTAAAGAACCCACAAATTATGGATCTGATTTTTACACAATGGATAAAGCAATGTAATTCTATTTATAGAGTTTTTATTTGTTTTAAATCATAACTTGAGGGTCAAGCAAGCTTTATATAAATGTTTTAAAGCGTCCTAACGGATCTAAAACATATCTAACTAAAGATCAAGGTCAAGTTGTAAACCTTGGATCTAGAGTTAACTTGCGATGCATGAATCAAGAATTGAGCCTAAGTTAGTATAAATAGATGTTCAAACTCAATTGTGAGAACATGAATTCATTGTTGTTGATAGCCACAAAGAGCATCTAAGGAGCAAAAGGAAGAATTCATGCAAAGGTCAGAAACAGAACAAATTTGTTGTCAAGAACACACAGAGGCTACAGATGAGCAGATAAAGGTATTATTCAATCATGGAAGGATGATTACTTATATGTATGAAGCTTAATAGGATCTGTTATCAATAATTTAAGATTGCATATATAATCATATGAAATACTTATGTAGTTGCATTCTAACAAGTGCATCACATCTAAAATCCTCTTGTAGAAGGTGGACTTAACTGTTCTTTCCAATTCTCTTAATAGAGTGCACACTTAACAGTGTTGCTAAAGCTTCAAATGAAGTAGATCTTAATAGGTCTCCACTGTAATGCTCCTAACAGGGTAGGTCATCATAAGTGACCATTGTAAGCCTTAACCGACCCCTTCTTATCTACAGATAGTGAATTCCTATGGGTAACAATCCCCACCGCAATTTTTACTTCCTAACAGGAGTTTTCTGTGATATCATATCTTGTGTCATGTGTTATTTATTTTCATGAATATTCTTGTTATGGTTACATACTAAAGAATTTATGATATGATTGCATATACATAAAGAAAGATGAATAATTAGATAAGATAATTTACAAACTGATGATTAAGGGTTAATGGGCTAACCAAGAAAAGTTTTAGAGGTACTGATTCACCCCTCCCCTCTTAGTACATCATCTTAATATAATTCTAAAAAATGCTTCATGTCAAATTGATTTCTGTTGGGTCTCTTTCCAAATTGCTCTTAAACCGCTCTTGTCTGCTCTGCTCTGCTCAAAAATCATGGGTGCAAAAATGAGTTTACCCGTCGGGCTTTTATAACCTTTTTATGCCCTAAGTTGTCATTAATGCTTACCAACTTGTCAGTTTATGAAGACTGATTTTGTCGGTAGAGACATTCATAACATCTTCAGTGTCTGTGCAAAGCGTTAGGGTTGCTAGTGGTTTTGGAGACTTCACCGATGATTTTCGGTGAGGTTGCGAAGATATCTTTTGTTGATTCAACATTCACCGATATCATTTTAGTTTACACTTAGCGTGTGTAATGACCAATACATTCTGGTAAGTAGTGCTAACTTTTCTGTGAGTGTTCACCGATGCAAATTGTGCCCAATAACCGATGGTTGATTTTCAATATTTTGTCATACAACAATTATTTTGCATCTTTATTCATGCCTATATTACAATATGAACTACGTGTAATGGAACCAATGCATAGTAAAACTTGTTATAATGCAATTCCATACTTACTTGTGCAATTTAGTTGGATGTAGTGATATCACCAGATCCATTGGATGAGGTGTCACCATTTGCATTGCTTGTTCCAGCGCCTTCAGTGTTTGTGGCTTTTACCCACATCTCGTTTCTCATTCTTTTGATGTCATCAATGGCATTTCCATTGGGATGTGTACTTGTGTCTGTCAGTCAGTCTTTGCAATCTTTTATCACATGTCCAACCTTATGAAAATGTAAACATGCCATACCTGGATTGGTCCAACCTCTTGACCTTCTGGTCCATTTTCTCATACAGTTGGCAAAAATATGACCATACCTTCCACATGCTGTGTAATTTACCCATGTGTTATAGTCCAAAACATATGAGTTACTTACTCTTTTTGGTCTTTAGCTTTTATCAGTTTCCTTTAGTGTCCATGCCTTGTTGTTCTTTTTCTAGCATTCCTTATGTGTATGCCCATTCATCTTGCATGTAGGATAGTACTTGTCCATATAGGTTTTTCTCTTTGGATTTGTCACTTTGGATTTGCATTCATGTGCCTTATGTCCTTTCTTTTGACATTTATAACAATTACCAATAAAAGTAGATTGTGCTTGAGAAATACTTTTCATTTTGCTTCTGCAAATATTTGAAATTGTGGCCTGGTTTTCCATAGTGATTGCATGATAGCTTCTTGGATCTTGGGGTTGTGAAAGTATTCCTCTGATCTCGTTGATTATAAGATTCACCATTCTCATTCTACCCTAATCCTATGTATTTGTTGACTCTTCTCTGTCCATCAAGAAAATCATCCATCCTTTTGTTTCTATCTTCAGCCTTTTTGATCAATTCGTTGTGTTGATTTTGGACTTTAATTTCATGCTTCAATTTTTCATTCTCTTCTCTTAGCTCACCTATGATCTATATTCTTTCAATGAGTTCTGTATTTAATCTATTTGCTTCTTGACTCATAAGAATTATCTGGTTGGTAACCTCATGGTGATGCTTAGTGACTCGTAGAATCTCTAATTCTTTCTCTTGTAGTTTCTCTGTAATTTTCCTTCGATCATCAATGGCTAGAGTTATTTCATTTTTAGCTTTTCTTGCATCATTCATGACATCAATAATTTTCACCATTTGAGTCTCTTGACCAATTTGCAACATCTTGATTTGATCTGTCAGATGTAGATTGAACTCTTGTAGACTTGTAATTTCTTCTACTGATGCGTCTAAAGCTTTTCTTATAGATGATTCTGTTGTTTCAAATTAATCTTGTATTTCCAATTCTTTGTAGTCTTTCTCATTTATTTTGGTTACCATAATCTTTCTTTCATCAAGAAATTTTTTCAGTTTTATTTTCGCTTCCTTATATTGCTCAGAGTTTATTTGCATCTGTAACTGCTCATTCTCAATAGTCATGTCACATCTAAACTTGTCCATTGCTCTGATCTTTTCTCTCAAGTCTTTAAGCTTTTCAAGAGAGAGACTTAGCTCTGATACCAATTGTTGGAATTATATTAGAATGATGTACTGAGAGGGGAGGGGTGAATCAGTACTTCTAAAACTTTTTCTTGGTTAGCCCATTTAACCCTTAATCATCAGTTTGTAAATTATCTTATCTAACTGTTCATCTTTCTTTGTGTATATGCAATCATATCATAAGTTCTTTAGTATGTAACCATAACAGAAACATTCATGAAAATAGATAACACATAACACAAGATATGATATCACAGAAAAATCCTGTTAGGAAGTAAAAACTATGGTGGGGATTGTTACCCACAAGACTTCACTATATGCAAATAAGAAGGGGCTAGTGAAGGCTTACAATTGGTCACTTCTGATGACCTACCCTGTTAGGAGTATTATAGTGGATACCTATTAAGATCTACTTCATTTGAAGCTTTAGCAACACTGTTAAGTGTGCACTCTATTAAGAGATTTAGTAAGAACAGTTAAGTCCACCCTCTACAAAAGGATTTTAGATGTGATGCACTTGTTAGAATGCAACTACATAAGTCTTTGATCTGATGATCTATGCAATCTCTAATTGCTGATAACATATCCAATAAAGCTTCATATGTATAAGTAATCATCCTTCCATGATTGAATAATACCTTTGTCTGCTCATCGGTAACCTTTGTGTGTTCTTGACAACTAATGTGATCTGTTTCTAAAATTTGCATGAATTCTGCCTTCTGTTGCTTAGATGCTCTTCATGGCTATCAACAACAATGAATTCATAACTCATAATTGATTTGAACATTTATTTATACTAGATTTTGGCTCAATTCTTGATTCACGCTTCGCAAGTTAACTCTAGATCCAAGGTTTACAACTTAACCTTGATCTTTAGTTAGATATGTTTTAGATCTATTAGGATGCTTTAAAACATTTACATAAAGCTTTCTTGACCCTCAAATTATGATTTAAAATAAATTAAAACTCTATAAATAGAATTGCATTGCTTTATCTGACGTGTAAAACTCAGATCCACTATTTGCTGGTTCTCTAACTGACTGTCAGTTTTGACGGTCAATTTTCTTGGTCGTCGGTGTTCCTTTCTTGATCTGGTCATCGGGTATTCTTTTTTTGTGCTCTGTCGGTATTGTTCTCAAAACTTGTATCGTCGGTGATGATCTCCATTTAGTTATTGACCCGTCAATGATATCATGTTCACTTCATCAGTGCAATACTTGTCAGTGTTCATCGATCAATTCCATACTTAGCATTTTTCATGACCTCTATGTTATGTCGGGTATGCTCGTTGTTCAATGGTAATGCTTGTAGTCTGCCGGTAATGCTTGTAGTCTGCTAAGTGTACTAATGGAAAAATTAATGTCATCAAAAAATAGACTTAACTGATACTTATCATTATTTTAATCAACAAGATAAAGCTGGAGATAAGTAAAATATTTAAAGCTTCTTTGTCCAGTTGGCAAGAAGATCTCAACGAGATAAAATTGGAGTTTTTCTTTAAATCTAATTGGCGAGAATTGTGGATCACACCAAGATCAAGAAAGCCAAGAAATGGTGAAATCATGTCTATATAAGAGACAAGATTATTCATTATGAATAAGGGGAGTGACAAGAGAATAGATGTTGAAGAAATAAAGTCTTCATTTAGACCTGATCAATCAAGCTAAGGAAAGAGCTAAATTCTGTAGACACCGACGAACAGTGATACAACATCACAAAGCAGAACAATTTGGAGCAAAGGTATTGAATTGATAACATTTATCAGAAAGGTAATGCACTTACAATAGATCTAAAAATCTAAAATTCAAGTTATATATGTCAACATATCAATTTATTGTTTCAGTTTAACCATTGAAGCATTAAGTCTCTTAACCGAGCAAGACTTAAAAGTCTTTTGTAATTGAGATGCATCCCAAGGAGTATCAAAAAGTTTGATCATACAAAGTAGCATTGGATATGTCTGATACCTATTGACAGACCAAGTGAGTGTTTGATCAAGGATGGTAGCATTAGATGTCATATACTAAGTGACAAACTATCTATTTAAATCCTCTAACAAGGTCACACCTAACAGTGTGTTTGTAACCTTTAACAGGGTTGACTCTTAACCGAGCTTGCTTCAGAATACTAAAAATTTGGGGTATCGGTCCCTGTGGTTTTTCCCTTAACAAGGTTTCCATGTTAAAAATCTATGTGTGAATGTGTCTATGAGTCATTACTTTATTGTTTTGCATTTCACTTAAGTAAATCTGGATTGATCGATATACACTAGTTATCGGTAAATAGAAAGACTGCTTATCGGTAAATAAAAAGACTGTTTATCGGTAAACATACAGAAGAAGGTTTTACAAAGCATTCCGACAAGTAGTAATTTGATATAAGTATTTCAAGGCATTCATCTTGTAGGACTGGATATAACTAGAGGTTTAAAAGTGGTAATAAGTTTTAAAGGGTTGATTTAAGGATTAATTTTTGAGGCCATTGATTCACCCCCCTCCTCTCAGTTATTACTAACATTAATAACACATGTTAACACAATAGGCTAACATACATGTTGTTAACATATTTTGTTAACAACGTATTGCGTTAACATATGTTTACTAAGGTGCAAATATTGTGTGGCATAGACACCGCTTAAATTAAGTGGGCGAGGACAAATTTATGGTAGCAACGCCAGCATATGACATTAAGGTATCAATGACCCTCTCACTGTCAATTGACACTGTGTTAAACATGTTGCCATTGTCAGGGTCTTTGTGCCCTCGGCTTACCACCAGTGAAAAAATGCAACCGCCATTAACATATGCCCCTATTTCACTATCGGATGTTTTGTATTGTAAAGTTGATGCAAGATTATTGAAATCATTTCAACCGTCACATTTTTACTATTCTGAAGCTCATGGATTTCTACTTTGGTAGGCCCAATTTGTTATATTTTGTTTCAAACTTTGTCTTTTTTTTTTTGGTCACATCATCACTGTTGCATGATGATGTTGCATTTCACTTTCTTGGTAGAGGTTGGATGGTAGTGGGAGAGGAGTTAGAACGGAGGAAAAATATGTGGAAGAAACAAAATAGCAAGTGGTTAAAAAAATGGAACATAAACCCCCATGAGTGCCCAAACACTAATATAGAGATTAAAAAGTGGGTGTTAGAGAAATTCAAAACTGCCATGATGACAAAACATAAAGGTAGGAAAAAAAACTTACTATGTCAAAGAATTTAACCCCAAGTGGGACCATGGGGATAAAGAATATTTAGGTTCCACAATTTAAGGCAAGACAAAAATGTTGATGGACCAGCTCTAATTTATGGTGTGAAACTAGAAGATGGAAAGTTCCCAAAGAGATGTGGGAAAAAAAAACTTGTATTTTTTGCAGTAGAGGGGTGATTGATGTTAGAATAGGTAAAACCCTATTCTCCCAAGAACACCTGCATGCATAACCTGTTACATGGAAGAAGTGAAGAATAGAGGACAAGAGAAACTATGGAGGCCAAAAAGTCAGAGGAGACATCATATGCACAAGAAAATAATATATTAACAATATGTTTCAAGCTAATACAATGAGATGTGAAAACTCCTTATCTAAAACAAAGAGGTGAATCCTTATAAAAGGAATCATGAAACCCTAAAAAAGAAACCCTAAGGTTAGCTTAAGCAACTAGAGTGAATAGGTGAGTTAGTAATTAGATCATAATGATTTAATTAATAACCCAAGAGACTATTACTCTAACACCCCCCCTTAAGATAAGCTTAGGGAGAAGCAAAAACCTAGGATACTACTATAGAAAGAAAGAAAGAGGGGTCCCGACAATAAGGCCTGATCAGGTACCCAATACAAGAAATAAACTAGATGAAGGAAACAAAGCCTCCAACCTAGGAAAAATCCCAAAGAAAGGAACAAGAAAGAGCAAGTAAAATCTCTGAAGCATGAAGCTGTAAACACTGTTAGAAGAAACTACAGGAACACCCACTAAAATAGTGCATGACCAGGTAGAGAAGACAAAGTCTGAAGAGCTGATCAATCGAACCAAGGAAGCAATAGAACCAACAGGTGAACCCCCCCATACTGCTGAACAGGGAGAGGTGACACGAACACTAAAATGCAATGCCAGAAACATCTGCAGAAAGGAGAATTAGGAACACCAACAGTGCAACAGAACTACAAGCATAGGATAAAGGGCAGTGTCACCGACACATAACATGGGCTAATGTCATGGAAATTATGCTCACTTGACAAAGGTGGATGAGCACAAAATGGCAAAAACATCATAACCCCCCATGGCACTTTATAACTGAGTGCGAGTACAAACAAACACAAGGTGCTCAAAATCCTAGATATGTAAAAGCATGCACTTTATCTCAGTGCGTTTATAGAAAATAAAATGCTATAGAAGAGAAGCATACAATGCTTAGAATTCAAAAAGAAGAGTGAGCCAGAAGATCAGAAGAAGAGATCCCAGGACCTGTAGAACCCAAGTAATCCACCAGAGTGCAAAAGAGAAAAACATGGAGGAGAGAGAATCTAGAGCAGAATCTAGAAAAAAGACCCCTGCAACTGAAAAGTTCACTGAACCAGCTTTTTGATGATATCTGGTTTGCAAAAAATGGAGTCTGGATGAGCCAGATATGACTCCCGAAAGGTAGAAATAAACATCATACTTTGATAAAAAAAAACTATCAAAATGGAAGAACCCAAAACCCTAACCTCCATCATCGGAAAGTTCTCAGAAAGAGCTTTTTGAAGATATAAAGAAGTCAGAAAAATACCTCTGTATGCTCCAGATAGAGCGAAAACAATGCGAGGAGGTCAGAAAGCACCACAAAATCAGGTTTTAAGCCCCTGGGGCTGAAAAATCTCTAGCCCCTGGGCGCATGGCGCACGCAGGGGCTGGAGCATAGCTCCTGGTCACTAATATGACCAGCCGCTCACAGAAGAGGGGCCTGTGGGTTTTAAAAGGCCGTCGGGCGGCGGAGCGGTGGAGCAGGTCGGCAAGGGCCGGGAGGCGCCGCCAGCAGAGTTGCGTAGGGCGAAGCGGGTCAGGAGCACGGAGCGGCAGAGCGGCAGGGGCCACAGAGTAGGCCGGGGGTGCTAGAGGAGGGCGGTCGGGCGCCGGCCAATGGTGGTGGCATGCCGGTGGCCTGACAGTGGTGCCATTTTAACAACACTGGCAGCATTTTTAAACACTTAAAAATAGTTTTAAAAATGTGTTTTTTTAATTTTTCCTCAGTTTTCGTGCCTGTACGGCACTAGAAACCAAAAATTTTTTGCCTCGGAGGCAAGTTGTCCAAAATGGACAAATTTTATATGGATTCTGGGGTTTTTGGGTTCTTTGAGTGCAACGGTAATGTCTGTTTGAGCCCAAAATGACCAAAAACAAAGGTCCCCACTAAATCCACACAAAAAACTTCTGAAAGACCAGGAAAACCCCCAGCTTCTGAAACACTTTGACAAACACGAACAGCGAGCAGCAAGATGGCTCTGATACCATGTTAGAATAGGTAAAACCCTATTCTCCTAAGAACACCTGCATGCATAACCTGTTACATGGAAGAAGTGAAGAACAGAGAACAAGAGAAACTATGGAGGCCAAAAAGCCAGAGGAGACATCATATGCACAAGAAAACAATATATTAACAATATCTTTCAAGCTAATACAATAAGATGTGAAAACTCCTTATCTAAAATAAAGAGGTGAATCCTTATAAAAGGAATCACGAAACCCTAAAAAGGAAACCCTAAGGTTAGCTTAAGCAACTAGAGTGAATAGGTGAGTTAGTAATTAGATCATAATGATTTAATTAATAACCCAA
>MU226967.1:0-18206 GCA_018584345.1 Thuja plicata | reverse complement strand
CACACCATCATATAGCTAGAGACACCCTCAAATGAAATAAAAATATTGTAAGATTTTAATTTTTTTTCCCATGTCACAATTTCAAAAAATTTATTCGAATATGCAATCTTCACCTTACTAGTCTTTCATGTGTACTCTACCTCCAACTTGAGAAAAATCTATCCAACTTGCATACATTATCCTTCAAAAAGCACTATTCAATTTTATTTTAAGATCTAACCTTCCAAACAAATTTATTGTGACGATGGCACTCCCCATTTGCATTTAGTCCAACCACCTTGTTGGAGTCATTGGGGCCTATTACGTTGTTTTCTTAGACCGTCAACATAATTACAAAAATGTTTGGTTGGAGGGGGGACTCCATTAACATAATTCAATGCCTCAAAGGAACATATAAGGCCTCTTGGACTATAGAAGGATGGATTAACTCTTCAAAGGAAATAATTTCTTCTTTTGAAAATTGTTTTAATTCCCATTCTTATAAAGACACAAATAGGGTGGCAGATTACTTTGCAAATAAGGGGGTTGCTGCCAAAAGGATGATGACTTGGCTGAGGTACGATATTCTAGAGGATGATGTTAGGGCCATGCTTGAGTATGATCGGTTTCATGGTAAATGTTTTTGCTTCCTGTCATTTCAATGATTTTGAGGATGACTTGTGCAATCATTTTTCCTTATGGTTTTTGTCCTAGAGATCTTCAGGAAAGAGCCACTCATTTATTACTCCCACACTTTCTGGGCTATTTTGGGGCTATTTTGGCATGGATATATTAGTGGGTTTTTCATTATTTAAATTTATCCTATGTTAAAGGACATTACTGCAATTGAAATGGGGCGTGAAAAATGCCATGTCAAACCTGTGAGTTGTGAGGGCTTGAGGGAGATTGCAACAATCTGGAGGCTCCTAAAGAAGGGGAAAATTACCCCATATATTGAGAGGTTGCATGGTTGGGACCCCAATGTCACCAAGATTTTTTCCAAGGAATGGAAGGAGGGAAAGATAAACCTATTTGGTAAGATAGTTTTGGTTGATTAGGGCCTAACTGTGGGGGTCACCGGTCTTTCTAGTGTGGGCATTAAATTTTATAGAGACAAAAAATACTCCCAGGTGGTGGTTAAAAGGTTTCTAAAAACTAAGAAGGAAAGGTAAGAGATGGTTAAGGGTGATAAGAGATGTCATGCTATAAAGAGTATCAATTAAGTGTTGCGTGAGATTTTGAAGGTGATTATGGAATATATCATTCTTGATGGTTGCTTCACAAGGGCCTTTGGGCATCACTTTGTTCTGCTGAATTACTTTAGGTATAAGATGAGAGTTTCACTTCCTTTTCATCTTTTGTCCTCTCTTAATTCTAGTATTTTGGACCATGGAGATAGTCCCCATAAAAATCCTATTTTACATGATGGACTTCTTCTCTTAATTTATGAGCATTTTCAGGTTATGGCCCATGTTCCTCATTCCCCTCTATTTTTGTTTCAGATTATGAGGGTTTGAGGAACACTAATTTTGATGAAGAGGGTTGGATTACTAGCTCTAAGGTTGAGGATTTTTCCCTTCTATCTCAGTTAGGAGGGCTTCTTAAAAGCTTGTAAATCCCTCACCTTCTAGGAAGGGCAATTTGAAGCGTCTAGTTAAGAGTGTTCCCCATTCCCCTGTTTCTAGAAAAAGTACTGCTGGGAAAAATGCTAAAGCTGTGAAAGGGTATCCTAAGAATAAGGGTAAGTATATTGTGTCTATTGGGAATAATGGTTTGGATGAACTCTATTTTCTGACTCCCTGAGTGGGTTTGAGGAAGATGTTCCATGTTCCCCTTTGGCCTCTATTGATTCCCTCTCATCTCAACCTCCTTTGGATGCTGAGGATAGAGCCCGTTCCCCCATTTATTTGGGTGTGAATTATTTCACCCCACATCAAGATCTTACCACTAGCATTGTGGAATCTTCTAGGCATGGGGTGGTGAATTTTTTCAGGCTCATTAAGTGAGATTTTCATGAGATCAAAGGTTTAAACTTGAAGTATAGAGTATTAAGAAGTAAGGTGGAGGTGTTAGAAGCTAGTGGTGGGGAGAATTCAAATGGTAAAGGAACTAATACCAAGTACTTGTGGATAAAGGAGGAGAAGCATTTTTTTTCTAATTATCTGACCAAGATTGTGGATGCCATGAAAAAATTAAAGAAAGACTATGAGAAAAAGGTTTTGGAATTTGATGAAATAATTAAGAGTATTAATGAGTTCCCCCAAAAAATTATGTCTTTGAGCCATAAGGTTATTAAATCATCTATAGAGAGCATGAATGCCATAATTACTAAGGTGGAGCTTGTGTATAGGGATATAATTATCATTGAGATAGATTCAAAGAAGGAGAAAGGGCTTTAAGATCCTACTGGGCCTAGTAAGAGAAATGAAGCCAATATGAAGAGGAAAGTTGAGCTTCTCCCCTAGGATATTTAGGATCTCAAGAGGGTGGCGTAGAATATGAATCAACTGGAGGAAGAGGTTGTTGAGACTCTAAAGAATATGATCTATTTCTATTGTCCTTTTCTCTGGGTTTTGATGGTCTACTAGTTTTTTGCTGGTCTTTGCTACTATTTCTCATGCTTTTTTTTTTAGTAGATTTCTTTCTAGTTCCTTTGGTTTTTATGATCATATCTTGTAATATTTTTAAGTAAAGGGTTTTGGGGTCCCTTCAAAACTAATTTTTTCCTTAGTAAAAATCCTTCCAAATAACATGAAAAAGAACCATATAAACATCTTCCAAGCTTGTAGAACACATATCAATACTAAGAGGGGGGTGAACCAGTCTTATAAAGTTTTTAATCCAAATTCACAATCAATTAATCTTTATTGTGTCTAGCCATGCAATGAAGATAAAGCAGCATTTTAACCCCATGCGCAAGAGAACACCATGTTTATGTGGAATACCCAAGAAGATAAAAGCCATGGTGAGGGTTAACTCACAATATATGAAATAAGTATTATAATGTTAATTTTAGGGTCATCACCAAGAAAAAAATTCTCTACAACAAGATACAAAATGACTTGGAAGGTGAGACACACTTCCTTAGGGAAATATACAAGAATTGAAAAAATAAACACTATCTCTGAGTAAGGTACATGAACATATGAATCAAGATGAACACACCTTCAACACACAACCTCTAAGAAATCTCCAAACATGAAGTTGTTGTTTAATTTTTTCCTTACGCAACAAACTTCATAATAGCATCACCACCTATATTTCTACCAAAAATATATAAACTCTTTATTCAACACTATTCCATTTGATGTGCATACTCTTGCACACCATCAACATCATTTTGATCTTATATATATACCATCTTCTTTATTAAAAACTTAAAATAGGTTGGTTAGAGAAGAGGATAAATACAAGTCCTATAAAGGTGGTCATCAAAACATAGTTGTGGTGAAGGAAGACCAATCCAAGGGATAGATATGACCTAAAAATATATTAACACATCTTTTCTACATTAGAGATACTTTACATGCTAACACACATCTTAAAAGGTCAGCCACAAGGTAATGTGTAGATACATGAAGCAATACATCACTAGTAAACCCAAAACACATCTTTTAGATGAATATTATTGATGGAAATCATCACATGCAAATGTAGAACCCAAAAAAAATGCAACACCATTTTCAAGCAATATTAAGACTCACAAATATGCACGACAAGTTCAAGAAAAACTTTTGTCAGCTAAAATATAATAGGAACCTTAAAACATAAATATATCATTAAGAAACATGTGAGCACACCAAGACTTTCCTTTAACATCCAATAAATTCTCAAATCCTTCTATCTACTTCTTACTTCAAGATCAAATTGACACAATACGTCTAATAGAATCAACTCATTCTAGAGAGACAAACATACACAAATAATTGCTATCACAACTTGCAGACAACACTAGCTTTTGGAAATTGAATTAGGACATAGAACATAAATTACAAACATGTCCTCTAAGACACAACACTTAAAACATAAATTTTATAAAATATGGAGTATTTCCAGAACAACATTTAAAAACAACAAAACTATTAGCCAATTGTAAATACTAACCATATCAACTACAACACCATGGATGTGAAAAGGTAGTGGTGCAATGTACATAGATCATACACAATATGGTAAAAAATGCAAGACTAGATTCTCCAACATGGAGTAATGTGAAGTATTCATTTTGATTGTCTCTAAGTATTCATTTGGATTGTCTCTAAGATACTCTTATGCAAATTCTCACTTCATTGGATCTCCAGACTAGAAAATTTTGGAAACCTAAACAACTATATTATAATGTTATCACATGTCAAAGCATCTAATCTCCACGAATACATTAAGCACCAAGGGAGAGGAAAATATGTTCTTTCTTTCCATATGAGGCAACGTTCTCTCTTTCCATATCATACAATATTCTCTTCTTCCTCAACTTCTTTCATGCATTTTATGGACATGGATGTTGTGGATACTCTGAAGGGGAAAGGTAAAGGTAAGGAAACCAAAGCTAAATATAAGCAAAGATCTTCTCCTAAGGAAATCACAGATCCGAGGGCTACTCTGTAGAGGATGTCAGAGCTAGATGTTGAGACGAAGACTACCATGAAGACCTTGGGGGTGGAACATATTGCTGGTTGATCTACTGATTGTTTTGTTAGTGTTGGTTCCTTTTTTTTTGTTGCTTCTGCATTGGGGTGTCTTTTCCCCCCTAGTTGCTAGTTTTTTTGTTATTTCTTCTTTAGTTTCTTTAAGGCTTTATCTATTTTGTTCTGATACTTTTGTGTTTCAGGTCCTTGTAAAACCTATTTTTGCTTTAATTTCAAAACTTTTTTCATCCACTGCTCTCTCCTTTCATATCATCAACCCTTATACTGATATGTCTCTATACAACACTATCCAATACAATAGATAATAACATCCCCATATTAATTGCACTCAAATATCTTCATACTCCAATCATAATAGATTTTATTCAACCATCTTCATCATCAATGACCACAACACATGTCAAATATTAGTATGCCATCAATGACAATACATAATACCAACAAAAGTTGCATCATCAATAATTAATTCCCCATTAATTAGGAGTTCCTTGTTCTCTATTACTCTATTTGTTATGGAAACTACCCATTTGTTTGCATGAATGATAAATTTATTTTCTAAATTAAACTAACAAATTCATGAAAATATATTTCTAAGTACATTTTTCACTATTAGACTAGAATGGAATTATTCTAGATGCTCAAAAATATTAGTAATCAGGACATTCACATAAGTAAATAAATATGTTTCTTATGTAATAATTACTTTAGTTTATAGAGATTAGTTCTAGTAGTTATTTGTTAGAGGCTTTGGGTAGTTTCTAGGTCGAATGACTTTATAAATCAATTGAATATAATCATGAATTTTGGTTGATCATTTGAGAGAGAGAGAGAGAGGATACTGATTTTCCTATACATTGCATGTATGGACAATAATGAGTACCTATTTTATACCTTACTTGATTCAAATGGATGGTAGAAAAAATTTTGATGCCTAAAGATGATCATAGGTTAATAATGTGTTAGATCGTCTCAGGATCTTTCCTACACTTTTTGAATGGAGTCAATCAGACTCCGTATGTGGAAGTTATGGCTTCCAAAGAAAAACCTATTTTAGTTTCTTCAAAACCCGATTGAGTTATGGAGAATGAAATGCATAAGTTTTACCTCTCTCTCTCATATTATCTCCCACTCCCAATATGAGAGAGAGAGAGAGACATAGTTTGGGAGTGGGAGATGAGAGAGAGAGAGAGAGAGAGAGAGCGCATATTGATTTTCCTATACGTTGCATGTATGGGCAATAATGAGTACCTATTTTATACCTTACTTGATTCAAATGGATGGTAGAAAAAATTTTGGTGCCTAAAGATGATCATAGGTTAATAATGTGTTAGATCATCTCAAGATCTTTCCTACGCTTTTTGATCAGAGTCAATCAAACTCCGTATGTGGAAGTTATGGCTTCCAGAGAAAATCCTATTTTAGTTTCTTCAAAACCCGATCGAGTTATGGAGAATGAAATGCATAAGTTTTACTTCTCTCTCTCTCACTCTCTCTCTCTATCTCTCTCTGTCATATTATCTCCCACTCCCAATATGAGAGAGAGAGAGAGAGAGAGAGAGAGAGAGAGAGAGAGATTTTCCTATACGTTGCATGTATGGACAATAATGAGTACCTATTTTATACCTTAATTGATTTGAATCGATGGTAGAAAAAATGTTGATGCTTAAATATGATGATAGTTTAATAAAAATTTAGATCATCTCAAGACCTTTCCTACGCATTTTGAATGGATTCAATTGGACTCCGTATGTGGAAGTTATGGCTTCCATTGCAAAGCCTATTTTAGTTTCTTCAAAACCCGATCGGGTTATGGAGAATAAAATGCATAAGTTTTACCTCTCTCTCTCTCTCTCTAGATCATACTGATTTTCCTATACGTTGCATGTATGGGCAATAATGAGTGCCTATTTTATACCTTACTTGATTCAAATGGATGGCAAAAACAAGGTTGATGCCTAAAGATGATCATAGGTTAATAATGTGTTAGATCATCTCAATATCTTTCCAACATTTTTTGAATGGAGTCAATCAGACTCTGTATGTGGAAGTTATGGCTTCCAAAGTAAAGCCTATTTTAGTTTCTTCAAAACCCGCTTGGGTTATGGAGAAAGTTTTACTTCATCAAAACCCGATCGGGTTTTAAAGTACTTTTTGCTTTTCAAAACCCGATCAGCTTTTCAAGTACTTTTTTCTTTTCAAAACCCAATTGGGTTTTGAAGTTCTTTTTTCTTTTCAAAACCCGATCAAGTTATGGCTCGGTTACCAAGCCTAGAACAATTTTGAATTTTCAATAACCCGATCGGGTTATATGAAATTTGAATTTTTTTAAAAGATGTGTCCACTTTTTTGGTCCACAACTTGGTGCACACAGCCAGGAATGTACAATTAGTAGGATTAGTTTTACAACACATTTAGTAAATTCAAGCATATAAAAATGCTTACAATTTACAAACTCAACCAACTCAACCTAAAGAAGATACAAAGACTACGTACCATCTATGCTAAAAGACAAATAAAAAGAATCCACTTATAATCTTAAGAGTTCAATACACTCATATGTCACATCTAATTCATCCTTCTTCATTAAATCCGCAACTAAATCTTCTTATACATTATATTTAATTTTCTAATTTAATACTAATATTTACGCCGAAGGCGTTTCCATATGGAAAGAGCCAGGCTAACTTTTAGGATGGATGGCACAGATTGACAGAGAGAGCATGGATGACCATTGAAGTAATCGCCAATGTTAATTCTGTGTTGTTTTTAATTGGTTGAATCTGCTAGATGATCGGCCAATATTTTTTCATTCTTAACTTGATTAGGTTCATGTATTTCCAGTCACACCCGTTATCAATTCATTGCACTGTCACCATCGAACACTCTTTTACATGTCAGCTCCATCGCACTCTACTTTTTTTTGTCCTCACTTTTGTTTGTGAATATGTCAAGTTTTCAGGAGAAGACAAGGCACATTGTCTGAGACCCATGAGACCGAGTCGTTCAACCGCTCCACCGACATCATTGATGATTTTACCGGCATCCTCAAAGAAGAGAGAAACCACTTCCACAACAAACTAAGGATTGCTCTCATCATATAGCTGTTGCAGCTGTATGAATTGCTTGTCCAAATATCCCTGCATAAAAACACATAATCTGCAAATTGAAGTCAGATTAAATCATAATTAGACCATAAGATACAAAAAATTATAATTAGAGAGGTCAGGGGAATCAACCCAGTAAACTGGTTTGATGAAATATCAATTTGCACAAGAAAGGGAAGCCATTTGCAGGGATCCTTTGAGATTGGCCCAGAAAGACTCCAATGACCCTATTCTTTGATTTATAATGCATTTGACCCTACTCCTCCATTGTCATATATAATGAGATCTGTGGAGGTTTGACACTGCAGATGGTGAAGCCATGATTCTATTTCTGACAGAGCGATCTTCGCCATGAGAGGCTCGCGAGCTCTTCTTAAATTATACTGCTGATGTTACATAATAAACTATATTTAGTCATGCAAATCTAAGCAATCTCTCCAATTTAAGCAATTGATGTCACTGGAGGTTGTAGCATTTGTTGTAAAAAATCATTTCTAGATCTTAGAGGAGAAAATTACAACCTAGATTGCAGAGGTCATTACTGATTTTTAAAGAAAGAAGTTGCAACATTTATTGTCCAGATCATTGATGAATTTTTAAAGGAAGAAATTGTAGTATTTATTGTAGAGATTATTGGCAAATTTTAAAGAAAAAGTGCATCATTGATCGTAAAGATCATTATAAAATCAAAAAAAAAAATTGATTGTAGAGATCATTGTAGATGGTAAATAATTTATTGAATGTAATTTCAACTAAATTGACTGGTGCTGACAATTATGGATTATGCACCATCTAATGAAAAATGTTTTTTAAGAGGTCTTACCTTTTTTTTAATTAATGGAACTAAAACAAGACATCTTATAGATGTTTGTTTACAAGATGATTTTGACAAAAAAAACCATTGGCTTTGATAAACTTGTCACTCAGTAGTACATTGATAGAATCTGAATCTCTTCTTCTTTAGTCTTGTTGAGGCACCCTTGTCATCTTTTGGAAACTTTGGGGCACCTCATCCTTGACTGAAAAGGCTCTACAAACTTTCAAGAAAATGCAATTGAAATGTGTAAAACCTATGACAAAGACTACCTTTGTGCCATGGTAAACTATGTCCGCACTTCAACTTGGAGGTGTGCAAAATCATCTCAAAGAACTTCACATTAATCACAGGAACGTCGTCAATAAGTGTAGTGAATGGTTGCCATAACCCTCAAGAGGCTTCTGCCTGATTTCATTTTTTCATAAGTTTCTAAAGCTTTTTCATCAAATCAATTCATGAAAATCCCTCATTCATGTCATTCCTGAGACTATGTCGTTCCTTGTGTATGCTTATGCATTTTATGTGTCGATCAATAAAGGAAAATATGAAATATCTTTCTGCTTCTTGCCATTCGGGATGGGCAGGCGAAATTGCCCGGGCATTATCACCCTGCCACTGATTTCTCTGGTAATCAGCAAATTATTGAACAACCAGGTGAGCAGAAGATCGATGTGAGTGAAAAGGGAGGGCAGTTCATCGATGCGAGTGAAAAGGGAGGGCAGTTTAGTCTTCATATTGCCTTCCACTCTATCATATGCTTCGAACGTCTTTGAGTCTATTTCTCCCTCATCTTTGTTGTTCCACTGGAAATAGTTTCCCTTCGTTATGTTGATCTTCCACACAGATCCCTACTTCAATCTTCGCGTCTTATAAATAATTGTCCATGTCAAGTACTCTGCTTAGTATATATATATATAGCATTTAATATTTAAAATTGTTGGGACAAATAATTTGAATAATATAAAAATTCTTTATATAATATGTGGATGATTTATATTAATGTGGAAGATTTATATTAATGCAATATGATTTTATAAAATCTTTCATAGTTTATGTACACTAATTAACCATATATCTATTTATATGTAGAAAAGTAACTCTTGATATTATAATCTCTAAAATAAAATTGATATACTAATATGTTAAATTCAATTTATTATTGAATTTATATATTATATCAAAATTTGCAATATTTGAACATTCTCCTTTGTTATCTTCAAAGAAAGAATGGAGAACTTCATAGACATTTGGGATTTTGAGGGAGGGAAGAGTTATAGTGTTTGTTCTGAGATTGCCCTGCACTATTTTTTGGTTTGCATAAGGGTAGATGAATTAGCAGAGATAATTAGTGTTGCAGATTGTAGGGATTGGGAAGTTTGAGGTTTGGTTTGTGTAGATTGATGAAGTATAGGGGATTGGAGTGTAGGTGGAGGAGAGAAGTGGGTTAAAGGATCATGTGCATTGTAGCCATAAGAGCTCGATACCCATGTCAAGGACCATTTTTGGGTCTACTGTGGGCTGCCCATCTAGATTTTTTCCATTTCCCACTTGCTTTACTATGCATGATTCCATATTTGAGTTTAAGGAAGGTCATTTTGATTGATAGATTTGTTACCACAAATCTTCCTAGACTCCCACCTCACGCCAAGCTTTGTAGGCACAAGAGGCTCTGCCCAAGCTTGACTTGTCAAGCCACATAAATTCTTGCAATACCATGTGCCAGTTTTCTATCCCATTGTCTATGTTTCCTTTTCTCTGCATTGACATCATTCTTGCAATTAGACTATGAGAGTGTACTATCTTTTAATTTTAAGAGGTGGGAGTATGTCGAAGTGTGGATTGTAAGTAACATGGTATGTGGAAGGATGAAAAGATTGCATTTGTGTGGCTAACAGTAGAGCCTTGTGCATTAACTCCTCCCTCTATATTTCTCTTTGCAAACCATGACATCAAGAGGTAGGAATCGAAATGGTGTAGATAAATATGGAGAGAAAAAGAGAGATTTATTTAAAGATTCAAAATCTTACTTAGTTGACCTTCCATACCTCATCTGCATAAAGTTAACAATGGTCAACTCAGCACTGCAAGGGCAATCACCATTGCTACTACTCGCAGCGACAAGCATAGCAACATTGAACATATAAGCATCAACAATACACTCCGCCCTTCAAATACCAATAAAAGAAATAATGCCCTTGCAAGGACAGGAACTAGCAACCTTCCAAGAGAGCATGTATTTCATTCGGTACGTTCTAATAGACGAAATGAGTTTCATTGGACCCAGGTGACTAGAAAAAAATGATATGAGGCTACGACAAGCATTCCCAGCTCAAAATTACATTTCTTTGGAGAAAGATCAATTGATCTATTTGGTGAGTTGGGTCAACTACCACTAGTCACAGACATCCCAATGTATGCTTCAAGTTCCTATGGTGGTACACTATGGCGTAGCTTCACAACTATAGTGACCCTAGAAAAAATATTTTGTCAAATTGGAGACATGCCTATTCAAATTCAATTTCACACACTTCTTTCAAATTTGGGAAATACAACACCTAGAATTATAGATTGGGAGCTTCTAATGACACTGTCATGTTCCACACTCAACTCAAAAGAACAGAGTCCTTTTGTTTCATCCATACATCTATTTTCAACAAATGAAATGGTCTTACTCCATAACAAAAGTATGTTTCTATCTCTAGCAAAGCCAATTGCCATTTCCAATGCAGAGCAACTTAGAGAATTACCATGCACAAATCCAGACGAAGAACAACTTCAATCTAAAATCCTATTATGTAATAAGTAATGCTATGTGCAAATTTGTGGGTACAAATTGGACTTGTCAATGGTGCACTTGGAAAAGTCAAAGCAATTGTATACAGTGATGGTGAAAACCCACCTCAAGTTCCTTTCTTTTTTTTGTTGAATTCAAAAAATATGTGGGCCCACCATGGGACCAAAATAGCCCAAAACATATACCACTTATCTCAATAAGTCGTGGTAGATACTGACAAATACCACTGAAAATGGCGTGGGGCTTAACAATACACAAATCACAAGGGCTAACACTACAAAAAGAAACAATTGATATCGACAACATTGATTGACAAGGGCTCACATTCACAATAATTTCCAGAGTTCGAGAACTAGCAGACCTCTGCATTCAACAAACATTCACATTTGACAGATACACAAGAATGCGAAAAAACCCACAAGTTACTCGGCAGAAAGAAGAAGAGTCCCAGTTGATAACATTATCAAATGTTATTCTTCCAGCCATTACAAAACGAGTGCATGCTATACAAGTAGGTACCTCACAAAAAATGTCATATAACTCATTGCGAACACAAAGTTACAAAATCAAAGTTTATGGAAATAACATGTACAAAAATGGCTCTCCAAATACAAAAATGGCTCTCAATGTGTATTTCTTGATTTGCAAGTCTACTCTACCAAACAAATGCAGCAATATTTATTAATGACAAAATTGTACAAATTCAAAATTGATTAAACCAATACAAGTATTATTTCTCTCCATACGTAATTGTGGATATATATAATATGGTCCACCAAAATGAACTTGTATATTTTAAATATTTAGAGTTAACAAATTTATCAAATATTTATTACAAATGAAATTTATTTTTTAAAAATGGAAAAAAAAAAAACATATTAATATGAAGTGTTTAATAAATTATTATTATAAATATTACAATCATATATTATAACTATTTATTCTTTCCATTAAGGTATATTAACATACATTATTTGAATATTATCTATATAAATAATTAATCAAACAACAAATACAAAAAAAATATTATAAAATTACAAAAAAAATTATGTAAACAACTTAAATTAATACAAAAATTAACAAACTTCGCATTACATTAATTATCTTTAACCATGGGCTACAAAAAATTTAACTCACATAAAAAGACAAAATTGATCTTATTACTTTAACATAAAAGTTCTAACTAAAATAATTTTCCATTTTAAATAAACAAAAATTGTCTTCAACAATCAGCTTATTAAAAAGTAAATATTCTATATAATATAAAATAAAATAAAAAAAATTCCAAACATAAAAAATAAAGTGTACCCATTACACACCAAGTTGGAATTGCTAGTTATTTATCACTCACAATTAAAATTATTCAACTGCAATCAATGTATCATAAACTATATACTTTATTAAACTAGTTTAAATCAACAGATCGTATATTTTCCTTTACAAAGCCGTAGCATCATACTCTTAAGAAAATGCAAAGCAGCGCAAAGAATGGAATATTGGGGGCTCTTTATGTTTTATAACGCTTCTTCTCAACCGACATAATTATTCATAATTTGACAAAATCAAGAAAGTAAAAGTAAAAGTAACGCCTTGCTGTTTATTCTTTAACCAATATTTAGTCCTTTATTCGTTTAAAGTTTCAAGAGTTTCAATTCTATTCTAGTTTTAACATATTATTTTAAGCTTACCTCATTCTCTTTATATATTTTAGAGACGTGCACTTTTAAGGCCTGTTTGGCGCTAGGAATTACCCTAGAATAAACATTAGTTAATGCTAGAATAAATTTAACCCTTTTTTTTTGGAGATATTCTTCATATGGGCTTTTGCTTGTTTTAAAACTTAGATTTAAGAAGGCGGGATTTAGAGCATATATAAATAGGGAAACTGCAACCGTGGAAATAACACATTTTTTTGCTCGATTTAAAGGTTGCGCAGCGATTATTACTGCAGTAATCCTCAAGGTATTATGTCAAAATGCTTATTAAACTATTTTCATTTATTTCCTACATAAATAACACTAAACTAAGTGGCTGATTCTTGGCGTATATTCTGTTTCTTTTTCTTTACTTTTGATTTATCGTATATATTTGTTTGTAAGACAGTTTCAAGATTAGATCTGAGAGATGTTGTGATGTAGCCCAGTACGGTGAGCTGACAAATGGTAAGGCAATGGAGATAGTAGGTATGGAATTCCGGAAGGTAGAAAGGAGTTATCATAGTACTCCAAAAGGATGGCGTCTGGCTACTTTTAAGGAAGCCGAAGAAGGGCTGGAGATTATTAAGGAGTCAAATTTTTTAGAGAAATGGGACAGAGTGCGTCTGCTGGACGGATGGATACTTGGTCCGGGCTATGACTTTAAAATGGGAAATGACTTCAAAGGGTGTCTGGGATACATGCTTCTCATTAAAACCGCCGAAGTTTCTGGTATGCTTTCTTATTCTTAATTTCTAAATTTTAGAAAAAGTAATTAGTCGAAGCAACAGTGAAGTGCACTTATAAAAGATGGATGCAGGGCTGTGTAAAATTTTGCAGCTATAGCAGCACATTAGGATCTTGAAAAAATTAGAAGTAAAATTTGCAAACAAAATATAAAGGTAAAAAATAGAGCTGAATGTATATGAATAGAATTCTTTATTATTAACTATTGAACAAAATGTGTAAATTACAATGAATATATAATTCTAATTCTAATTACAGAAATTATGCAAGAAATGCATGTAATTTTTAAAGATCAAAAACTGATTGTATGAATTAGAATAAAGAACTACTGCAAATTAAAATTACAGAGTGAAAAAGTCTAAATTGTTGTTCAAATTAGTTAGCTGATCATGCTAACGGTAGTTATTTATAAATTATAGAACAAAAATTTATACGCTAACACCCCCTTAAATCTAACTAAGGCTAACTAAGGAGGCATAAGCCTAATAAAATGCAAGAGAAAAGAGGAAAGAGGAAATCCCAGTGAGAACGAATCCCCCTCAAAATTTATAAATTTACACCAACTCTGTGTTGGGAAAATCTGTGGATGAGCAATAGAATAAATTTATCTTAAAATGAGTCTCTATAATGTTTCCTCAATTTGCTCTTTTAATTTTCATCGGGATTCGTAATCTTCGAAAGGTATAACTACTGTATGTCTAAGTTGTGAACTTATAAAAAATAAAATAAATTCGTATAAACTCGCCATAAATTCGTACGTCGGTAAAGCGTTTTTGGAAAAGTATATTTTGTATGTCATTTTTTAGGGTTTTCGTCAAAAAAAAATTAATAAATATGGGCCCTTCGTTCACTGAAATGGCATCGTCGATTGAAGATTGTCACTGACGGACGGCTAGGGAAAATCCTTTGCATTTGCTTGTCTGCAACATTCTGGTCGTGGCGGCCATTGGTTGTCTGGTCGGGTTGCATTGCGTTCGTTGGTCGTGGTTGTTGTTCGTGGTTGCTCTGTGTCATGCGTTTGTGGCTATTCTTCAACCTTTCTGGCTTTCCGTGCTTGCTTTGTGCTCTGTGTTTCCTGGTAGTTGTTTCCACAACCCGTTGGTGGCTCTGTTCGTCTCTCTCCATAGTCGAACTCGACGGTTTGCATGCCAGTACCGGGTAGGTCTACCGTCTCGGCTCTATGATTAAAATTTGAAAGATTTTTTTTTTTTTTTTAAAGGTTTCAAGAGTTTATATAAATTTATTCATATGTATATCAGTAAACATATATGTTTATTTTATATTAGTATACAAAAAGTAAACTCACTACATTAGTATGAAATTTATTTAAAGATTTCAGTTTATTTGTAAATCAATCGTATTATGCATATTTTTTATTAAAACGTTAATGTTTTGTATATTTACAATTTATTTATTATTAACTAATATATTATTATTTGTAATATTTTTAATTCTATTTATTACAGGAAAAATAGAATTAAACATTAATATTTTTATGTTTATTTCTTATTAATTAATTTATTATTATATTACTTTATTTTTTATATTTTTAATTCTGTTTACTATTTAAAAGATTTAAGTTTATTCTTTTTTAATTAAAAGTTAAAACATTAATATTTTGTATGTTTGCAGTTTATTTATTATTACGCTAAAGGTGTTTCCTTATATGGAATGCAAAACCTAGGTTTTCAATCCAATAGTTCAAAACTAAAAAGAAGCATGGACGACCATAGAAGTCATCTCGATCGTCCGATTTTGAAACTAACAAAATGTCTCTTGTCATTCTTTGGTCCCTTTACACCTATTCACTTATTTGAGAAAGGCCGACTGATTTGTGAAATCAACAATTAACAAAGTATAAAAGAGGTGTACGCAACCATTGGAAACCCTCTGGCCGTCGGCTGAAAAAAACTCTACTTCATTTGTTTCGTGTTGTTGTCATCTGTAAGTCCAACAAGCATGTGTGAAACCACTTCCACAACCTTCTCCTTGCATGTGCGAAAATGAGCGAATATTCCTGATAGCAATTTATTTTCCCCTATAGACATTTAAGCCAAATGTGGAAGCACAAACCAGACTTTTGAACAAGATTCCTCAAAGAAATATAGTCTCATAGCTACCATGGTTGCATGACGTGCACAAAATGGATTCGCTGAAAAGAGTCACAGTTTTCCAGTGAATGCAACTAATGGGTACCAGAATAGTTTCTGTTAGAAGTGCTCTGTCGTCTAACATCTCCTATGACGCCTTGGGCATGTATTTGGAATGTGCGTATCTGCCTCATACCATCCATCTCCAGCCTCACAACTTCCCCGACTGCAGCATACAGTTTATCCACATTATCTCTGTCGCATACCCTCCATCTCCAACCTCACAACTACCCCTTGCCGTCTAATCAGTATGAATTTATGTCTTTTATGATTATCAGGGTTAAGAATCAAGAAGAAACCTGTGCAAGAAGTAACAATAACAATGAAGATAGTAATTGCATTTATGTATGGATTCCACTAGAATGGTTTTGTCGTGCTATAGTCGTAAGAAATTAATAAAAATTATTATTGTCAATATAAAATACAGTGAAAGATAGATTATAATTATAGTGGGGTTTTCCATTTGGGGATATTATATTATTCTTTGAATTCACTAGTCTATTATTTTGATGATTTTATTGTGAGTGATATAATATAATTATAGTGATACATGCATATGGATTCTTATGTTAGCTCAACACTTTAACTCTAATCACAAGAAACATAAAGGTACATAAAATTAGATATAAAATTTCCATTCTAAGCTCTCTATATACGCTAAGCTAGTCTAGAAATCCACAATGGTTGTTCAAAACTAGGAGCTACAAATTAGTTAAGTTGGTTTACATTCAGCGTGTACAAAACTAAATTATCTATAAATGAAACTTAATTCACAATTGATTGGTTTGACTCCCTTGACCAATTAGGGTTAAAGTCAGTCTCAATTGCTCCATATAGATGCAACAATAAACTCTTATGTACCTTTTACACATGCTTTAAATAACCAATGAAAATGTTATTCCCAATCTATCAAGTAAAATCTCAATTGCTTCTTATAATTATAACATGCCTATCTGATTAAAAAATCAATTATAACATATCTATTTCGTCTCCAAATGATATGCCCTTCTTCTAAATAAAAAGATTATTTTTTATTTTTTATTTTTTATTTTTAAATTTCAACTAAACACACAATATCAAGCAAGTATACTACTTTTCAATGAGCCTACTTGTAGCCTAAATAACATAGGCAAGCAACAACCCAAAATTATTGAGCATGTGAACACAAGAAGATAATCATGTACAGTAAGGCATTATTCTTATTTGAAATTTTTGCACTAAAAGTGTAGTGCGATAAATAAATAACTTCGTGTTTCACTTTTTTCTACACAAATTTCTAGGTTGTAGGCATTTTTTTAATCTAAAATGCATGTAATATATTTTATGCAATCAATGGTTGAAATGATAGAAAAAATAGACATTAGTCCTAGCTAATTTTAAATTTTAAAAAAGAAAGGGTGAATGGTTAGAAAATGACCATAAACAACAGTTAGGGAAAAATTAAATTATGTTATCATTATATTTTACAAAAAAATATTGCTACTAATTATATTAAAAAATTAATTAAAAAATTCAAGAGAATTTCATTAATATTTTACATTATCTATGAAATCAAAACATAATTAAAAATTATATAAATTTATCTTTTTCTTTTACCACATCTATTTTTATTTTTAACTTTTTAAGATTGATTTCACTCATAGTTTTTAATTAAAAAATTAAGATAAAAACTTTAGTAATTTTTATTTAGTTTATTTTGATTTTGAACTTTAATTTGAAGTATCATTTTAATTATTGAAAGTTAATATATTTAAGAATTCAACTATAATTATGTCTAATTTTATTATAAAAACTATTTATTAATATTGAATATTTTTTTTTTTAAATTTATGTTATTATTGAAATTGAGATGATAACTATCATTTTATTATTTATTTTAAATATACTATTATAAAATAAAACTCTATAATATAAGCATGCTTCATTTTTTAAACTTAAGTTATCTAAAAGAGATGAGCTAACATCCATAATCAATGGTTCATAGTATGTGAGATGCATGCAAGACCATTGAACTCTTACTCGTCAGATTTTACTTTTACCTTTTTCCACTCATTTTTAAGATGTGTCCCAAGTGAAACACCTTTCTGCAAGGGCAATGGATATGTGTTCCAATTTTCACCTCACAATTAATGAAGACATCAAAAGAGGGCTTTTGGATGAATATCTTCAAACATCACTTGGCTATTCTTTCTTGGAATACAATTAATGAAGACATCAAAGAAGACTTTTGGATGAGTATCAAGGATGTAATGGAAGTAGATGCACATGGTGCCAT
>MU226966.1:194194-206887 GCA_018584345.1 Thuja plicata | reverse complement strand
AAGGTTTAAAAGCATTTTTAAAGTTTAAAAATTCAAATATTTGAAAAGTAATGGCTAATAGCCATTTAGGAGGGAAATGGAGTTTCTATTGTCTAAACACTTAAGTAATCCCTCAAACCAATTGAAAGAGGTTGGGGAAGTTAAGTTTTGGATTCCTATTTGTAATTGGGACCCTATTATTCAGATATGGTGGCTGGAATGTACGAACTGTAATAGGGATATCAATAAAATCCGAGTTTAATCTGCAACTTTGATGTTCTATGCATTGTTGGATGGTTTAAATACTTATTGCTTTATTTTTTGAGTTTATGTTGTAATAGTAATAAATCTAAAATCATTTGTCTCTCCATCCAATGCATTGAAAGTCATTTTACATGACTGTACTGTCATTTCCAATAAGTTAAAAGTCTGATTTTGTTAAGTTTTTATCCATTTTATAGTTAGTTTGCAAACCTTGATCATTTCCATGGACTCAAAGGCCTAGAATAAATGGAAGGAGGATAATAACCATGTAATATAAGCTCTAATACTGATTCTTGTAGAGATTTAAGGAATGAAGTGATCACAGATTGATTTGTGGAGGGTTTCAAGTGAAATTGATGGTTAAGTTATAACAGTGGGAGGTCAGGCTTAATGACATAGCCTTTTTATGATTGGAATGATATTTTAGGGTGGTATGAATGGTGAATCAACACCCAATTGGTCTAGGAAGAGTGTGGATGGTTGAGATTGGCGAGGCCCTAGATTTAAGGGTTTGAAGTAACCAATTTGGGGCTTTTGGGGTTCTTTACGATTTGGGTCTAATTCCTCTTAGGATTAGAGGTTTTGTGTCATTTTAGGTAACTTTCCAAAATTTGAGATCAGTGGGGCATGATTGTGATATAGTTTCTTTGTTAAATTATCAAATTTTGGGTGCATTTGCAGGGGTATAGTCAGAGTACTGCTATGTGGTCCAAAGCACCAATACCTAACCTTTTGATATGTTGTTATATAGAAAAAGGGTGTTTGAATATGCATTTGGTTCTTTTAGTATTTAGGTAAAGTAAAGAGTTTGAAGGCCAAAAAGGTCACTGTTGGGCTACAAGGTTGCCAATGAGGTCTCTAGGCTAGTTTGAAGACATTTTGACATTGTGAGTAAAGGAGGGTCCTAGAAACCATAAAACCACTTTGATATGTCCCTATATAGCCCAAGTACATCGCATCTATCATTGGTTTGTATCTAGGGTAACCTTGGTTGAAATGGGTCTATTGGAGCCATTGTTCCTTCGAGGGATAGTTCATTGAGTAACCAAATTTGGGCATCTTGCCTTGTTGATCAGTCCAACACATCATCCAGTGCATCAAGTATGCTAAATTTGGGCATGTTGCCTTGTTTTAGTTTCCTTAGTATTGAGATGTCTTACATAAGGGAGATCCCCAATCTTAACAAAGACAACTTCATTGCATGGAAAGATTTGATGAGGCTATATCTATCTACTATTGGAGACAGTGGTTTGCAAATCTTGGATCAAAAATATGTGTAACCGCCAAGACCTATGTCTATGGATCAGGTGATGGACATGAAGAATCATAACATAATGATGATTGATATAGCTTCTTCACTCAGCTATTCAAAATTTGATGAAGTCAAGGACTTCCCTAGTGCTTATGATATGTGGAAGAAACTACATGATATCCATGGAGGAGATGAAAATGTAAAGAGAGTAAGAGAAGAGAGTCTCAGAGGTCAGTTTGATCAGATGAAAATGAAAGAAGGAGAATACATTACTAAATACAGTGAAAGAAACAAGAAAAGTGTCAGTGCCATCAGAGATTCCAGTGGAACAATTGAAGATGAAATAGTGGTCAGTAAGGTATTGAGAACTTTGCTTCCTATCTATCCAATTAGAGTTTCAGCTATTCAAGAGATGAGGTGCAGTAATGATATAACTCTAGATGCATTGGTTGGAAGGATAAAAGATTTTGAGTTGGACCACTTTGACAATTATTCTCCTAATCCTAACAATTTTGAGTCTGCATTCAGAGCCAAACTAAGCCTTGGTAATATGGATAGAAAAGGAAAACATATTGACAATGATAGTGATGATGAGTCTAATGATGAAGATCTAGAAATCATTGGAGAATTACTTGAAAAGAGAGCTGCCAAAGGAAAAGGAAAATACAAAGGAGGAATACCATTGATTTTCTTCTCATGTGATGAGGTTGGTCACATTGCTGCTAAGTGTCCAAAAAAAGAAGACAAAGGTGAGAAAAAATTCAACAAGTACAAAGGAAAGAAATATTTCAACAAGTAAAAAATCTACAAGGACAAAGGTGAGAAATCTCGTTATATTGCAAAAGATTCTGATAGTGATGAAGATGAATATGAAATGGTTTATATTGATATTAAGGATGATTCTAACAATAAAGAAAATGAAAGACTGCATTTTTCTCTCATATTAATGACACTTGGATAATTTCTAGTGGTTGTTCTCACCACATGATTGGTGATAAAATTAAATTTGAACATCTTGAGCACTATGATGGTGGGAGTGTCAGTTTTGGGAATGATGAACCTTTCTATATGAAAGGTAAAGGTTGTATTTCTCTAACTGAAGGAATCAAATGTGATAATGCTTATTGGGTTGAAGGACTAAGGCGTAATCTACTAAGTGTGGCACAACTGAATACCATTGGTTTCAAGGTAGAAGTCATGAATTGTAAGCCCAAGCTCCTGGATGGTAAGGGAAGCCTAGTTGGACCTGGTAGGCAAACAAACGGTAATCTATTCTATCGTCATCTCACTCAAAGTTCATGTTTTATTGCACAAGTAGAAGAAAGTTGGTTATGACATAAAAGGTGTGTCATGTGAATTTTGATAACCTGGTCAACATAAGAAAGAACAAAAGAGTAAGATGTATTCCCATTTTGAAGAAACCTAAATTGGTAATATGCAAACAACATCAAATTGGGAAGATGGAAAAAATTAGTTTCAAAAGCAAGAATTACAATACTGAAGAAGTCTTAGGGTTGGTGCATACTGATCTGTGTGGAACAATTGGAACAAAAAGTTACACATGAGAGAAGTATTTCATTCTATTTGTTGATGATCATTCTAGAATGATGACTATTATTTTTATCAAAGAAAAATTAGAAGCTTTTCATAAATTAAAGTGGTACCTTGCAAGAGTTGAGAAGGAAACAAAAAATAAACTTAAATGCCTAAGATATGATAGAGGAGGTGAATTCATTTCTAATGAGTTTAATGAATTATTGAATGAAAGAGGAATTAAGAGACAAGTATCTGCCCCTCGTACACCACAACAAAATGGGGTAGCAGAAAGAAGAAACAAATCTATTATGGATTGTGGAAGAACCTTGACTATTGAAAATAATGTTGCAACCAAATACTAGAAGGAAGCTATTAGCACTGCAGTACACACCTTGAATAGAGTTCAACTAAAGAAAGGTATTGAGCAGACACATTTTGAATTATGGTTTGGCTAAAAACCTAATGTTCATTATTTCAAAGTATTTGGAAGTAAATGTTACATCTTGAAGGAAGAAAGAAATGGAAAATTTGATGTTAAAGGTGATGAAGGTATATTCCTAGGCTACTCTTGTAAAAGAAAATCATATAAATGTTTGAATCTTGCTACTCATAAAGTCATATAAAGTGTACATGTAAAGATTGATGAGTTTGCAGAGAGAAGTGAAGAATAGAGTAGTAAAGAGCCTAAGGACTACAGAAAATTTGTGTATTATGAACCTAATACTATACCTAGGACACATGCAATTGTGATTGGATAGAGATCATGTCAACCATTAAATTCATCAGTACAAACCTTGTTACAACTTGTGCAACCCAAGTTGCTAACTAAAGAAACTAAGTCACAGACAGAGGGAATTGAGTCTCAGACAGAGGCACCTAAGTCACAGACAAAGGGACCCAAGTCTCAGACACTGGAACCCAAGTATCAGTCAGAAGAATAGAATAGATTATTTGAGCATGGTGAGCCAAGTGGATCAAGCTTAGAATCAAAGAGGAAGGAACCTGTACTTCCCAAATATGTCAGAAGGCATCATGCACCTGAACAAATAATTAGAAGATAGAAGGTATAATTACAAGGAACAAACTTAAAGGTACATGTTTGCTTAGTGAAATTGAACCTAGATCCATTAAAAATGCTTTAAATGGTGAAAGTTGGATAGAAGCCATGAATGAAGAGATTGAGTAGATAGAAAAGAACAAAACCTGTACTCTTGTGCCTAGACCAAAAGACAAGAATGTAATTGGTACTAAGTGGGTTTTCAGAAACAAGATGAATGAAAAAGGTGAAGTTTCTAGAAACAAAGCAATATTAGTGTGTAAAGGATATGCTCAAGAAGAGGGTATTCATTATGGAGAAACTTTTTCTCCTGTTGTAAGAATTGAAGTAGTTAGAACTCTTTTGGCACACGCAACACATAAAGGATTCAAGGTATACCAAATGGATGTAAAATATGCATTCTTGAATGGAATTCTGGAAGAGGAAGTCTATATTGAGCAACCTGAAGGTTTTGTTGATCCTAACAAAAGGAATATGGTTTGCAAACTGCACAAAGACTTGTATGGACTGAAGAAATCTCCTAGAGATTGGTATGAGAGACTGCATAGTTATTTGATAAGTATTGGATTTTAGAGAACTAATGCCAATAGTAGCTTGTACATCAAATAAGGACCTTAGAAAAAGATACTATTAGCAAAGATATTTGTTGATGATATACTGTTCACTAGATATGATGATTTATGCAAAGCATTCTTAGTAGCTATGAGTAAGGAATTTGAGATGTCTATGTTTGGTAAAAACAAATTATTTGTTGGTTAATAAGTTCATCAAATGAAGGATGGTATCTACATTACTCAGTCTAAATACATAAGAGAGATACTGAAGAAATTTGGAATGGAAGATTCCAAACCAGTTGGGACACCTATGTCTACTAGACATAAGTTGTCTAAGGATGATAATTCAAAGGACGTAAATCATACTACCTACAAATCCATGATTGGTAAACTTTAATATGTTGTTTACACTAGACTTGATATTGCATTAGAAATTGGTATTGTTACAAGGTTTTTCAGCTAATCCTAGAGAGATTTATTTGATGACTATCAAAAGGATTCTGAGATATCTCAAGGGTACTAAAGATTTTGGATTATGGTATAAGAAAAGAGGAAACTTTTACTTGAAGACTTTTACTGGTGTTGATTAGGCGGGAAGTGTTGATGATAGGAAGAGCACCAGTGGTGGAGTGTTGTTTCTTGGTAAGAGGTTAGAAATAGAATTGCATTTCTCAATCTATAGCAGTGGCATAGTATGTTGCTGCAACGTTAAATTGTTCAAATATCATATGGTTCAAACAACTATTGTCAGGTATGAAGGAGGAAATCAAAGAACCAAATATTACCTACTATGACAACACTAGTGCTATTAAAATTTCAAAGAACCCTGCGATGCATACTAAGACTAAGCATATTGCAATAAAGTATCATTTCTTGAGAGAATTGGTTTAGGACAAGGAAGTAAGGTTGGAATATGTGAATACTAAAGAACAAATTGCAGACATATTCAAAAAACCTTTGACTAAGAATGCATTCTTGTATCTTAGAGGAAATCTAGGGGTGATTCCCCTAATTGAGGCTCACTAATGGATAGATTAGTGGTGCATCAACCGAGCTACCATACAGAATTAACAAGTTGATGCAGATTGTTAGAGCTTATTGCATATGAATTAGTACAAACAAGTACATTACAACCTCATTGGATGTGTATTGGATGGTTTCTTTGGAATTGGTTGTCAAAGAGGGAGATATTATTGATGTCATGTCAAAGAAATTATTAAAGGAAACGACTATTGATGACAGATGGAGAAATTTTATCAGAAGCAAAGATCGATGTACGAGGGAGAAATATGTATTTTAGTGATTATGAAGATAGAGAGAGTTTTCAGGATGAGAATCAGAATGAAGCTAAGAACATTAATAAAATTTTATTCTTGTTTCTGTTGCTCTATAATTCTTTGTATTATGACATGTTTTGTTTCCATCAATGCCCAAGAGGGAGATTATTGATGATAATTATTTAATTGTGTATTGTCATTGATGTTTACACAAATTTAGTGATGTTTACACAAATGTCTAATCCTATCCGAGCACAGACAATGTATGCCAAGCTTTCTTAGGAATTAAAGAAGACTCAGTATCAGCCAACTAATTTTCATTTCTAACCGAGTTCACTTGGGCATTACAATAATGGTCAGGCATTGAAGGATTATAGTGTTAACCGAGTTACGCATCTAGTGTCAGCCGAATAAAAGCGGTTTACACTTTATGTTTAATTGGTTATATGGAGCCAACAGACTTAAGTTTTATTATTTATTTGGAAGGTTATTCAAGCCGACTTGACAAGGCCTATCATATATATATATATATATACAAGGTAAATTTTGGATTGAATGAGTGAGTTTTGATATGAAGAGTGAAGGCGAAATCAGATGGGATTCTGATTAAAGACAAAATATCCAAACAGAGCTGCAATAGAATATTTGATCAGTGAGGATCTAGTTTAAAGCTAGAGCAGAGATCTAAATCAGCAAAGATAGTTGCTTCATCAAACAGGTCAATCCATTGTTACTCTCTAACAATTGTAGAAGTGATCCAAATCTCTTTACAGAGTAGACTTAACAGTCTTTCATAAATCCTCTCACAAGGTGACATTTTTGCATTGGAGTGTTTGAAGACCTCTAACAAGGCCAATCCTTATAGGGTGATTAAATGCTCTAACAAGGTCACACCTTATAGTGTGTTTTAAAACCTTTAACAGGGTTGGCTCCTAACAGGGCTCACTTCAGAAGAGTGAAAAATAGTAACTAGTTGCAATTGGTGGTTTTCTCAAATTGGGTTTGCATGTTAAATCTTGGTGTCATCTGTGTTCATGTTATTTGCTTTATGCTTTATGTTTATGCACTTAATCACTAAAGGATAATCATAGTTAATATCTTAAGATTGCTTTGTTGACCGAGTGATAGTAGAATATCTATGTTAATCATGTAACAGTGATAAGTTTGAGTAAGACATCTAAGGGACTTGGATTTTTTTTGTGGTAACTGATTCACACCTCCCCTCTCAGTTACTCAACTCATTTCCAACAATATTAGTGACCCATTTTAACAAATTCAAAATTTATTCATAGAAGAGATGTTGACCAAATAATTTCAAAGCTATTAGATGCAGGCATAGGGTAAGCTCCAGAAAAAACACACCAAAGACAAAAAAAAAAAAGGTCAAGTTTTTTTTCAAATTTGCGAAAACACATTGATTTTTTACAAATTATTTTGTGGTTTTTGACCACAAAATATGAAAATCATGAAGAACAGATGCTAAAAATTTTGCAAAAAATTGTTAGGTTTTTTGATTTTTGAAATTTGGTGAATAATACATTTTGTCTATGAACAAACGTCTGATTATTCCACACCTTGAATCAAATACTCTTTAATTTACCACCAACATTTCATCCTTCGGAAATAGATGGTTATGGCCTCCTCTAGTTGACCCAATGTAGAAATGGCAGTTCATCCCCAAGATACATCTATCTTTTTCTGACTTTATCTTAAGATAATAATTTATTTTGTCTATGTAATGCAAGAGCATCCATGTGGAGGAGGAGAAACATCAATTTTGGAATTTCAAATTTTCTTTGTACGTATTTATTCCTTTTATCCAAATCATTAATGACTTCCAAAATGGTTAAAAGTTGGGAAAATTTCATTGGTTTATGGTTTGTCCCTCTTTCATATTGTGGGTAGCTTTGGTGGGGGATTGTGTGGGGCTACATAAGATATAAATAGAATGTATTGCTAGAGGTGAGTTCTGCCCTAACATGTACGTGTGTTGAGGAAGGGAAATTAAAAAAAATGCCCAAGGAGGAAGAGGGGCATCATGGGAGGAAGATAAGAGGGTTTCATAAGGTAAATTCAATAAGTGTGGGGGCATTGAAAAAAAGAGGCACCCCAAGATTGAGGAGAGTGGGCATCGTTCAAGGTGAAGGAGAGATTTTGGTGCGAGGTAAAGGGAGATATTTGCAATAGAAAATGGAGATGTGTTTTTTTAGTTTTATAGAGTTGGAGATGTTGAGAGTGATTTTTAATAAATAATTTGTAATTTTTTTTTCTTATGTGTTCTTGTGATAAGTTCTTGTTTCTCTAAACTAGTTTTTTTTTCAATTTTGAATGTGTATTTTTTAGTCTAAGAGGCTGCATTTGACGTATTCTCATTTGAGAGGTTTGTTTTAATGATTTATTAATGACTATAGAGTGAACATTTCATGATTTCTTTGTACACATTTTAAATTTTTTATATTATGTGTATTTTTTAGTCTAAGAGGCTGCATTTGATGTATTCTCAGTTGATAAGTTTGTTGTAATGATTTATCAATGAATATAGAGTGAACATTTCATGATAAGAAGAAGAAGTAGAAGTAGAGGAGGAGAAGGAGGAGGAGGAGGAGGAGGATTCCCTTGGTCTTGACAAGTTTTATATCTCTGAATTTAAAAATCTTGCAAGATTCAAGGATTAGATAACAAACCCACTTGATCACACTGTACAGGTAAATGTGGAGGGACAAGTACCATTGATCTCATAGGTTGTTCCTACTCCTCCTCCATCTCAATTCACTATCCACATGGTTGAAAAACCACTTACAAAACCATACTGAAAAAAGGACATGGATACATAAATTCCTTCATCCACAATGGAGTTTGTAGACACGAAGAAGAGGGTAGAGGTACAAGTTACCCCAAGGATCCCAAATATCAAGACATCACAAACAAAAAAAGGAGAGATGCCGAAAGACATGCTCATAGATAAGGAGAACAGGAAGGAAACATATGTAGAATAGATTTCATCCACTCCACCTCCCATTTAAACTCCTCCTCCTCTCATCACTCAAACTCATGAACCCACACCTCCTCCTTTCGTTCATTTTCCTAGTCCTTCGCCTTCTTTTCAAATCCCCACTCCTCCACCTTCTACTGTAATTTATTCTTCAAACCCAATTACCCAAGCCCCTTCATCCATAAGGTTAGCACTATCTTCATAGGAAAGACAGAGATAGGTAACAAGCCTCTAGGCAAAAATATTAGCAAGCTCGCTTAAAGATGTTGAAGAGCCTCAAATTGAGAAAGAATTTACAAGGGAAGAAGATAACCCTCTCCATAAGGATACACCCAGAGAGACAAATACCATTGTTGGGGAATAGCTGGAGGAGATAGAAAAAGAGGGGCTGGAGGGTGAAGAGAACTTTGAAATAAGGGAACCTTTGGAGAGAGAAGCAGAAGGGGAGAAATAAATAGAGGCCCAAAATGTAGAAGAGACAAAATCTATCCTAAATATTTCCCGATATGAGCCAGTCGCTTCCTTTACTAAACCCACATGGTTCACCAAGGACATAAAACCAAGGAGAAGGGTTTACACCAAGGAGGAGGACACAAACATGCCAGTTTTGGGACAAACCTTCCATAAGGGTGAATCCAGGTCCCTAGCAAGAACAATGTCCTTTGTCACTCAAGACTACAGGGGCCAATGGAAGGAACAAGTTGCAGTACCCACAATAAGTACTAGAAAATCATAAATAACTCTAAAAGACTAATTTTTTGAAGAGGTTGATTTAGGTGAACCCACCAGAGAAGGGAGAAAGACATTACCAACATTAGGGTTGAAACATGTCCTCAGATTCATGGATAAGGATGAGGAAAAGATAAAATCATTAGTATAGAAAAATGAAGCATTCAAGAACTTCATTACTAAAATAATATTTCCCATTGAACTAGACTTATCAAAAGCCTCATTACAGGCTATCCTAGAGGAGAGGACTTCCTTGAAATTACTAGCAAGTGTAACAGATTCTTTTATTCAGGCTTGTATAGATTGGAAGATTGATTTCGAACAATTAGGAGAGGATACCATCAGAGCAATCCTCAAGTCCTTTAGGGTTATCCCGAAGGAGGTCACCAAATTGGTGGACATGATGGGTGATGAGCAAGGATTAGATTTGTAAATAAAGAGATGGTAGAAGTTTCTTAAGGACCTAAAATTAATAAACAAGAAATGCTTCTAAGTTTTGGTCAAATTGTATGAGGAATCACAACTGGACAATTTGAGACATGTATCAAGGATATAGATAGAAATGTAAAGGTCTACGAGAAATGCCTGGATAGGATTAGCAAGAGGCATGAAGGAGTCATGATGTGGGTCATGCAGATAGAGAAATTATTCTATGGAATAGACCAAGACTTATATGTAGATGGGGAAAACCAAATTTTATACCTAGTGAAGAACATTGTGCCATAATTCACTAGGATTTTGGCTGGTGTCAATACCAAGCAAGACCTCCGACAACTGTTGCATTTCAAGGATGATATGTAGAGAATGTTGGAACATGAAGAAGAAGTCAAGTTCTTTGCCTCGGTGTTGATCACTTTAAAAGAGAAGAAAGAGAAGCGCCTTAATGATATTCAAGTCACAAAAATTGAAGAGGTGTAGGAGATAGTGTAGAGGCTCCAAAAGGCCCATCCAGAGATCCTCCTAGAATGACTAAGTGTTCAATTTTGGAACTTAGTCAAAATTTTGTAAAGGGAGCTTTTTGATACTTAGTCAATTGAAGAGATCAAGTTTTTTGGCCTTTTAGAATCCAAAAGTCAAAAATTTTGGGGGTCCTAAGGATCCACACTTAGCCAATTTTTAGATCTCCAACTTTTAGAGTGAGGGTCAGTATCCAAAATTTCTGGGCCATTCTGACGTGAAATTAATTTGCATGAAGAGATTTTTTTCAGATCATATTGCATACATGTTTAGGTTCATTTTGGTTTGACTAAAGGATATCAATAAGTTGTGGAGAAGCTAGGACAAAGATTCCAAAGAAGAACTCTAGTTTCCGAAGAACACTTTAGTTCAAAATGTTGGAACCCTAGTTCTAATTTCTTGTTTCTTGGGGCCCAGTTTTAATCCATAAATAAAATGTAAATGGATTAAAAATCCATACAGGATTGTTAACTACCTACTTAGGAGTATATTTGTGTAAGTAATATCTAGATTTAGCTTTATTTCACAATTTTAGCATAAATAGAACCCTAGTGTCAGGGTTCTGAGTTTTGTAATTGAAACAATATATATTTAATCAGAACAATGTAATTAAGGTAAAATATTTTAGGCAATAAAAAGATATATGTTGTTGGTGCTTCATTCATGGTGTGATTATTGTGCTATCTATGGGAAATTTATGATTTTTTGCATGCTTGTTAATTTATTTCAAAGAGACAATTGTGTTTTATTGTGAATGCATATGTGATCGATTAGTTTGAGTTTACTGTTATTGTTTTATCTTTTTGTGATGAATGATTGGAAAGATTCATTCTATGAAATTAAAGATAAATCAGTCTCGTGTGTGCATGCACCTTGTGGCTTCATGATCTGATAGATTTTAGAAAATCTTGCATCTAGGTAAAATTTTCTTCAAAAGATTGCATCTTTTGAACATGGAATTGTGATCTAGTATGATTCATGTTTAATGGGTTTTTTTTATCATTTAATTTGCAAGTGTGATTGAACGTGGGTTTATGTTCATTAGACTTTAGTTTCATAAATTTACTTACAATTCTTGTTACCCAAAATATTTGATCTTTATTTGAAATTGGTTAATATAAGAAATCATTATAGCACTAATACATTTGTGGTCGATTTGCGACGGCTATGTGTCTCAATTGCGACAACAATGTGTCGCAATTGTGACAGAAATAGACGTCGCTATTTTTTAGTCACAAAATATGACGTCTTTCCATATCCGTCGCAATTGCGACTCCAAACCATCGCTATATAGCCCTATCAACCCCGACATTTGGGGCATCGCCAATACAGGAAATCCATCATAATTATATGGGTACCCGTCGCAATTGCGACGGAAACCAAGCAATTGCGACGGTTTTTAGGCGTCACCAGTACAGCTCGCCCGTCATAATTCTTGGGTTAACGCCGCAATTGCGACGAACACCCAAGAAACTACGATGGCTTTCGGGTGTCGCTAGTACAGCGACCCGTTGTAATTCTGGCGAGTAACGTCGCAATTGCGACAATGTCAAGATAGAATTAAAAAAAAAAATTGCTTGTTAGATAATTATTTATGAATAATAATGTTGTATTCACAAATTTGTGGATAAAACACTTTTGAAAGCAACTGAATGAATCCCTGTAATAGAAAAGCACATTGTTAGGTTTCCAATCCATATCATTATGAATAAGAATCTCTGTGCTTTAGCCTCGAGATTGGAAACCTAACCATCTTCGAGCATAAATAATCTATGGTTACACATATAATGATTACTTTGTGTTGTTCTCCAATAAATGAAAGGGTGGTGCCAGCTGTTCACACCAAAGAGAAACTGATAAGTATATAAAGGTGTACCCATAGATTTCTAGCAGTAGAATCAATACAGAGGTACACCAGTGACCAAATCATGAGAAGCTGACACCAAAGAGAAAATGTTAAGTGTATGAGTGAGAAGCTCCCAAAAGTCAAATATTTAGAGATAGTTGACTTCATTATGCAGAATGCAAGTTGGCCACCGCACTAACTTCTCCCCCATATCTCACTGAATATAAGACTAATTCTTTTATGTGCTACC
>MU226966.1:180239-194094 GCA_018584345.1 Thuja plicata | reverse complement strand
GTGAATGTATTATTTTTTGCAATGATATACAAGTTGGAGATTTCTCTAAAACCAAAATTATATCTGAAATTACAATTTTCATCTCGCATGGACTAGTTTAAGGCTATATGACTATGGTAGGAGCTTATAATGACCAAAAAAACTATTTTAACCCCCCTCCTCTCTGTAGATGTAATTTAGATCAGACATTGGAAACACAAATCAGACTTCAAATTGCCAAAGAAGCATGTATGACTGTCCTCATGGTTGGCACTTCCTAAATTAGCAATAAATATCTTTGTTTCATGGAAATGTGTTTCGTGACCCCAGGGCACTTGTTTCCATATCAAGGAGGTTCCTTGTAAATATATTGCAGGAACTTGAATGATGGGTATGAGACCAAGTGTGGAGACAGAGGAACACAACTGTCTGGAGGGCAGGTTGACAACGACAAAGTGAAGTTTAAAATCATACCTCTCTCAGCCGTTTGGATTGCAATGTAGTCGCTATCAATGGAAAATTTCTTTCGCCCGTGCAGAGATGCAAAAACCCCTCTCGATGCTATTGAACAATGACAACGTTTTCTCTTTTTTTTTGCCTTATATCCCGTTAACATTGCAATTGCGATGTTGTCGGGTTATAATTGAAAAAAAAAGCCAAAAACACTTAACATTTGGCCCCCTTCGCAAATTGCTGTTGCAATTTCACCCCAAATGTATTAGTGTAGGTTTTAAAAGTTATATTTGCATTTTTAGGAATTTGCATACACTAAAAATTGAGAAAATACAAAAAGGGTACTAAAGCTTGTTTTGCAACCTAACATTGAAATGTACCATCAAAGGCCTCCTTGTGAACATTCAAATTTATGTTAAACTGAGTTTACCAAGCGGTTGTAACATGACCATGGAGAACCTTGGGAATAACTTTTTTATTCTTTCAAGAAGATAATTCAGATCTTGAATTCCTAGAAATTCACTTGCATAAAAACAATTCTCAACAGAAGTGGCTCTGGAAGGAGGGTGCTAAAACAACATGTTGGATAATATCAGATCCTTCTCACTATAACAATTCAAGACAGTGCTCAGATCATCTCCAAACAAGGGTGATTTCCTTGAAGTCACCCACTATCGCAAAGATTGCAGTGACAAGGGAAAATTAAAGGCGACTCCCACTCACCACCCCACTGTGTCACAAAATATACTTGGACAAAAAACCCATATTGCTACCCCGACTGTTACCACAAAAATTGATCAAAATCAGAATTTTCAACCACCTTGTCCAATGTCTTTCTTCGCTAATGCACAAAGCTCACCATTTTACTTGGTCAGACAACTTCATGAATTACCCAACAATCCTCTTTGTCTATGGTGAATCATGAATGATGGAAGAACATGTCCATAACTTCAAGGAGATTTTCAACCGCAAAGATATTTCACATAAACATGTCTTTTATCACTTGTTTCTGTACACACTAGGAGAGTTTGCATACAACTAGTACTTGAATTTTCTATGAGGGTCCATTTCTACATGGCCAGAGTTTGAAACCAAATTCCTGAATCAGTTCAAACTATACATGGACCCCGCTACTTTGCACCACCTATTCATAACCACAAGGAAGGATTCCAATGAACCAATATCTATGTTCAATCATCACTTCCACAAGATGCAATAGAAATTAGAGGCTCCCTATATTGTACCTGAAGAAGTTTCCATAAAAGTTTCCCTCAAAGCCTTGGACCCCTTCAATTCTATCTTCCTAAGAAGGCTCCCGCCTGCGGATAGAGACACAATGGAAAAGGTGTATAATGAAGCCATAATGTTCACAAAACAAATGTATCTGCAAGGAGGTGGGAAATTTGGTACTCTACCTACGTTGGGTAATATTGTTTCTCCACATGATTTTTTAGCAATCAATCAAGCTCTAGATAATCATATGCCTTTTCTAAACCCAATTCCAACACAACCACTCATTGTCCCACCCCCATTAATCACCTATCCTAGTTACAAATCTCATAAAACCGTATTCTGTGAGAAACAAAATGTGCCTCTTAGTGATCTAGATATTCACTTGGTCTCCGATTTGGACACCTTGAAAATGACTTTGTCCCAAATAACTGATGATCTCACTATGATGAAGCTAAATCCATCTCAGAACCAAGGTGGGTACCAACGACCACCGGTTGATCCAAACACTTATTATAAGAGTCAAGACCAGAGTAACAACACCTATGGTAACAACAACAACAATAAAATACATGATAAACTATTTGTGCAACAATGACCCAATAGGTCTTGGAATACCCAACCCAATAATGGCAGTATACCAACTGATAATGCCAACATGTACGAGACTGTTGATGACCATGAGTATGGAAGAAACACCCATAACCTATTATCTTTAAAATATTTTTTTTTCATTAGTTTAGTCAAATTCATGGAGTCAAGGAGAATCAGTGGGTAAAAGAAGATAGTCAAGTATGAGGCTAGTTGGTAATGCACACCGAGCCAGTCAGTAATGCAACAGAGTTAAAGATAGAGTATCGAACACCTAAATTGATCGAATGACACACTACACTAATCACATGTGTAGTGCACCAAGTTTATAATACAATAAGTAATAAAGATCATTTAACCGAGTATTGAGGAGTTACTCAACCAAGTTAGATAATTAATTCAAAACGTAATTATATCACATTGAATAATTGTCAGAGCATTAACTGAGAGTCTACAAGAACGTATAATGGTTTGTTACATGATCAATGATTAAAATAATTCAGAGTGAATATCTAAGGCATAGATCAAGTGAAAAAATTAAAGTATTTTTTATTTCCAAGAAAAACAAGAAGCACCGAGGTAAAAGTGACATGGTCACGGAGTTAGAAAGACGATCTAACAGACATGAAAAATTCATAGCATACCTAATGCATAAGATTAACATGCATAATCTCATCTATATATTGGATGGAATTGATATTTGGGAGACAGAGACAAGAGATAGAGAACAAAGAATTGAAGCTGTTGTTATTATTGTATCTGAAAAATTTAAAGGAGTTATTGAAGAACAAGAGTAGAGTAGAGAGCACTAAGTAGAAATTCAGTTACAACAGAGCAGAATAGAACAATGTTACAGTTTGAAATTGAGATAACACAATCAAATCACATAGAGTATGATCAACATTTACATTTGATGCACTTATTACAGACATTTTTAATTTATTTGACACTATTGTATTGAGAGCTTTAAATCCCAATACTAGGTAGATCTTTAACCTATCTTATATTTGTAAATACTTTAAAATGGTACAAATCTAAGTGTAGAGATTGTAAAAATCCTTTAACCAGGTAGACCTAACAAGTCTTATATATACTCTTAACTGGGTAAGCTATCATAAATAGCTAAACTTTATAGCTCTAACCGAGCACCCTTTATACTGCAGTTAGTGAAGGTTGTGGGTGTCATCCCCACTGTAATTTTGTCTTCTAACCAAGGAATTCTGTGTTACCAAAATTATGGTGTTATGAGTTCTATTATTTAATGTTTTGTTTTTATGATTATATAAGCTTTATACTACTTTTATTTCAAAGTTATGACCTCTGTAATTAGCAAGTAACAGTATATGGTTTATCAGTGAATGTGGTTAGAAATTTTTTAGTGGTACTAATTCACCCCTCCCTTCTCAATCCCAAATTTCTATAGTTATTCGAACAATTGGTATCAGATATTTTACTCTTGAGTTAAAGGTTTGACCACCTGAGAGTTAAAGATGATATTCATGGAAAGTTATAGGCAATTTAAAAGGATTGATGGTTTTGAATTTGAGTTGGAGAGTGCATGAGAGTTAATCATAGATCTGAGAAAGAAGCTTGAGAAGTCTCTGAGGATAAGAAGGAAACTATATGATGAACTGAAGGTTACACAAGAACAAGTTGATACACTTGAGATTGCATATGAAGGAAGCATGGTTGATGAATCTGAAATAGCCATAAGAGAACTACTTGACAAGAATGATTCACTCACTGAGCTATTGGATTTGATGAAGAAATATCTTGAAGCTAATAGCTTAAGAATGACCAAAATTATTTAAGGTAAAAGGAAAGCCAAGGATAAAAAGATAATGGCAGAAGATGAAAAAAGACAAGTTGAAATCAAGTTAACTAAAAAATACAATGAGATCTTAAGGATGACCCAAGTTATCTATAATATGACCAACCAACTTTGGAATGAAAATTAGGACTATACACAAAATGAGTTTGAGAACCAAGCATCGGAAGCTAAGATTGAAAGAATGGACAAAAGATTGAAAGATGAGAAGGATGAAAATGAAATACTAAGAAGAAAGGAAGAAGCATTGAAATCACTAGCTAAATAGGTTAAGAATCAGAAGTGACCCAATGATAGATAAGGAATTGGATTCAACGAGAACAACACTACTGAGAGGGGAGAATCATCTAATCCACTGAAAGATCAAGGTACTATACCCCCACCAAAAATAACAAAGCCAAGCTGCAATTATTGTGGGATGCCTAGACACACTTCTAATGTTTGTAGAAGTAGAAAAAGTAAAGAACCAAATACACATAAATTTTATGGTTATTGCTTTAGATGTAATAGGTATGTACATCAAGCTTCTGAGTGTAGAACCAACTTTTCTAACAACACAAAGAAACCTAAGTTTTATGATTACTACAAGAATTGCAACAAGTATAGTCACAAGACTCAAGAGTATAGGACAAAGAAAAGAAAGGATAAGTGGATTCCTAACCGAGAAGGCACATCTATACCATGAGACTATAATACAAGGATTTCATTTTTATATTGTGGAAGATACATACACATTGTTGAAAACTACATATTGATGCATGGAAGGAATAACAAAAGATCATGGAGGATCCTTGGCATAGCATGTTTCCATTTTTATAGGATAGGACACCTAGAAAGAAATTGTAGATACCATGGAGATGCACCAAATAAGATGAATCTACAAAGAGTGCACCATCTATAGTTGAAGAATTCAAAAAACAAATGAACAAAACTTGGAGGAGAAAGACTCAGGAAGATGGAGCATCATTTAGAACCATAGACAACACCATCTCTACTAATTTTGGTGCACCGAGCTCCACCTAAATGGTGAGAGGTGTGTAGGAACTACATTCTTATTATAAATTTTATTTCAGTTCCTAAGCATTAGAGTTAAGATCCATATTATCATATCAAGATGCATTTGGATAAGTTGGGAAATTTTGGTTGAAAATTATAATGTATGGTTATTTTGTTTATTCAGTTAAGAAAAGTAACTATGTTGTGGGTATAAAGGTATAAGGGACTCGACAAGCACATTTAATGCAAATAATTAAAGTTGTTGGAAATCCTAATCGTGGAAAAGCTATAAATAGGTCACTTTGTTATTCATTTGAACCTAACATTTTCAAAGAGAATTTGAGCACATTACATAGTGATCATTCTATCAAACAATCAAGAGATTTCAAGGTATTTCTGAATCTTTATAAGAGCATTGTGAGACAATTCTATGATAATTAGTTACATTGAGTTGTGTTTGTGAAGTAGTTTTATCAAGCATGCCCTAGCTTGTTCAAACGATACATATGAAAGTAGTAATGGCATCAAGGATGCAGAGACCAGTCCTAGTAAATAATGTTGAAATGATGAATCCTAAGTACAAATTGCCCCCAACTATAGCTGCAGAAATAGATATGATGGGAGCATTATCTTCAACCCCGTTGTGAGTAATTTTGATTGAAGATGTCCGCACGTTTATTCATTGTAAGACGGAAGATTTGTGTGAATGAGAGATTGACGCTTCATTCAATAAGTTGTGCATAAATGGAAAAGTCAAGGATGAGCACACACATCTAGAAACAAAAGGTTTAATTCATGCAATAAATTCATTGAGGGTATTCAAGCCCGAATGGGTAAGGATGGTACTCAACTGAGTACATGACCAATTTATTTGGTTGGATGAACCAATTAAGATAATGAAGGATGTCTTTCACATCATCACCAGATTCCCTATTGGAGACACACCCAAGGCCATAAAGAAAATTGACAAGGGTAATCTCACCAAGCTAACCAAGGCACAATGGGATGGCAGAGGAATGAGGATATCTACTGTTGAGGATCCCGAGTTAAGGTATGCATGCAATATCATATCTTACCAAAAATTTCAATCATCATGAGTGGAGCAATAGACCTAGCATTTAAGATAGTGAAGAAAGGACTTTAGATAGATCTTTGTGAAGTTTTTTTGAAGCAAATAGATGAAAACATGAATAAAATTAGAAAGGAAAAGACCATCACTTTGAAATTTGGTTCATTATTGGTATGTATTTTCTTTTACTATCAGAACTCATTTCCCTCTATTGGAGATATAGTATGGAAAACTGATAGGCCGGTCATCTATCAAATAAATGAATATATACAAAGTCTAGGAGACAACTTTGATGCAATTATGTTTGATTAATTTTTGAAATTTCAAGCAAGGATGCATAAGAGATAGAGATTTCCACCTCAACTAATTGCTAAATATCAAGATAATATATGTTTTGAGGTAGATACTAATGTTTGTATTATCAAGGCTATTGAGCCTAGAGTTGAATGGATCCCACTAATGGGATATGAGATGGACATTGATATTGGTTCAAAATATATAGAAGCGTTATTAGATAAACCAATTGATCCTAATGAAAAGAGGTATGACACTTATGAATAAGTGAAAGATAAAATCAAGTAAGGTATAATGGTACCTAGGTCAATCAAGAAAGCAAGCAAGATGATTGATGTTTTATCAAAAACTCTTGGAGTTGATGATACATTGGTTAAGGACACTAGTAATGAACAAGCCATTGTTATAGTTGACAAGAAACATGTGCAACTATCTTCACTGAGAAAAAAAGGTATTAGAAGGCACACCATATCTTCAGTACAATCAAAAGAAAATAAATTTTTAGGGGTAATACAACTGAGAGGAAAGACTTATGTAAGATCCATAGGAAGGACACAACCTGCACATACCAGAAGAATATTATTACTTGGTAATGAAAGTGAAATAGAGTCTGGTGAGGCAATCAAGTCTACACTAGTCACATACCTTTCACATGTTCCACAAAAGATTGATAAACCTCTAGAAGGATTAAAGAAATCAGGAAGATTAAGAGCCTTCAGGCAAGCCAAATATGAGAAAAGGAATGAAGAAGATAAAAAGAATATTAAAGAATCCATTTTAGTGACTTTGCTAAAATATAAATTAACACCCATTGAACTTGCAGACAAGTTACCAGATGAACTATACAATAATATTGATACAAGATGGAATTATGCAATCAATGCATAAAAGGAAATGAGAGAGAGGTCACTAGTACATACTATTCCCAACCTTGCACCATCTAAAATTCATGAAGCATTGAAAAAGTATTCATATATATTTCTAATCAAGGGAAGAGACCTAAGAATAATGAATGGAGATATACAATCTGTAGAGAAGGAAACAAATATAAAATAGAAATATATATTTCACATAGATGATATTGAGTATCAGGAAGCAGAAAAGAATCAAGATGAAACCACTACTGATAAGATAAAGGAAAGCACAAAGAAAATAGATCCTATTGATCTAATTACTGATAATATAGAGATTATTATTGAAGTCATACTGGAGGAAGAAGATCCTGCAAAAGATTTGTCAAAGGATGAAGATATCATGGACACACAAGTAAATGATACCGAGTGCATGTATGTTGATAATGAACGTTTGCTAAGAAAAGGTCCAATCATGACACAAGTACAAAGTTATACAATTGATGACAATATCACTACTGAGTTTGTACAAGAAACACCTGACATGGCAACCAAGACACCTATAGATATAGATAAGGAGAATATTGATGAACCCAAGGCCACAAAAAATGAACAAGAAAAGAATACTGAGTTGGAACCCCCAACCAACACCGATGGTCAGAAACAAGATATACCACTTACCAATAGAGAAAATGATCAGAATGTACAAAAGACACAAGACACTCAAAGTGAAAAGAAATAGGAATCACCTCTTAAGGATAAAAATGAAGAGAAACAGAAGGATGAGGAAAAAGAAGAAGAGAAACCCAAAGAAGAAGTCCAAGAATAAGAAATCCTAGCTGGTACACATACGGAGTCCCTAGATGAAACTAAGGCATCATGTTCCAAATGCTCTACTAGCGAGAGAAACTTGATTGAGACAAAGAACAAAAAATAGAGGAAGAAAATTATTGATTTGAGAAAGCCTATTATCATACCGAAATGAGACCCTAATGTGACGAATCCAAAAGAATTGGCCATATATGCTGAGATAGTAGCTCAAAAGGCTGAACAAGAGAAGTTATTGGTGAAGAAAAAGAAGGTTAATATATTATAAAATGTGAAGGAAATTTTCTAGGACATTGTTCCTGAAGCTACAATTGATGAATTTGAACCTCTATTAGACCAAGTAGGTGATTTAGTCCAATATATTAAAGAAACCAACAAGGATATGACTAAATACATTTTGAAGATTCACAAGGAGAGTATGGAGAAGAAGTTGATGGAAGATATATTGAAATAAATTGATATAGAGAAGGTTACTCTTTCCAAGTTATGTTATGAAGTTGAAGCTCATTTGACATCCATCATTTCATTATTTCAAAATTTTTGTATTCTATAAAACTTTACTAAGGAAATCAAGAAGAAGGAAGAAGACATTGAAAAAGAGTTGACTGAGCAGCTTAAGGAATTTTCTATCAAGCCTAGAGCATTCCAGACTTACTACTCTAAGATCCAAGAACTTGTGGGAGTTCAAATTTCATTGAGACAAGAGGAGGATAAACTCATATTGGAATTGATTTAACTGAAAGCATTGCTAATTCCCCATATCCAATCTATGCAGATAGACTTGAAGAAAGCTAAAGAACTAGCAAGTTTTCCAGATGTCAGCACAATGGACCTTATAGTTGGCTTATCTGTAGATATCACAGATCATATTGTTATACTTAAGAAACTCTGAGACACATGAGAGACTATACTTTTAGGCGTACACTAGAGGTATAAACATCTTTTTGACTAATAAGTTCTACTTTTGGCACTTTTTTGTCAAAAAGGGGGATATATATATATATATATATATATATGGGAAAAACAAATAAAGTCTATATGTGGAAAATGAAAAAAAGAAGAGATGTATATGTATAGGGAGTAACCTCCGAGGGGGAGTTACAAATTTTGATGACTTTGGAGTTTTTGTCAAAAATGACCAACTAATGTCAAAGGGGAACATTGTTATCTCTACAATATTTTTTTGTTGTCATTAGTTTAGTCAAATTCATGGAGTCAAGGAGAACCACTTGGTAAAAGGAGATAGTCAAGTATAAGGCTAGTCGGTAATGCACACTAAGCCAATCAGTAATGTAACAAAGTTAAAGAAAGACTACCAAACACCTACAGTTCCTTAAGCGACACACTACACCAAGCACATGTGTAGTACACTGAGTTGATAATATACCAAGTAATGAAGATCATTTAACCAAGTATTGAGGATTTACTCAACCGAGTTAGATAGTTAATTCAAAATATGATCAGATCACATTTAATGATTGTCATAGAATTAATTAAGAGTATACAAGAACATATAATAGTTTCTTACATGATCAATGATTGAAATAATTTAGAGTGAATATCTAAGGCATAGATCAAGCAGCAAAAAATAAATTTTTTTATTTCAGAGAAAAACAACAAGTATCAAGGTAAAAGTGACATGGTCACTAGGCTGGAAAGAAGATCTAATGGTCAAGAAAATTTTACAACATACCTAATGCATAAGATTAAGAGGCATAATCTCAACTATATATTGGATGAAATTGATAGTTGGGAGATAGAGACAAGAGATAGAGAGTAGAGAATTGAATTTGTTGTTATTGATGTTGCTGAAAAAGTTAAAGGAGCTATTGAAGAGCAAGAATAGACAAGAGAGTACCAAGAAGAAATTCAGTTACAATAGAGCAGAACATAACAGTGTCACAATTTGAGATCGAGGTAACACAATTATAATATATAGAGTCTTATCAACATTTACAATTGATGCACTTATTAAAGACATTGTTAAGTTATTTGATACTATTGCATTGAGAGCTTTAAATCCCAATACTGGGTAGATCTTAACCGATCTTATATTTGTAAATCCTTTAACAGGGTATAATTCTAAGTGTAAAGATTCTAAAAATCCTTTAACCAGGTAGACCTAACATGTCTTATATATACTCTTAACTGGGTAAGCTATTAGAAATAAATAAACTTTGTATCTCTAACTGAGCACCCTTTGTCCTGTAGTTAGTGAAGGTTGTGGGTGTCGTTCCCACCACAGTTTTGTCCTCTATCAAAGGATTTTTGCATTACCAAAATCATGGTTTTATGAGTTCTATTGCTTAATGTTTTGATGTTATGGTTTTATAAGATTTATATTGCTTTCATTTCAAATTTATGAACAGGGTAATTGGAAAGCAATGGTATATTGTTTATCAGTGAATGTGGTTAGAAATTTTTTAGTGGTACTAATTCACCCCTCCCCTCTCAGTCCCAACTTTCCAAAGTTATTCCAACACAACCAGCCACCTCATAATTTCAAAGATCCCCCTCCTCATTTTAATACAATGATGTTCGAATCTTATGAATGTGAAGCAGGAGAAGGTTCTAGCAACAACCTGTGAGAGGAGTTTGTGTTTCCATTCCAGAGGGAAAGAGAGCCCAAATACTCCAAAGTTCACACTTTTTAGAATGACCACCAGAGCGTGTATAATATAAGAAATTGAAAGGAACATTTGAAATTGATAATCCTAAAGGATCATATTTGTCATTAGTATACAAAGCAAACAATTTTTAGACTATTGGTTTATATGATCACCAAGTGACAACATTCAGTCAAGCACAATGGTCACCGAAAATGTTAGTGCAGTGAACACTGAAATTAGTGAACACCAATAAATACTATCACTGAAAGACAGTTCACAGAGGAACCTGACAACATAGTTCACAAAGGAACCTGAGAGAAGTATGTCTACAGAGACATCACCGAGCACCAGTCTAACTGAGAGATATTTTTATTCCCAAGATTCAAGGCTACCAAGCAGAACATAGGTATTAATCAATCACTATAGGTGATACATATACATTGTGAAATTAAAGGATCTATATTCAATAATTCAAGATTGCATATCATTAGGTCAACAAGTATTTTTGACTACTCTCTAACAATTGTAGCAAAAAGAATAAATCCTTTAAGAAGGTGGATTTAATAGTCCTATTGTAAATCTCTTAACCGATTGCACACTTAATAATGTTGCTAAATATCTTAACCGAGTAGACCTAACTAGACTAAAATGTTACTCCTAATAGGGTAAGATCATCAAAAGTGATCACACTTGTAGCCTTAAGTGACACCTTCCATTCTACAGATAGTGAAGCTTTATGGGTCTCATCCCCACTGCAATGTTTACCTTCTAACATGGGTTTTCTGCGTTACCAATTCTTGTGTCATGTGTAACTACTTTTCATGAATGTTTCTATGAATGTTTACATGCAATTACATTTATGTTTTGATATTACATGCATAAGGTAGAAAATAAATATGGTCGGTAATACAAGAAATAATTACTAAGGCTTAAAGGTTAATTGATATGAAAATGATTTGAGGGTACTGATTCACCCCTCCCCTCTTAGTACACACCATTCCATTATTCCAACAACTGGTATGAGAGCTAGATCCCTTATTTGGAAAATTTTAAATCACTTGAGAGAAAAGATCATACAATGGAAAGGTATAAGCTTGATAAGAATATTGAGAATCAGAAATTGTAGATAGAGATCTTCTATGAGCAATACAAAGAAGCAAGAATCAAGATGAAATAACTACTGGATGAAATAAAAGTTATGGCATCTCACCACAATGAAACTGACTATCATGAAGAAGAGATACCTTATTTGTTTGAGATGTTAGGATCTACTTCTTCCAATACATCTAACACATCATAAGGAAGCATTAAAAGTCTAAATAAAATCAATCAACATCTAACTGAACAAGTGAAATCATTGCAAATCGGTCAAGAGACACAGATGGTAAGGATGATTGATGTTATGAATAATGATAGACAAGCTGAATAAGAAAGGACATTGGCTATTGATGACAGGGGGAAGATCACTGAAAAGCTACAAGAGAGAGAAACATAGATTTAGAGACTAATTGAACATCATCATGAGATCACCAATAAAATTTTTCTCATGAGTCATGAGGCCAACCGAGTGAACATAGAACTCAATAGGAAATTGGAATCTATTGGTGAGCTAAGAGAAGAAAATGAAAAAATAAAGCATGAAGTAAGGATTCAACAACAACATAATGACATGATCAAGAAAGCTGAAGAGAGCACACAAAGAATGGATGATTTTCTGAATGGTCAAAGGAGACTCAACAACAATACTGGTTTAGGGTATACCAAGCATGGAGAATCATCAAACCAATATGATCAAAGGAATGTCTACATAAATCCAAGACCAAGAAAGTAGTCATGCAATCACTATGGAAAAATGGGCCACACATCAAATGTTTCTAGGAGAAAAGCTAAAGGTATTCCTAAATCCACTTCTATATTCATAGGTAAATGTTATAACTGTGACAAGCATGGACACAAAGCACATGAATGTAGATCTAAGGTGAACAAACCAAAGAAGGAATCATACATGGAAAAATATTGTTCTACTTGCAAAATGCATGGCCATACATATCTTGAATGTAGGAAAAAGAAAAAGAAAGCATGGAAACCAAAAGAACAAGAAAATGTTTATCAACCGAGAAGAGTCCCTAACTCATATGTTTTTTATTACAACACATGGGAAATTTGCACAGCATGTGGTAGATATGGACAAATAGCTGCAAACTGCATGAGAAAATGGATATGAAGGTAAAGAAACTAGACTAACTCTGGAATGGCATGCTTACACTATCATAGGGTTGGTCACCTAAGCAAAGAATGTGGAGATTGAGTGATAGAGTCAAGCACTTTTGCTAATGGGAATACAATTGAAGATATTAGGAGAATGAAAAATAAAGTGTGGAGGAAATATTCAAGCAAAGATGATGCTAGACCAAGCACTGCAATTGGTGACACCTCATCCAATGGATTTGGTGATATCACCACCCCCACCTAAGCAAAACAAGTAAGTACGAACTTGCATTGTGCAAAGCTATATTTTACATCAGTTCCAATATTCATTGATAAAATGCCAAACTAGCATAAATGAAGATGCACTATGGTATTACTTGTTATGAATTTGTAAATTCAGGCCCTTCGGTTAATACATACCAAGCATCATCGGTATACATATGGAGAACAATCAAGTTGTCAATATAAACCAAGCACCATCGGTAAAGATGTAAAAGACAATGAATTCTTTGCTACATACCGAGCATCATTGGTGAACATGTAAAAAGTGCAACTAAGTTTTCACTTACCCCGAGCATTGCATTCTCACCGAGGATGAAGGTGGTATGATGCCAAAGCATCATTGTTACCAAGTGGTAGCTAAAGCAACAAGAGATAATTTCACTCACCATGTGAAAACAAGAAAATAATAGAGCGAAGAAGAGTGACCAAAAGAGACAAGTTTGCAGAGTGGTTAACAAAAAATTCAAGGTGACTCCAACAGATTCCTAGAATCTACAATGAAGATCATGTTGTGTGATGAAAATGTGTCACACTTCTATGAATCATTCCATTCAAGGTTGCTCAAGAATGAGGCCTCAAATATTGACTCATAGCTCTCTAGTCATGGAGTGCAAAGGTTTTGTAATGGAGGCCCTCA
>MU226966.1:160781-179194 GCA_018584345.1 Thuja plicata | reverse complement strand
TAATTAAATAAGATTATTTTATTTATTTAAAAGGGATATTAATTAAATAAGATAATATCATTTAATTAAAAGGGATTTTCCTTTAATTAAACAATATTATTTTATTTAAGAGATATTTTCTTTTAATAAGATTATTGATTAAATGATCAAACCTTAGGAAATATTGAAATAATTGAATTAATTACGATTTAATCAAGAAAATTGCTTTGAATTGAAAATATTGCAAAGCATTGATTCAGGAAATTTGATAAATTGATAAAATGATAAATGGGGCCCATAGTCTAGGCGACCATTTTAGGGTGCATACACACGTAAGTACCAAGACTTACTAAGCTCATAGTTCTTTACGGAGAAAGCCCTAATTTCAAAAAAATGGCAACCACATCGCGAGTTACAAAGATCAAGAATGCGAATGAGAAGGTCAACCTGATCAAGAACTCTACCTGTGAAGAACCCAAGTATAAATTTTTCCCTGAGGTTGCTTCACAACCCGACGACCAAGGAGTGTTTTTGAGTATACCTCCTAGGGTTTTTATAGTTGAAGACGTTCGAGCATATATCCACTACAAGGTTACAGAGATCAGAGATCTTGAGGTTGAAGAAGCTTACAAGAAGCTTTACGCAGATGGAAACCTAAAAGATGAACATAAACACATTGAGGTGAAAGGGTTAACCAATGCCCTAATGTTTCTGAAAGAATTCAAAAGCGAGTGGATTCAGATAGTACTCAACAGAGTACATGAAATAAAAATGTTGTTCGATGAACCAAAACTAATCACCAAGGATTTTATTCACGTTGTAACTAGTTATCTAGTAATCGATAAGGCCAAAGCCCTTAAACATCCTTCTCACCCCAAGATAGAGAAGTTAACAGGTGCAGTATGGGATCGAAGAGTTTTAAAAGTCAATTCTATCACTAACCCAGAGATGAAGTTCAGAGCATGTATACTTGGATAAAATATACCAAGTTAGCAGAATGAGTAGCATATCATGTGGAGTAGTTGACACTGCCTATAAGATTGTAAAGAAGGGACTCCAACTAAACTTATCTGAGTTTCTTCTGAAACAACTAGAGGAGAACATAAGGACTATTAGATCAGCCAAATTTAATTCATGTAAGTTCATTTCACTCCTTATGTGCACATTCTTCTATTTTCATAACTTTTTCCCATCTATCGGTAATGTCAATTGGGACACTACCCGACCAATAACTATATAGATCAGTGAACTCAAAAATTCACTAGGTGATAATTTCACATCTTTTGTGGATGCATACTTCACTACCTTCAAGGACAAAATTCAAAAAAGAATGAGGATACCTACACAACTGGTGGGACAATACAAGGATGACATATGTTTCATAGTGGATACTGACACTACTTTAATCAAATCAGCTATACTAAGGACATCATGGTAGCCACCAATGGATTATGAGATCAACATTGATCAAAGCCACAAATTCTATTGAAGAATTATTGAATAAAGCAGTAGACAAATCACTGAGTAGATTTGGCACTTATGAAGAAGCCAAGGCTAGAATCAAAACTGGTTTAGTAGTAAAAAAGATAGACCAAAAGAAACAAAGATGGTGAAAACACATGAAAAGTAACTATTTGTAGATGATAAAGATTCAGAACAAGAGGTCACTGAGGGACAGTCACCCATCAGTGAAGGTGAAAAATTGAGTGCTTCTAAATCTACTGAATCGGATGCACCGCAAACCAAAAAGGAAAATGTTACTAATGTAACAACAACACCACGAATAAGGATTAAAACTACCAAATATGCAGACTCATCACCGGTAAGGAAAGGTACGGTGAGGAATTATAAGAGAAAGCCTCAAACTAGGAAAACAACACCAAGACAAAGGAAAAGGTATATTCAAGGAAAAGAGGATAAGGAAGATACCGAGAAGGATGAGAAAGAACAAGGACACCAAGCTGAAAAGATAAAATTTCCTACAATAGTTGATGAAGTTGATGAGTCAATCATCAACACCAGGAGAATATGTCACCAAAAGATAAGACAATGGTTAACCTTATCTCCCAAAGATCAGAATAAGATTGAAGAAGCCATCATTAAGGCAATGAGTACATACAAGTATGTACCAATTAAATTCAACAAAAATATGTGACAAGAACTTAATAATAGAATATCAGTAAGGTGGACTTATGCATTGCATACAGAGAAAAAAATAAGGGAAAGATCCCTAGTCACACTCATGCCACCAAAGACAACAATTCAGGAGTTTGATAAAACAATGAAGGAGCATTCAAGGAAATATTTAGCTAAGATGAGAGAATACAAGGTGCTAGAAGGAAACTAGAAGAGCTTGACAAAGAAAGAAATGACACTTGGAATAAAATATTCAATGCACCCAAGAAGGTATTAGCTCTTATCGAGAAGCCTCATCATGAAGAGAAATAGGCCACACTAAGCCTAGAACATATCTTTATAAATGACACCGAGGATGTCAATCTAGTTGAATTGAAAACAAAAGAAAGTAAGGAAATGGATGACATACCTCAGATTCTACAATCATTAGGGGATACAACAGATGACACAATCAAAGATATAACTATAATAGATATCACTGGAGGTGGTCCTACAGATGAAGTAAAGGCAGATGAATATGTCACTATTTCCACTGAGAAAACCAGGGAATAGGACACTACAACGAATGTTGTACAGGAAAATATACTAGGTGACATGCTATTATTAATACAAGCTATCAATATAATGATAGAAGAAAAGGATAAAAAACCTAAGCCTGATGAAAACATACCAAAGGACACAGGTGATGAAAAAGGGAAGAAAAAGGATACACAAGAGGTTAAGAAAGATGAAAGTGGAGAGGAGAAGCCAGGTGTTGCCACTGATAAGAACACCGAAGAAGAAAAGGTTGCAGATAAAGGCAAGGTTGATGTAGAGATGTCTAATACCAACCAACAGGTTGATACCGAGTAGCATACAAAAGGCACAACACCTCCCACACAATCTCCAAAATCAAAAGAGACGGAGAAGGAACTTGAAATAGCCCTTCATTCCCCTACTTCTAGTGCTATTATAAAGAAGAAGAAGAAGAAGAAGAAGAATAAGAAGAAGAAGAAGAAGAGAAAAGATCTAGTCACATTAGATGAGATCATTGATATACCCAACTGTGAGCCAAGGACATTGGATCCAGAGTCACTTACCAAATATGGAGAATTTTGTAAAAGAAAGGAAATATAGGAAAAGCTCAAAAATGAGCACAAGAACTCACAAGTCCTAGAGAGCACAAAGGAAATATTATTACAGATTGTTCCTGACCCTGACATTGATCAAAATGCTCCAATACTTGATTAATTAATAGTTCTGACCAGTGCCATTACATCATAGAATGTAGATGTAGACAAGGTCATTGAGGAACGTTCTAAGAAGAAGTGCCAATACAAGCTTACAGAGAAGATTAGCCAGGGAGTGATAGAAAATAAGGTAAATGTTTCTGAATTAGTAACTACAATGGAACCAATATTACTAGAAGTAGTTAAACTAGTTCAAAAGTTATGCACAATAGAGCATTTCACTACCGAGCATAGTGAAAAGATAGAAAAGATAGATGAAGATCTTAAGGCTAGTGCACAAGGTCTCACAACTAACAAAAATGCATTTCAAAAGCATTATGAGAAGATTGTTGAAGTAAAACAATTGAGGCTAGAACTTCAAAAGAATGAAAGCATAATCAAAGATTAGGTAACCAAGTTATAGGCTATGTTACTCCTGAATCTCACACTGTTGTTGAAACACATGAATTCAGAAAAAGCATTGATTACCATGCCAGAGATGTCTGTTATAGAAAGTATATATGACATGCATGCCAGAATTAGATTGGAGTACATGACCCTTGATCACCTCCAAGAGAAATGGGAGAGGATAATGGCAGGTATTCAAAAATCACATTCCCACATACTTGCCAAGATGTAAGTATTACACCTTTGTCATTATTTTTAAAAAAGGGGGAAATGATATGATAAAGGGGGAAATAATATGTAGGGGGAAATGATAAAAGGGGAAATATATGTATTAAAGGAAGAAAAATGTATATAAATTATACCAAGGCATGCACATAGTGGGAGTCATATTGACAAGGTAAACACTTGGTGTATATACTGAACATTTCAGTTTTGCAAATATCAATTTTTTATACTAATCAGAAGGGGGAGATTGATAATCCTAAAGGATCATATTTCATTAGTATACAAAGGAAATAGTTTTTAGACTATCAATTTACATGATCACTGAGTGACAACATACAATCAAGAACAATGGTCAACCAAAATGTTAGTGTAGTGAACACCAAAATCAGTGAACACCAAAAAGAACTATCACTGACAGATAATTCACAAAAGAACTGATGCAGGAGCATCCTGGGTGTAAGGGCAATCTTGCATCACCGAAAAATATTTCTGTTTGCTTTTCAATAAGGGCTATCTTGTGCAGAGCTTCTATTTATGAAAACTTTCTATTTTTAGTAAGTTGGTCATACGATCTCAGAATGTTCTGATTTCACATGTGGAGGTTCATCTCAGTCTTATCAGCCTGCTAGTAAATTTTCATGGCTAGATCAGGTCTAGTTTTGAAGATATTAAAGATTTTTGGTATTGGCAACAGGGTACAGAAACTTTGAACTCAGTTTTGAAGGATTTAGAGGCCTTGGATGAGGTCAAAAATTTGGGTGACGAGCACTTGCGCTAGTTAGGCCTGTAGAGCGCTTTGTGGCCTTTCTGGATTGGGGTCATAATAGTCAATCAGGTCAACTGGCGATGACTTATGGTCTTCGAAAGTTGGGTCACCTGAAATGGCAGAAAATAATTTTTCTTCAATATTTCTGTTTGGGTTTCAAAAGTTATTTTGAGCTGACTGTGATGTAATAAATTGTAAAATAAAATAATTCTAAGTTTGGTCGGCCCTATGGGCTAAATTTCTAGAACCTTCTCAGGCGATGGAAATTGCCTATATAAAGAAGGCCTGTAGTGTTGTCTGGGTAGTTCTGGGTAGTTCTGGGTAGATCTAGGTAATAATTTGAGGCTTTGTCCTATAGAATATTGTAAGGGGAATGCCCATGTGGCTTTGCATATTGTAATTCTGAAAGTTTGTAATTCCACATTTGTGGAGATAATAAGAAGCCCATTTTTTTTTCTCGCAAATTGTTGTTTCTTCTATGTTTCTATTATGTGTTTGTGGTATTAAGGGGAGCACCCTTCATCAGGAACCCATCAACATAGTTCACAAAGGAACCCGAGAGAAGTATGTCTACAGAGACATCACTGAGAGATAGTTTTATTCCTGATAAAAGAAGATCTGAGATACATGTCAGATAAAGCACTTCAATTTTATAATTAGCTTTAAAACCATTTCTTGAGGAACAAGTAAAGCATATGTAATTGTTTTAATCATTCTAACTGATTGTAAACATGAAAACTAGGAGATGAAGGTCAAGTTGTAAACCTTTGATCATAGAGTTTTTATTGTAAAGTGTGAAACCTAAATAGGTCAATACATTGTATAAATAGATGTAGTAATCAATCATAACAAGATGATGTGATGATGATTGTAGTCGAAGAGTAAATCTAAGGATCAGATAGAGATTTTCACGTAGAAGGACACAAAAGGAAGAATTTAGTTATGAAGAACAAGATTCAAGGCTACCAAGCATAATAGAGGTATTAATCAATCACTATAGGTGATACATATACATTGTGAACTTAAAGGATCTGTATTCAGCAATTCAAGATTGCATATCATCAGGTCAACAAGTATTTTTGACTACTCTCTAACAATTTTAGAAAAAATAATAAATCCATTAAGAAGGTGGATTTATGAGTCCTATTGTAAATCTCTTAACCGAGTGCACACTTAACAGTGTTGCTAAATCTCTTAACCAAGGAGACCTGACCAGTCTAAAATGTTACTCCTAACAGGGTAAGATCATCAGAAGTGATCACACTTGTAGCCTTAACCAAAACCTTCCATTCTGCAGATAGTGAAGCTTTGTGGGTCTCATCCCCACCGCAGTTTTTACCTTCTAATAGGGGTTTTTTTGCATTACCAATTATTGCGTCATGTGTAACTACTTTTCATGAATGTTTCTATGAATTTTTACATGCAATTACATTTATGTTTTGATATTACATGCATAATGTAGAAAAGCAATATGGTTGGTAATACAAGAAATGATTAATAAGGCTTAAAGATTAATTGATATGAAAAATATTTAAGGGTACTGATTCACCCCTCCCCTCTTAGTACACACCATTCTATTATTCCAACAGACATATGGTATTCCCATAAGGAAATAACCAACAACACTAGACGCATGAGTTAGAAAAAATCCCATCCCACAAAAGGGTTCGAGTGCTTCCACCTCATCACCACCAAATGTGCCCACGATGAACAAAACCCATCTTGGTCAGCTGACAAGTATAGTGCAGTTGAGGAACTTAAAACAACCAAGGCCAACATTTTAATGTTTGACATACTGCAAGGATGTCCATCCCAAAGGGAAGCACTCCTAAAATATCTAGACCACTCTAGGCAAGCTACAACAGCCAACCACATTCGGACTCCTACATTGAGTGTGAATACCTTAGAGGCATTCCCAACAATGTTCAAAGCTGGGATGGAAGTTCCCCCATTCCTACTAATTTTGTATATAATTGGTAAAATATACACAATTTCTTGATAGACTCTGGGACTTCCTATACTGTAATGTTGCTCTCCATATGCCAAAGGTTAGGAATGGTCCCTCAAATGACCAACAAGGTGGTGATACAATTAGAAAAAATAGATGTCAAAGTGATTGGGGTGTTGAAATGTGTACACATCCAATTGGTTTATGGTCAAAGAGTACACGAGAATATTGACGTACACATCATTGACATTACAAAGACTTATGGAATGTTATTAATTAGAGAATGGACTAAGTGTCTAAGAGGATGTCTCTCCACTTATTTCACACAACTATGGTTACCTTGGAGGGGACTAAATAATTAGATCAAGATTTAAACCAAACCCAAACTTGGGAAAATAATTACGGATTACAATACCTCAAATGAGGTTTTGTTCACCCAAAATGACCTAGGTATGTATCAGTTGGACAACATTCTTATGTTCCAAATCCAAGAAACCAAAGAGGTCATTAACATTCCTATGCGAGATCTACAAGAGTTTCACATGGATGATGAGGTCTTCCAAGGTTTTATTAAAAATATGAAGATAAGTTTGAAACATTTGGATCATGACGTAAATCCCAACATCCTGTTATTATTGGGGTACTTCTGGTTACATCGTTTGAGCCACTTAGATTTCACCTATGCGAGCTGTCAAGATGCATTATCCAGAGTTATGACCCAAATCAACCCACCTACCAAACAAGTCTAGAGTCAATAATTAAACCATAAAAGTCTTGTATTAGATACCTTTAGAAAGTCTACATCAGGTGGAGGTAGTTCTCCAAATCATACCCCTCAAATGGAAATACAAAGTGAAGTCTCAAACTCAGACGAAAAAAGTCCCATACCAACTAGACATAGTGATTGGATTTCTTTAGATGATGGTGCCTTACCTCCCTACACAAAAGACAAACCTAATAAGGATTATGGAGACACAAGTTCTTTGGGTGCTAAAAATGCACAAAGGGAAGGGAAAGAGAGAATTATTTCTTTAGACAACTAAGAAGGTAAAGGATTAAAATTAAAAACATAAGAAATCTAGCACAAGTTTCAGCCCAATACGATCTCGTCCAAGCTACACCAAATATAGAAACTACATTTTGATGGTTCCAAGTATAAACAAGGAGATGGAGAAGGGCTCAAATTACTTAACCTAAGAGGTAAGTCCTTCTATGAAATATATAGATTGCAATTTTTATGTACTAAAAAAGTTGCAGAATATGAAGCACTAGTTCGGGGCCTTCTCCATGTGCACGAAAAATGGATAAAAGCCTTGGTGGTGGAAGGCGAATAACAATTGGTTATCAAGAAGGTCTGCAGCTAGTGTTCATGCAATGACAAAAGTCTAATAGCCTATCAAAATAGAGCATGGGATTTTATCAAAGAATTCAAAGAATTGAATATTAACTCTATCCAAAGGAGGAAGAATATCATGGCTAATGCATTGGCAATGTCTGCTAGCTCATTACACCTTATGGAAATTTACAAACTCAAAAATTTCTTATTTGAACTCATAGCCTCCCTGGCAATCTTGGATAATATAAAAAATTTTCAATTCTTCCAAGATTGCCAACACATCCTCAAATTCATCATGAGTGCAGGGTTATTCGAAAAACAAGTTATTGATGAAGAATCAGAGGGAGCGAACGACCCAACCGAACAAGAGAAAACTGATGATCAAGGAGTCATAAACCTAAGAACTAATTCTGTACCCAATCAGATGGGGGAATTAGAAAGGATTTTTGACAAAGATGAAATAGCTGTAGAAAGAAAACCAACACATACACCAGAAGGAGATGAATGTGAAAAATACAACCTCGACATGAAGGATGACCGAAGGGAAGTGCACATTGGGAAACTTGGCACCGAAGCTGAGAAGGAAAGAATGGTCCAGCTCCTCACCGAGTACTAAGATTTCATAGCTTGGAGCTATGAAGAACTGAAGACTTACCACACCTTAGTCATAGTACAAATATCCCATTAAAACTAGATTCTAAACCCTTTTGATAGGGGCAGAGGCCCGTAAACCCAATGATGAAGCGGTTAATACAGAAATAAGTTAAAAAACTATTGGATGCAAAGATTATCTTTCCAATCATATATTCCATGTGGGTTGCAAATCTGGTTCCAATAAGGAAAAAGAGTGGGGAGATCAGGTTATGCGTAGATTTACAAAACCTGAACAAAGCTTCCTAGAAGGATAATTACTCATTTCCCTCTTTAAATGATGTATTGCAAGTAGTAAATGGGTCCTACTTCCCAGATGATGTTTTTCATAGATGGCTATTGAAGCTACAATAAGGTGATTATAAAGGAAGGAGATAGACTGAAGACCACTTTTACAACCAAATAAGGAACATTTACTTATCGTCAAATGTCATTCAGTTTGATAAATGTTGGAGCAACCTTTCAGCGAGCTATGAACACAAATTTTCAAAAGGTTTAGTTGGGAAATGTATAACCATTTACATGGATGACCTCACAGTATTTTCTATAAACTGAGTGGATCATATAGACGAACTACGGAGGGTGCTTCAAAGATACACGAGATACAACATCTCCCTCAACCCAAAGAAATGTGTGTTGGTATTCACAAAGAGAAAATTTTTGGGACACATCATCTCTGAGGTAGGGATAGTGATCGACCCTGAATGGGTACAAGTCATTCTTAAATTAACATCGAAAAATAGCCATAAAGAACTAAAATCTTTCTTTCAGAAGATAAACTTCATAAGAAAGTTTATCAATGGCTTTGCAAAAATAGTAAAACCATTGAATGATATGTTGAAGAAGGATTCCAAGATTGAGTGGACTACCCTAATAAAGAAATTATTTGAAGAAATAAAAACTGCCATTTCCACGACGCCCATCTTGGTCAGCCTAGATTACATTGTTCCCTTTAAGGTATACTCTTTTTCCTCTAAACACTCATGTTCGGGAATCCTCACCCAATACAAAGAAGGCAAAAATGAGAAGCTAATAGCATTTATGAGTTTCCCTCTCAAGAATGCTGAGGTCAGATACACAAATTAAGACAAGTAGTCTTTTTCCCTGGTCAAAGTGGTGAATACATTTTGATACTACATTCTAAAGAGAAAAATGTTTTGCATAGTTCCAGATGCAACGGTAAAGTCCTTGTTAATGCAAAATTAATTAGGCAAACAAAGCGGGAAACAAATGGCAATTCTATAAGAGTTTGACATTAAGATTCAGCCTATGAAACTAGTAAGATGCCAAGGTGGTGGAGGGACACCTAAGGATAGGAAGACAATGCATACATTAAGGAGGCATGATGGAACCACTAATGGGTCAAATGGAATCAATTTTAATATTTTAAGGCCTATAATGGCATTTGAGTATAATGATATAATCAAAGATGTAAAATGTCCTAATGGCCCTAATAGGACAATAGGACCAACAAGTGGATTTAATAGGCTTAGTCTTGATAGGATCCTCAAAGGAATTTAGGACATTTAAATTAGATAATTTGATACTTATGAGATCATTAGTAGAGTTTAAAAGTCAATTTTTTATTAAAAAAAGAGGTTTTAATTTAAATATTCAAACTCCAACGACTAGTGCCAATTTGGAGTGAATGGATAAACTTGATTAATTAATGTTTTTAAAGATATCCAATTGCCATGGGTTGGTTGGAATGGTAGTTAGGAGTCCTACAAAGTCATGGAAGGCCATTGTACAAATGGAGGATGATTTTTGCATTTACAGACTATTACAAACACCGATAAAAACATTGAATCTGTAATTTCTCATGTTATTTTGATTTGGTTTCTTTTTCAATACATTTATAATGTTTTAAGGAATAAAATATACATTGGTGAATTATTTTACATGTTGTATGATTTCAATTTTGTTCTGATCACACACTGCACTTGTTGATAGTGTTTAAAAGTATGAGATTTCTTGATTGTTTTGAGTTTTATGGAGGACAAATGATCATTCTATGAATGTACTAATCTAATTCTCATGGAATGGTCATATTGTAATATATATAATATGAAACTAACCTTATCATTGTGCAAACAATGAAATATTGTTGGTGAGTAACATGTTAGTGTGTTGAAGGAACACTAAATTTGGGGCTAAGGTGTAGCAGCAGAAGATCTTCTCAAAGGAGGGAACCATTTTATTCTTGAATCCATTAGAGGATGTTATGTCAATGAATAATAATTTTTTTGGTTTCAAATAGTTCTTGGGGGTTGAATTTGAGAAGGCCCTAGTTTTAGAGGCTTTTGTGGATCAATTTGGGGCTTCTGCATTTAGAGAGTTCATAGAACCAAATTGATGGTAGAAACCTTTAATTGGAGTCATAATACAACCCTGTTAAAGAATCCAAGGTCAAGGGATAAATTGATCTTGTATTTTCTTTGCAAAATTTGGGTAATTAGTGAAGGCATTATATTTTGACATTACTATATTTAAGGAAAAACATGATCTGTACCATCAGTTTAATCTACACTGACAGACAAGGCACAACACTATCCGATGCCAAGGTTACCTGACAAACACTATTCAATGTTATCCAATGAAAAAAAGTTAAAGGAAACCCGACAAGCAACAACAGTGCAACCCGATGGAACAACAAAGAGAGGAACTCGATAGACAAAGGGAACCTGATGAAAAATTCAACAAAGGAACGTCGACAGACTTCAAGTTCAACCCAATGACCAAGAACCTATAGTCAGTTACATCCCGCAAAAAGTAGACCTGACTTTCCACGTCAGATAAATCATTGAACTTGTATTTATAGCTTCTTCATTTAGTTTTAAATCCATTATATGCAGAGCAATAAATGTATTTATTATTGTTTTAATTAGTTTTATTGATTTAAAATATGCAAACTAAAGATCAAGGTCAAGTTGTAAACCTTGGATCTAAGAGTTAACATTGTAATGTGTGATTCCAAGATAGGTCAAATACTTTTATAAATAGGTGCTCAATCTATTGAGAATAGTTATTTGTTCAATGAAGATTATAGCCACAGAGAGCATCTAGAGACCAGACAAGATAATTCATGCAAAAGGACAAAAATAGAATCAAATTAGTTTCAAGAATAGAAAAGAGGCTACCGATGAGCAGAGAAAAGGTATTCATCAATCACTTAAGGTGATATTGTTATTCTGAGAGATTTAATAGATCTGTAATCAGTATTTGTATATTGCATATAGTCAAGTCAACATTTGTACTCATTCTAACAAGTGTAGTACACTAATGAAAGCCTTTCAAGAAAGGTGGACTTAACAGTCTCATTGTAAATCTCATAACTGAGTGCACACTTAAATCAGTGTTTCTAAAGCTCTTAACAAAGTAGATCTTAATAGGTCTCCACCTTAATACTCCTAACATGGTAGATCATCAGAAGTGATCAAATTTTAAGCCTTAACTGGCTCCCTTCCATTCTGTAGATAGTGAAGTTTTGTGGGTGTCATCCCCACCGCAGTTTTTACTCCCTAACAGGAGTTTTCTACGATGCCATATCTTGTGTTATGTGTTTCTCATCTTCATGAATGTTTATATGAGTTTTGTAAACTATTAAAGGTTATGAATGAACAATACATGAATAAGAAAGAACAACATTAATGGTTGATAATGTAGTAATGAATGATTACTAATGATGAATTAGAAAGGTGTTAAAAGTTTTAGAGGTGTTGATTCACCCCTACCCTCTCAGTGCTACTTCTCATTAATTCCAACAATTGGTATCAGAGCTAAGTATCTTCTTGGAAAGCTTAAAGGCTTAAGAGAAAAGATCATACAATGGAGAAGTACAAACTTGATAAGAATATTGAGAATAAAAAGCTTGAGATACAAATGTTATATGAACAGTATAAAGAAGCGAGAATCAAGATGAGAGAGCTACTAAATGAGAGAAAAGGTGTGGCTACCCAAAACAATGAAAAAGATTATCAAGAAGAAGAGATTCCATATTTCTTTGAATCCTCGGGATCAAATGCAAGTAATACATCAGATACATCAGAAGAGAACATCACAAATCTAAAGGAGATCAATCAAAATATGAAAGAGAAAATAAATATGTTGCAAATTGGTCAAGAGAGTCAGATGGTAAGAATTATTGATGTGATGAGTTCTGCTAGACAAGCTGAAACAAAAAGAACACTTGCTATTGATGATAGAAGGAAGATTACAGAGAAACTACAAGAAAAGGAATTAGAAATTCAAAGACATGTTGAGCATTGTAACTACCTATATTTGGTATGCTCTAACCATAGACCCTATTTTCCCTAAGTGTGATCATACCCCCATTTATGTTCAGACAACTCTTCAATCGGATGTCATAATCCATTCGAATCAGATTTAATTCCTAAGTGATCTAATCACTAATTTACATTAATCACTTTAGCCAATCCAAACAAATAAATTCAATTCAATCAATTCAAATCAATACCTAGCTAAGGTAATTAATTTAAAGGGAATTAATGAAATCCTATTTATACCTCATCACTTTCAAAATCAATCCCCTAGCCTAATTTATTCAATTTGGCTATAGTCCTAATTAATTATTACAAAGCAATCAAAATCTTAAATGATTAATTAAATTCCTATTATTGAGTGAATATGTTATTACAATAATTCATTTCATTAATATTCCCTTTAACCTAACCAATCTCAAAATATCCAACCATGAGTTCAAACTCATCCCAACCCTTCTCACATGCTAATTCTTCTTAATTAGCTAATTAACCCTAATTAGCTAATCCCCCCTCCACTCATTCTCTCTCCTCCTATCTCTATCTCCTTAATCACATGTCTTAAGCCTTAATCCTAATCCTAAGCTACCCTTAAGATTTTCACATTCCATTAAGGTGTGATTAGGAATTCAACCCTCCCCCTAAAGTCAAAGTTGTCAAGCTTGACCTTAAACCCTCATCCATGCTTCTTAAACTCTCACCCATGCTTCACCCATACCTAATTAATGGTTTCATAAATGAAGCATTAAAGGCTCTTACACATCCTCTTCCACACTCCTCATTAATGAGTCTTACACCCTCATTAATGACAACTTGTGTAGAGTCTTCTCCCCTTCCTCCATTTCTTCTATAAATAGGATGGATTTTGAGCTCAAATGGCCCTTGTTCTTGCCCTTTCTTTTACCTTTGTTTTGGCCCTTGATTTTATGAAATATATTGTTGTAATTCTCCTAATTTTGAAAAGTTAATAGCATCCTTATGCTTCCCATATTTGGAGAATTGAAGAAGCAATCTTATGTTGCTCATGTTTTAGGGATTTTCATAGTGCTTTCTAGCTTATTTCTTAGTCATATTGCTATAATCTTCATTTCTAGAGCTAGAATGCATGTTTTTGAATCATTTAGATTACTTTTCATTTTAATCTTCTATTCTTAGGTTGTATTTGTCACTGTAATATGCATAATCTGAGGGCTATTATGTCATTTTTCATACTCCTCCTAGATAGGAAGCAATAGATCGATTTTGGAGATTGCAATGTTTGCTAACCCCTTGTTTTCACTAATGCAATGATTTATTGAAGTGTTGTGTCTCTTAACAGGTACAAAAATCACACACACCTCTCTAGGCACCCACCGTGGGGCACGATTGCTTGAAATATCACATAATTTTTCTCTCTGCCCTTAACATTTTCAAAATTTGTAGGCAATTTAGCTTTTCTAAGAGTAACTTATCATTTATAGGAAGCAACTTATCATTTTTGATCATTCTTTTATCATTTCCAGGAGCAACTTATCATTTCCAGTGAATCTTTTATCATTTCTGGGATTTTTAATATCATCTATCGTTGCATTTCTAGAAGGTATTTTTTGGCGTAAAAATCATTTCTGGTAGCTTATTTTGCATTTTTGTATGTGTTATCACTTCTCATAAAAGGCATATTGTCCTGGGTACATTCTATCGTTCAATGGGTCAATATTTTATCATTTTTGGGGTTTATCATTTTGGGTCTTTGAAATATCATCTGTCGTCCAAAGGGAAAAAATATAGAGTTCTGTCATTTGCAAATTTGATTTCTAACTTGCTAACAAGGTTGTTTTCATGATTGTGATCTTATTTTTGACAGCCTAACTAAGTGCTTTTAGGTTTCTAAGAAGGAAATAAGAAGACAATACTAAATGTGTGTGGTTGCAGGGATTTTAGACTGATTTTGATACTAACCCTTTTTTAAGGCTTTCACACTTAAATACCATTTTCTCCAACATGTCTTAAAACAACTAGATTACTATGCTCTTTTCCCTTTTAAGGAAAAGTAGAAAATTAGACATTGTTTTAACACTTGTGAAAGAATCTAGGGGGTAAATGAACAAGCAAACTCACATCATTTAATTTTCTTGGAATAAGAAATTGAACAATCAAAGCACTAAATTTGTGGGATAAACGAACAAGTTCAATCATTTAATTCAATTTGGATTAGTAATTGGACAAGCAAAGAACTAAAAACTATGGTCAATTGAACAAGGCAAATCTATTTTCAAGCATCCTATTTTCATAAAATAGGAACATCTAAATCAGGCACAACATTGTTTGAGGGAATGAACTGTTTGATTGATTTTATTTTGGGAGAAAATAGCATGGATTAGGAGAGTATGCTCTTCTTCTTCAGAAGAATCAGAAATCTAGACGTCCTCCACTCGCCAATCCTTTGTAAGCTTATTTAAAAGTAGAGGGCCTGCCAGTTGAGGAAAAAATCTCCCAGGAATGACCCAAGTGAGGATAGGTTTTATGCCAACCCTTCCAACTCACTATAAATAATTGCTTCCTCATAGACTAAAGCCTCAGAAGACAGAGCTAGCTTTGTTCATGAAATTTTGACATCATTCCTTGAACATGCTTGGGTATGTGTAGAGCGGAGATGCTTGAATCTTTCTTGTGAGACTACATATACTTAAGTACTCATAGGGCTATACACCTCAATTTTTTCTTGTGCAATTCTATGGGGGACAGTTTCGAATGGATTGCCCAATAATAGACAACACTTGAACTAAAAAAATTCTTGATTCACCCCCTAAAGGGTGATAATCTTTGTGCAAGGCAAAAATTAATTTCCCCAAGACACTCATCATATTGTGCCCTTACTTGCATTTGAAGTCAGCTAATACAACTTCATGACTGGAGCCATTGTGTGCTTGGTGATGGCTATATTCTGATTAGCATTTGAGTGTGTACCTAAGTCAACAAGCAAGGATTTTCATCCTCCAACTAGAAAATATGGCAAAAAGTGTGTCTATTCCTCCAACAAAGCAACATTTTCTTGATATGTCTAAAAAACCATTAAAAAGATAAACACCTTCAAACAACAACAAAATTCAAACCTTGGTCTACATGTTTTTTTCACTCACTAAACAATCTCCAACCGCGATCTTCAAACTTCACACACTTCCAAAACAAAACTGACAAAATTTGACAGTAAGAACTTGCATCATTGTCTCTCTGAGTAGGATAGTTTATTTTGAATCCCCTTTTGACTATTTAGTCTATCCTTATTTCTTTTCCTGGTCTCACTATGGTTGTATCAAAATATTTTTCAGACATTTACCTCACATGTCTTGTCAGACTCTTACAATCTGTCTCAAAATGTGTGGTCTACCCACTTTTTATAAAAACTTGATTCCTAGCTCACTATTAGGGCATTCTAACCATCTAACGTTGGAATCATTTACTTCCACCAAAACACAAAAAATACTTCTACCTAGACACACTCACTTGATCGATTTGAGACTCTACCTGACACTATTGGGAAACATTGATGAAAGTTGAGATACAACTACATGGTTAACACAAGATGCAACAAGTAAACATCTAAAGGATCAGAATTGCCTCCTAAATCAACACACTTTCAAGGAGAAACATATCACAGTTCGCTACTCGATCTAGACTCTCCACAAATGGATAGTGACACTCGCAGATGGAGTGAGGCTTTTGAGGACTATAACAATGGAAAACACCAAAAGCCTGAAGATACCGATGAAGAAGAAGACCCCAAGTTCAACCATACTTAATTTGAATCAGGTAGTGAGGAAGACATCACTGAAGAGGAGTACAATAAACTCAAGAAAAGAAGTAAATTCCAAAAAATGATGGAAAATATAATTGGTGAGGATAAAGAAAAATACTTCCTCCATCTAGCATCCATAGGTGTCAAATTAGCTAAAGATTATGATGTGGAAAATCTCAAAGAAAAGGAGGTACCAACTCCTATATCCATTCTCACCAAAAAAATCACTTTAATGCAAATGAATCTCGCAAATCTCAAACAGGAGAAAGAGAAACCCAAAACAAAATACTCTTTGGACACCATTTGCCCATTTCCTTTTGACAAGAGTATTACTATGGTTCCATTTCCTCCCAACGTAGCACGACCAAAGTATGACAAGTATACAGGAGAAACTGAACCACACAACCATGTTTGAGAGTCTTTTGCTCATAGTATAGAGTACATGCACGAACCTACTTACCTCATGCGGCTATTTCCTGGAAGTCTAGGAGGCAATGCTATGGAATGGTTCTCGAAACTTACACCCAAGGTCAAAACTTTTGAGGAGTTGATTCAACAATTTATTCAACATTACTCCTACAAGATCCAACATAATGTGACTATGATGGATCTATGTAATACCAAGAAAAATACTGGCAAATCATTTACACACTTCCTACAAAGATGGAGGAAAATATTTGCACGGTATTCAAGGGCTATTCCTAAAACTGAGAAGATGGAAATCTTTGTTAATAACTTAATCCCTGAATTGAACTATGCATTGCAAATGCAAGACACCTAGCTTTAACAAGATGATAAAGAATGGCATATGTATCAAAGAAGTAATGGTCAAAAGAGGGGAAATCACTCTTCAAAGTGAAAAATCTAACATTTCCAACTCCAAACCTAAATGGTGGAAGAAAAACAAAAATATTGTCAATGATGGTGTAGTAGACGCATCCAATGTTGGTCCTAAACCTAAGGTATTCAATCTAACCAACAGCATGCAAGCAAGCAAGGATGCCAAGGTAACAACTTCCATACCCAAAGTAAACAATGATAATGGAAAGGGTTGGACATGGACTTCAAAACCTCAAAGAACATTCATTCCTTTGGGAGAGCCCCTTGAGACTGTTCTAAAAACACTATTGGATAACAAAGTTCTCACAATCCCAGATTCCAAACCGTGGGAACCAATGGTCAAACCCAAATGGTGGGATGATAAATCCTACTGTGTCTTTCACAAAAATAAAGGACACAAAACTAATAATTTCCTTAAGCTCAAACATGTCATTCAAGACCTCATTGAAGGAGGTAAGATCAAAGTGGACAGACACACTACCAATGAAGATCATACAGCGTTCAATAAACCATTCCCTAATTATGATAAAGGGGAAACATCTAAAGGGAAAGGTAATGAAGTCAACTACACCTATTCCAATAATGATAATGTGATCAATATGCTAGACATTAAAACTGAATCAATTAATGTGGTCACAATCAAAGGTGTTTCATTCTGTGTGCTATAATTGTGTCACACTTCTATGAATCCTTATATTCAAGAACACTCAAGAATGAGGTCTCAAAAATAAATTCATAGCTCCCTAGGCATGGAGTGCAAGGGTTTTTAGAATGCTCTCAGCTAGAGCTATTAAGCCTATAACCTTGCTAGTAAACCATGCAATGGGAGATTCAATGAAGACAAGGGCAAGAATGCCAATA
>MU226966.1:124490-144169 GCA_018584345.1 Thuja plicata | reverse complement strand
TCAAACCTTAGGAAATATTGAATTGATTATGATTTGATCAAGGAAATTGATATAATTGATAGTGTTGATATTTGAAAATATTGATTCAGGGATTTGATAAATTGAGAAATGGGGCCCAAAGTCTAGGTGACTATTTTAGGGTGTATACACATTCCACTTGAATGCAGTGACACAGAGCCAAGCACAGGTCACAATTAAGGGACCCAATTCCTCATCTAAACCAGCATCAATGTCTAAGGTTCCTATCATTACTATCCCTAAACAAACAACAAAATATGTGGTTACTATTCCTGGAGAAAATTATGATTTGGTAGACCAATTTCAATGAACCTCTGCCAAAATTTCCATTTTTGAGTTTCTCAAAATATCAACAGTACATAGGGAAATCTAAGAAAAATCTCTACATTCTACTAACATCCCAAAGGATATTGATATAGACAAATTCCAAGCGATGGTCAATCACATCTCAGCACCACACTACCTCTCCTTTTCTAAAGAGGATGATAAGTCATTAACACATCCACATAATCAACCCTTTCATATTGAAGTCCTTATTCATAAATCCCATGTTAGACATGTCTTGATAGATGGAGGTGCAGGATTAAATATTTGTACCCTTTATCTCATCAAAAAGTTGGGTCTTTCAGAATAAACAATTGATTCCAGAAGCAAGATAACCATCAAAGCTTATGACAAGAAAGAAATATCCTCTAAAGGTCTTATTGTTCTACCCATCAGAGTTGGACCAATTGAAAGGAATGTCACATGTCAAGTTCTGGATTTTCCCCTAGCTTACAACATCCTATTGGGGAGACCATGGATTCACGAAATGCAAGTTTTGTCATATACTTACCACCAGTGTATCAAGTTCCCACATAATGGGGTGGAAGTAACTATTCCTGCAAATGCTAACTATACTTATAATAATATCAAAGCAGGTAGTATGATCCTGCATAACAAGGAGGCTATTGATGAGATTTCTCCTGAGACTACCAAAGACATGGTTATGAAAAGCTTTGGAAAAATGTTAAAACTTGAAGAAACAGGTATGGGAGAATACAAGTTGGACTTGACTCCCTCACTGATAGAGTTACCCATATCACCAAGATCTTATGGCAGACCATCCTCATCTTTCACACCTACTGCATCTAAGGAACTAGAAATACACAAAGCAACTGGCATGGTAAAGGCATCCACATCTTCTTTAGATAACACAGAAGAACAGGCAGTCTTGGACTGGCTTTACAAAGGAGAACCGAAGGCAGCTGAAGTCAAACATGTGGAAATATCTTTGAACCAATTTGGAAAAGGATATGATCTCCCTAAGAAAATGGGATACAAAGGAAAAGGACCTCTAAATGACATAGGAAGAGGACTTATTGAGCCTATACCCATGGAGTTCTGGAATACCAGAGACAAAACAGGACTGGGTTTTAATACTAAAACTGACAAACCTGCTTCAAAAGACAGCCCAACCTCAGACAAAGGGAGTGAGGAAATATATGAATTAGAGAAATGGTCCTATGAAAGGTTATTACATGTTGGCACAAAGAATTCCAACTATCAAGGAGAGTGTTATGCACCCAGCTTCAAGGTACCACAAGATATTCACATACCTTTGTTAGCAAAACCTCCTATTCAAGAGGTGGGAGACATAATAGCAATAGATGATCTAGAGATACCATTGATAGCAATAGTTACTAAAGACACACCTCAACAATAGGATTTACATCCTAACTGGTGGCAGTTTGTCACAGTTTCACATGTCCTTGATTACCACAGGTGGATAATCGGGTACATCAGATAACTATTGCTAAATACTTAAACAGATCTGATGATGAAATCACTGACTCTCATGATTATGAATGGGATGAGCTATCTTTTTCCACTAAAGACATTGAAATAGATACCATTCACATCTTTGTAGCTCCCTCAGCTCCTTGTGAATAGTCAAACACTACTTCCAACAAAACTGATAATCCTAAAGAAGAGGAAGATTTCCTTCTCCCTTTCAGGGATGGAGAGATTGGTTCTTTCCTAAGTCTAGAAGAATTTCAAAGGTGACAAGAAAGAAGCCTCACTTTACGGAGAGATGAAGATGATAGTTCCACTGAAGAGTCACTAGAGTTTGGTCCATATATAACTAACAATGACCCTTTTTACAATGATCTAACTCTTATTGATCTAAACATCAAAGAATTAACTTAACAGAACATGTCACATCAGTTAATGGTCTTGATGCTAACACGATGTTGTCCTTCCCAGAGTCTGATTCCTTGTCTTTGATACACCCATACCTAATTGATTAGACTAGTGTAGATCCTACTCCTACTCTCAACTTTCCCAATGACTACACCTTGGCTTGCTATCGTAATGCTTGTACACCTTACCCTTCTTCCACCAATGCAAGGAGCGAGAACATATCACAGGAAGATATCAATTTTCTCAGTCAAAAATTGAAAAATAAAAAGAAAAAGGGGAGTGGTGGTGAAAACCACATTGTGGCAGTGTTAGATCCTAAAATAGTAAAAAAAAAAGACGTATCCAATGGTGAAAACCTCTTAGAGGTGCCAAAGGATGAGATTCTTGATATCCTCCCCGAACATTTTCAAGAAATGTCTTCAGTTCTGATAGAACCAATACATCCAGTTAATTTGGCCACAATTGAAGATCCTCAAATAGTACACCTAGCACAATCTTTGTCAGAAGAAGAAAAGACACAGTTCACATAGTTCCTAAGGGAAAAGAAGATCAACTTTGCATGGTCTTATATAGATATGCCTAGACTAGATCCTAATATAATCATGCACCATTTATCTATATCTCCCGGGATCAAGCCCGTGAAACAAAAATTTAGAAAGATGCATCCTCATGTTGCATTTCTAGTAAAAGAAGAGCTAGAGAAATTGTTAAAAGCTAGATTTATCAGAGTCATTGCCTACACAGGATAGATCTCTAATGTGGTCCTAGTGTCTAAATCTAATAAATCTATCAGGATTTGTACCAACTTCAGAGAATTAAACAAGGCATGTCCAAAGGATGACTTCCCAATGCCTAATATAGATATGATCATAGACCTCACAGCAGGCTACCAGATGTATTCACTAATGGATGGATTCTCGAGCTATAATCAAATAACAACTGCACCTAAGGATCAAGATAAGACTACATTTACATATGCATGGGTACATTTTGCTGGAACGTCATACCGTTTGGGTTAAAGAATGTCGGTGCTACATATCAAAGAGCAATGACTACTATATTCCATGATATGATGCATAAAAACATGGAGGACTACGTGGATGACACCTTAGCTAAATCCAAAGAGAGGAGCACTCATATTAATGACTTAAGGAAGATATTGGATCATATGGAGAAATTTCAACTTAGGCTCAATCCAAAGAAGTGTGCCTTTGGAGTCCAATCAGTGAAGTTACTAGGATTCATTGTTTCAGCGAAGGGAATTGAGGTAGATCCTACAAAATTCAAAGCTATTCTAGAGATGGCTCCTCACCGCAACATCAGTCAAATGAGGATATTACAAGGGAGACTTCAATCAATCAGGAGGTTCATGTCACAATTGGCCGATAGGGCACAAACCTTTACCAAATTACTACATAAAGGGGTCACCTTCAAGTGGGATGAACATTGTGAATCCAACTTTAGAGAATTAAAAGGGTACCTAGCTACTCCTATTCTTATGATGCCTATTCATGGAAAGCCCTTACTCCTGTATATTTCAGATACAGCTACATCATTAGGATTATTATTAGCACAAGAGGATGAAAAAAAGAAAGAAAGAGCTATATACTACATCAGTAGAATGCTAGTCTCCTATGAGCTCAATTACAACATTATTGAAAAAGCATGCTTAGCAGTCATCTTCGCATCACAAAAATTGAGACACTACATGCTCTCACATATAGTAAGGCTCATTACTAAGATCGATCCTTTAATGTAGCTTTTGAGAAAAACAACATTGACAAGACGTCTGGCAAAATGGGTCCTCATTCTAAGTGAATTTGACATTGAGTATGTAGACATGAGGGCTATTAAAGGACAAGTCCTCGCACATCAACTAGCTGATTCACCACTTCAGGATAATGAACCTTTAAGGATTGAATTCCCTGATGAGACTATCACGTATCTCACCGAGTATCCATGGAAGATGAACTTTGATGTTTCTTGTACACAACAAGGCTCTGGACCAGGAGTTCTATTCATAACTCCTCAAGGCTACAAGATACCCAAGTCTTACAAATTAATGTTCCCATGCATGAAATGTTTTTTAGAATATGAGGCACTAGTAAACAGTCTTAAGCTTTCCATGGAATGGAAAATCATAGAGTTACATGTGTATGGTGACTCTCATCTCATTATCAATCAAGTCAATGGAGATTATTAGATGAAAGATGAAAATTTGACACCCTAGAAACAACTGGTTGATGACCTAAAGAAGTACTTTGTCTTCATCACATTCCAACAGATACCCAGAATAGAGAACAAAGCTGCATATGCTATGGCTACATTGACATCCATGTTACAACTGGAGGAACATAAATTTCGCTATGAATTCTTGGTGGAAGAACTCTTCTATCCTGCCTTTGATACCCCTGAATACCAAGTAATCCCTGCTTTGAACAGCCCAGACCAATCTCGGTATGCTAATATCATTTCCTATCTCATTGACCAAACTATTCCTAATGATCTATCTAGAAATGAGAAAAGAGCCTTGATTAGGACAACATCACGTTATGTCCTCATAACTAATAACTTATATCGATGAGGTCTCAATGGTACGCTTCTTAGATAAGTCCACGAAGGTGTATGTGGATCACATTCAAATGGATTTTCACTAGCAAAAAAACTACTCAGAGTAGGCTATTACTCGCCTACCATGGAGAAAGATGCTATTTAGTTTTCCAAGACATCTCTTAAATGCCAGACACATGAAAATCTCATCCATGCTCCTGCCAGAGAGATTATACCTTTCATTACACATTGACCATTTTAGCAATGGGCCTTTGACTTTGTTGGACAAATATATCTTAATTCTTCAAATGGACACAAGTTCATCATTACGGTCACTGATTATTTCTCAAAGTGGATCAAGGTCATGTCTCTAATCAAAGGCACTGGAAAACAGGTGGCTATGTTCATTTTGAACCACTTTATCTGTAGATATGGGATACCCTCTTCAATTATAACAGACAATGGGGGCCAATTTAAAAATCAAGACATTGATGACCTTTGTGAACAATTGCATATCACTCAACACTGCTCCTCAATCTATTACCCTCAAGGTAATGGATAGACTGAGGCATCTAATAAGAATATTCTCAAAGTTCTACATAGAACTGTAAGTAAGTCTGGCAAAGACTGGCATCTACAATTGAATCTGGCACTATGGGCCTACAGAACAAGCATCAAAACACCAACTAGAGCCACACCATTTTCTCTAGTCTATGGTGTTGAAGAAGTACTACCTATTGAGGTTGAAATCCCATCTTTGTGGATATCTTTACAAGGTCTTGTTACTAATGAGCAATACCGCATCAATAGGGTGAATTTTTTTGACCTACTAGATGAACGTAGACAATAGGTGTTTGATCATATAAAGGTGTACCAAGCACACATGTCCAAGGGGTACAAAAAAAGGTCAAACCATGAAAATTTGAAGTGGGGGATCTCATCCTAAAGGAGAATCCTAAGAACTAGCCTAATAGAGAGCATAAAGGAAAGTTTGAACCTAAATGGCCGGGACCTTATGTTATCACTGCTACTTTTGGGACTGGAGCTTATCAAATAGATACACCTAAGGGAGACGTTCTTCCAGATCCTATCAATACTCTACATTTGAAGCAGTTCTATGCTTGATATTCAGCTAGCAGAGCCTGTACAATGCAATAGTTCTCAAAAAATACCAAAAACATTCAGAAAATTGATCCTAAAGAAATCCAAAAATAGTGGAAAAAGTCTTGAAGAAAGGTATCCTTGGTGAAAACCTAGTAAATAGGCACCTTGATACTATAAAAAAATTCAAAAAGGTAAAAATCGCAAAAAAATTGGAAAAAGGAAAAAGTGCCTTGATGACCACCTAGTAAAATAGGCATCCTGGTAGCAAAAAGAGAAAGAAAAGATCTTTCCAAGTGGTGAAAACCTAGCAATTAGGCATTTCTTGTGTTCTACGCTCCATCTATCAATGCAATACTGATACTAAGCCTTCACATTTACACCTGTGCTAAAATGTTGATTTTGTTTCCTAAACAACTATCTTATCCTTGCTTGGGATTTGTCTATATTTCTATCTTAGGATTAAGTCATTCTGCACGGGGGGCATCTTTGCCAGTCTGATAGGTTGTGTCTGCTAGGTCGTCATAGATGGTTTGTCTCATAACATGATGCCTTCTCAATATTGGCACCAAACTATCACTTTTATGAAACATGGATGTATCTTTACGAATGACCTATCTGGCACAAACACTGTACTAACATGAACGGTGTTCTAAAGACCTCCATGGGATTGAAAACAAGAATAACAATGTACACAGACATGGAACACATATTGCTTAAATTCCAATTTTTTGATTGTTGAATCTATACTGCGCTTGAAAAATAAATCAATAGTATTTCTCAATACTACCTAAACACAGTTTGATCTTGGTTTGATTATAACTCTTTTATGTACCCATGTTGTTTTCACTAGGGGCATATAAGCAGTTATGAATTTTATTTGATTGATTCACAATTGATAGTTGTTATGTCTTCTGAGTTACTCCATAACATATACACAAAGACAAAGAGTTGCAAGGATGGGCGCATAACATTTTGTTAGTTTTCTACGTATGGTGATTGCTCCAAATGATCCTATAAATTTCACCTAACTTAGATGTTTATGGTAAGAGCTTCCACCATGAGTGGATAGCCGGATATATCTCGATCTTTGTTATGTGTAAACTACGATGAGGTTGAAACAATTTCCTTGTCTGTTTTCTAGATTCATATTATCACTAAGGTATACGAAGCATAATGTACCCAAGGATATGAATTTTTAAGGTCATTGCATGTCCAATATCTTACCTTATACACATTTTGATATAGTAAGAGGAAGGTGACTATTTTGTTATCCTGGCTTCTATGCCTTGATGCCTAAGTCTATTTTCAACATTTCAATAAAACATAGTATTCATACTTTCATAATATCAGTGGGTATTAGTGATTGTTGTACTATCAAGTGGTATCCATTCCAAAAGTGCCCAATGATGATAAAATGCTCCAATATCTGCAAATCAGTGATAGTCCTAAGAGTCTGCATGTAGCTGCATTTAGAGATTGCATGATGCATTTTGAAAGAACAACATAAGGATTTGATCTCAAACTCCTTTTTATTTTTAATTCATCTAAAATCCAAGATATTTACATATCCATGCTTCCCAAAATCTCTGATCTATCAGGAAAAAAATTGAACTCACCTTTTCAAAACATGATTAACATGGTACTTGTGTGTTTACTCTTAACACACCCCCATTTCTTCACTTATTCTTATTCATTCCTTCCTTCTTTCCAAACCCATTCACGGCAAGTGATACATCATTTCAATAGAGGGATTTTATTTCTTTTCTTCGATTTCATTCCCGAGGGGGCATGATCACACTATCATCAATCAAATTTTTTCTCAAAACAACATTAAAAATGACTTCATGATCAAACAACTAGGGGCATGACATTTTTTTGACTAAGTCAGGACTGTTGGATAGAAAGCTTTGGTTCTCATAAGCTGGATATCTTAAGTTTCCTTATTTTAAAGATTCTAATTAAGCTCCTGGTAGCTTCATACTGACTTTTGGATGACAACCAAGTTCAGAATCAATATTATCAATCTTTGGACGAAAACCAAGTTCATAATTGGTATCTTTAAGATCTTTTATTGATCTTTGTATGACAATCAAGTGCAAAATCAATACTATTAGTTTAGTTCAATCAAGTCCGAGACTGATCTCATCAGGCATTTCATTTGATCATGAGTGAAATTCTCAATCTTTCTAAAGTCAAAAATGAAAAACTTTCTTTGAATCAATGCACTTCTTGCACATCAATTCAAAGAGGGGAAAATGTAACCACATAGATTTGGTTTTCTCTGACCATAGACCCTATTTTACCTAAGTGTGATCATACCACCAATTATGTTCAGACAACTCTTTAATCGACAGGCATAATTCATTCAAATTAGATTTAATTCCTAAGTGATCTAATCACTAATTTACATTAATAACTTTAGCCAATCCAAACAAATCAATTCAATTCAATCAATTCAAATCAATACCTGGATAAGGTAATTAATTTAAAGGGAATTAATGAAATCCTATTTATACCTCATCACTTGCAAAATCAATCCCCTAGCCTAATTTATTCAGTTTGTCTATAGTCCTAATTAATTATTACAAAGAAATCAAAATCTTAAATGATTAATTAAATCCCTGTTATTGAGTGACTATGTTATTACAACAATTCATTTCATTAATATTCCCTTTAACCTAACCAATCTCAAAATATCCAACCATGAGTTCAAACTCATCCCAACCCCTTCTCACATGTTAATTCTTCTTAATTAGCTAATTCCCCCTCCATTCATTCTCTATCCTCCCATCTCTATCTCCTTAATCACATGTCTGGAGCCTTAATCCTATTCCTAAGCTACCCTTAATCTTGTCACATTCCATTAAGGTGTGATTAGGGATTCAACCCTCCCCCTAAAGTCAAAGTTGTCAAGCTTGACCTTAAACCCTCACCCATGCTTCACCCATACCTTATTAATGCTTTCATAAATGAAGCATTAATGGCTCTTACACATCCTCTTCCACACTCCTCATTAATGATAACCCTTCCAGAGTCTTCTCCCCTTCCTCCATTTATTATATAAATAGGATAGATTTTGAGCTCAAATGGCCCTTGTTCTTGCCCTTTCTTTTACCTTTGTTTTGGCCCTTGATTTTATGAAATATATTTCTATAATGATCCTAATTTTGAAGAGTTGATAGCATCCTTATGCTGCCCATATTTGGAGAATTGAAGAAGCAATCTTATGTTGCTCATGTGTTAGGGATTTTCATAGTGCTTTCTAGCTTATTTCTTAGTCATATTGCTATAATCTTCATTTCTAGAGCTAGAATGCATGTTTTTGAATCATTTAGATTACTTTTCATTTGAATCTTTCGTTCTTAGGTTGTATTTGTCACTAGAATATGCATAATCTAAGGGCTATTATGTCATTTTTCATACTCCTAGATAGGAAGCAATAGATCGATTTTGGTGATTGCTATGTTTGCTAACCCCTTGTTTTCACTAATGCAATGATTTATTGAAGTGTCATGTCTCTTAACAGGTACAAAAATCACACACAATAATCACCATGATCTCACAAATCAGGTTATTCTTACAAGTCACAAAGCAAACAGAATAAATGTGGAACTCATTGAAAGAATAGAGATTATTGGTGAACTAAGAGAAGAGAATGAAAAGATAAAACATGAGGTTAGAATTCAAAAAAAACATAATCAGATTATTAGAAAGGCTGAAGAGAGCAATAAAAGAATGGATGACTTTCTTGAAGGACAACTAAGAGTCAACAACAACAATGGTATAGGCTTTACCAAAAATGGAGAATCATCCAATCAAGAAAACTCAAAGAATGTCTATGAAAATCCAAGGCCAAGAAAGCTGACATGAAAGCACTATGGAAATCAAGGGCACATATCAAATGTATGCCGAGGTAAAATGAAAGGTATTCCTAAATCTACACCTACATTCATAGTATTCCATTATAAATGTAACAAGAAAGGACATAAGGCTTATGAATGCAAGACTAAGATAGAACAACCAAAGAATGAAACCTACATGGACAAATACTATGCTACATGCAAGATGAATGGGCACACATCTAAATAATGTTGGAAAAAGATAAGGCAAGCATGGAAGCCTAAAGGTCAAAGGATTCCTTATCAACCAAAGAGAATAGGTAATCAATATACATGGGATTACAATACATGGACAAACTATATAGTATGTGGTAGATATGGTCACATTGCTACAAACTGCATGAGAGGATGGACCAAAAGGTCTAGAGGTTGGTCAAACCGCAGAATGGCATGCTTGTACTGTCATAAAGCTGGTCACCTCAAGAAAGATTGCAAAGACCGATGGACAGAGACAAGCACATATCCCAATGGAAACACCATTGAAGATATTCAGAGGGCAAGAGACAAAATATGGATAAAAGCTTCAAGCAATGATGAAGCTAGGCCAAGCAATGAAAATGGTGACACCCCATCCAATCGATCTGGTGACATCACCACCCCCACCTAAGCTAAACAAGTAAGTATGGAACTGCACTATACCAAGTCATATTTTTCATCAGTTCCATTATACAATTGATAGATATTCAAAATCTGCATGAATAAAGATGCATATTATGTTAATTGTTCCAATTCTAAGAAAGCAACCCCGTCGGTATAAACATACCAAAAATCATCGGTGAACAAAGTAGATAAGTTGTTCTACACTTACCAAAAATTATCGGTCAACACAAAAAGTGGCTAAGTTGGCAATGTAACCCAATACCCATAGAAAGGAAGTTACAAGTTGTCACTATAGAATACTGATATCTGTCGGTACAAGCAACATTGTTAACAACTATCCCAAGCAACTCAACTTCATCGGAGATGTTTTGGAAATTCTTCCCAAAAAAACCTGTCTTCATGTCCTGACGAGTCGTTGAGCATTTATTACAAAGATGTAGGGAAAAAAGTCTATAAATAAACGATGGGACAACTTCATTTTGCACCCACAATTTGAAGAGAAAGCAAAGCAAAAAATAGAGCAATTAAAGAGCAGAAATTAGAGTGTCCTCAATCGATCAAAGAACATAGAAAATAGATCTTTCACCACTATTGGGGATTGAAGTAAGTATCAAAGGCACCAAAAGATCTCTGTCATTATTTTTCAAGAAAGCCCTAAATTTGCAAAATACCCTAAAACTTGAAAAATGATGGAAACCACCTCAAGAACCGCTAAAATCAAGAATGATAAGAGGAATGTGGTTAAGATGATCAAGAACAGTACATGTGTAGAGCCCAAGTATAAGGTCCATCTGGAAATTGCATCGAAACCCAATAAAACTAGCACATTTTAAAAAATCCCACCTAGGGTTTTTCTCATAGAAGATGTTAGGTCTTATATTCACTGCAAGATCATAGAGATAGGTGATCTTGAAATGGATGAAGCTTACAAGAATCTTTGTGATGCCAAAGGGAAACTGAAGGAAGAGCACAAACACTTGGAAGTCAAAGGGTTAAATAATGCCCTACATTTCTCGAGGGAATTCAAAACAAACTGAATAAGGTTAGTCTTGAGTAGAATGCATGACAAGAAGCTATGGCTAGACCAACCTAAGAAAATAACTAAGGGTGTCCTTCATGCTATCACTAGTTATCTAATAACCAACAAACCTAGGGCACACAAGAATCCATCCATGAAATAATTTGAAAAAATCACCAATGCAGAAGGGGACAAAAGAGGTCTCAAAGTGAACACAATTGCCGACAAAGAACTAAAATTTGGTGAATGTGTAATTTGGTATAAGATTTTTCAAGAAAGAAGATTGAATAACATATTTGTAACATTAGTAAGCATAGCTTACAAGATAGTGACCAAATTAATTTAGATGGATCTGTGTGAGATCCTATTAAAACAACTTGATGAGAACATGCACACAATCAGGTCTACAAAGACCAACACATGTAAGTTCAACTCACTTATCATGTGTATCTTTTTCTATTTTCAAGAATACTTTCCTTCATTAGGAAAAGTAAAATGGGACACTACCAAATTGGTAACCCAATAGATTAGTGAACTGATTAAGTCACTAGGGGACAATTTTGAATCTGTTATGTCTACTTACTTCCTTGAGTTCAAGGAAAAGATGATGGAGAGGACTAAGATTCTTGAACAACTTATGGAAAAACATAAAGATGAAATATGTTTCATGGTGGACACAAATTTCACCCATATCAAACCAGTTGTACCAAGGATAGCTTGGTTAGAACCAATGGATTATGATATCAATATTGATCAAGCTACAAGTGCAATTGATGCACTAATAAATGAGCCTGTTGATAGCAAGCAACCTAGGTTTGGAACCTATGAAGAGGCCAGATCTAAGATAAAGAGAGGCCTAGAGATAAAGAAAAATGTCAACAAAAAGGATAAGATGGTTAAGAATCTCAAGAAGATTCTATCGGTTACAGAAGAAGAACAGTAACAACTAGAGGAAACTGATGAATAGGGCACCATCGATGAGGACCAAGAAGAACAGAGATCAAGTTCTGAGGAGATTGAATTTGATACAACTCCACCTCCACCTCCTGCAAAGAAGAAAAGGAAAAGGAGTCAACCTACTATAACTGATACAACACCTCTTAAGAAAGGTCAAGTAAGGACCTATATGAGGAATAAGCAAATGAAAAGAACAAGGCAACAAACTGTGAAAACAACACCTCCAAAGAAGAGGAAAAAGTTGGTTAGGACAAAGGCTAACATAGAGGACACTAAAGATGATGAGCATGATGTGGCAAAGAAAAACTATAGGAATCAAACAATTGATGAAGCTGCTAAGTCTATTGCTACATCTAGAATCGTGTCTAGTAAGAAAATCAGACAATGGGATACACTAAACCCCAAGGATCAAAATAAGATACAAGAGGCAGTTATAAAATCAATGATCAAGTACAAATATGCACTGGTTAAATTTTTCAATAAACTAACTAAAGATCTAGGTAACAGGGTATACCAACAATGGTCATATGCTCTACAAACTAAAAGAGAAGCAAGGGAGAGGTTACTAGTAACACTAATGCCTCCCGAATCCAGGGTTGAAGAAATCAAAGAAATACTCAAGTAAATTTGTATCCAAGATAAGGGCATACAAATTATTAGAGAACAAATTCATTGAGATAGATTTTATGATTGAAACTAAATGGAGACAACTCCTAGATATTCCAATAGAGTCAACAAGTCATGAGGAACAATTACCTCTCACTGACACACCTCATAGAGAGGAGGAAAAAGGCAATGCAAGTCCTCAGCACATTGCTCTGGAAAATACTGAAAGTGATGATGAGCCCATAGACTTATGCAAAGTTATGGATGATCTTGACATCCAAGACATCACCAACTATGACTTTGATTAAAGATCCAAAGAAGTAAGATGAAGTAATATTCATTACACTTAAGGATCTGGAACAACAACAAGATTTGAAGACATCAAATGATAAAGATATGAATGTTGCTAATGAACAAGTGTAGGACACTTTAGTCATAGAATCTAAAGAACCAGACCCTACAGACCAAGTGCAAAAAGATGACAATGTCAATACTCAAAAAGATCAAACCGACGAGCAGGACACCACTCTGGATGCAACCCAAGCAACCATTCAAAGAAATATGCATGTACTAATGAAGGTAATCAATATTTTAGAGGGAAATGATGGATCTATAGCAGAAGACATGAGCACACCAAAGAACAAGGGTGATGCTAAAGAAAAAGACACCATAGATAATTCAAAGGAAACAACTGCAGAGAAGGCTGCAACTGATGATCAGACAGATAAGTCTGCTGATCAAAATAAAGAGGAAACACAAAAGGAAGAAGGGGACACACAAACAGAGAAAGGTGAAGAAGCAAATCAAGATGAGAAGGAGAATAAATTAGAATAAAAATCTGAAGAGACACCCAAGGTTGAAGGAGAGACGTCTTCACAAAACTGATAGGTGCCACTCGAGCAGAAAACACAACAAGCATCTTCCACAAGGCCTTCACCAACAACTTCAGAGAGAACAAATTAAATAGCTATGGTAGTTCATACATATGCATCCCCACAAATCTCAAAGAAGAAGAAGGGAAAGCATAAGAATCCAGTAACTCTGGATGAAATCATTGAGATTCCATTTTTTGATCCAAGGACATTGGATCCAACTACATTGACAAGGTATGCCAGACTTTGTGAGAGAAAAGAAATACAAGACAAAATAAAAAGAGTCGCAAAGGAGGCTAAGGTATTAGAATTAGCAAGAGGTATACTTCAAAAAATTGTACTAGATGTAGATATTGATCAAAAATCTCCAATGCTTGATCAACTGGTAATACTCATAGATGCAATAACATCTCAAAATATTGATGCTGAGAAGGTTATGGAAGAGAGACTTGAACAAAAGTATGAGTTCAAGATAGCTGAGAAGATAAGCCAGGAAGTGGCATTGAAAATGGTTAAGCTATCTGAATTGGTTAGTACAATTGATCGAATCATATCAGAAGCTATTACCTTAATACATAAATTGTGCACTCTAGATCAACTCACTTAGGAGTATACCGACCAGATAGCACAAATTGATGATAATCTTAAGTCAAGTGCACAAAGTCTCATAAATAATGAAGAAGCAATTAAATTGAATGATGAACAAATCAAACAGGCTTAGAAATAGAGATAGGACATACAAATTAAAGAGATGAAGTACAAAGATGAGGTAAATGAGCTCCAAGCTCAACTCTTACCGACACTTTCACTGTTGCAACAACATGTGACATAGGCAAACACATTAATTGCCACCCCTAAAATGTTTGTCCTGGACAACATTTATGATATGCATGCAAGGCTAGAGCTACAACACATGGCACTAGAACAAATGAAAGAAAAATGGGAGAAAATGCAAGAAGATATAAAGACAACCCATTCTAATATGCTTGACACATTGTAAGTTGCACATTTTTGTCACAATTTTGACATACTATAAGTTGTACATTTTTGTTATAAGTATCAAAGAAAGGGGCAAATTGATATGTTCACTCACCTCAGTTAAAAGGGGAAAACAGTATGTATAGTAAAAGAAAATTGAAAATACGAGGAAATAATATGTACATATAGATCAAAGAACAAAAAAAGTATAGTATACATGTACATATACTTATACTGTATCGATGCATACAGTTAGGGGGAGTCATATGATGACAAGGATATAAACAAGATGTACATACTAAACACTTTAGTATTATGCACATATAAGTTTTTGATACTAATGTCAAAGGGGGAGATTGAAGGCATTATATTTTGACATTAGTATACTTAAGGAAAAATATGATCTGCACCATCAGTTTAATCTACACTGACAGATAGGGTACAACACTACCCGATGCCAAGGTTACCTGACAAACACTATTCAATGTTATCCAATGACAAAAAGTTAAAGGAAACGTGATGAGTAACAACAGTGCAACCCGACGGAATAGCAAAGAGAGGAACTCGACAGAGAAAGGGAACCTGATGAACAGTTCAACAAAGGAACGCCAACAAACTTCAAGTTCAACTTGATGACCAAGAACCAACAGTCAATTACATCCCGCAAAAAGTGGATCTGACTTTCCACATCAGCTAAATCACTAAAGTTGTATTTATAGCTTCTTGATTTATTTTTAAATCCATTATGTGCGGAGGAAGAAATGTATTTATTATTTTTTTAATTAGTTTTACTGATTTAAAACATGCAAACTAAAGATCAAGGTTAAGTTGTAAACCTTGGATCTAAGAGTTAACATTGTAATGCGTAATCCCAAAATAGGTCAAATACTTGTGGAAATAGGTGTTCAATCTATTGAGAATAGTTAGTTGTTCAATGAAGATTGTAGCAAAAGGATAGAAATAAAATAAAATTAGTTTCAAGAATAGAACAGAGGCTACCAACCAGCAGAGAAAAGGTATTCATCAATCACTTAAGGTGATATTGTTATTCTGAGAGCTTTAATAGATCTGTAATCAGAAATTATAGATTGCATATATTCAGGTCAACATTTGTACTCATTCTAACAAGTGTAGTACACTAATGAAATCATTTCAAGAAAGGTGGACTTAACAGTCTTATTGTAAATCTCATAACTAAGTGTACACTTAAACCAGTGTTTCTAAATCTCTTAATAGAGTAGATATTAACAGGTCTCCACCTTAATACTCCTAATAGGGTAGATCATCAGAGTTATCAAATTGTAATCCTTAACCAGCTCCCTTCCATTCTGCAGATAGTGAAGTTTTGTGGGTGCCATCCCCATCACAGTTTTTACTTCCCAAAAGGAGTTTTTTGCGATACCATATCTTGTGTTATGTGTTTCTCATTTTCATGAATGTTTCTATGAATGTTGCAAACTATTAAAGGTTATGAATGAACAATACATGCATAAAAAAGAACAACAATAATGGTCGGTAATGCAGTAATGAATGATTACTAATGATGAATTAGAAAGGTGTTAAAAAATTTAGAGGTACTGATTCACCCCTCCCCTCTCAGTACTACTTCCCATTAATTCCAACAATTAGCCCTACAAATATGTCACTTTTGGTCAGTTGGGTAAGATGGTCCAAAACACCTGCTATTGAGTTTTGGATATGTTAAGAAGAATCCTAATGGGTATCTCAAACCCTTTTTTTGGGGGGATTTTTTTTGGAAAATATTTGGGAGAAGTCAATAAAATAGTCGCTATAGGGCTACAAGGGATTTAAGCCTATTTAGGATAGTTTTGGAGTTTGAAAACACGTTGGAAATTAAGGACTTGGTAAGTAGTTTTTCGTGGTTGGTTTGGGTGTGTAGAGACCCATAGAGTCCCAGTGGTCCTTGGTGAAGGTTGAGTTCCTTAGTTGACACAAAGGAGTCACAAGGAGAATCAAGGAACATTATGAAGTTACATATCTTTAATGCATTTATTGACAAGTTTTGGATCAGAAGTATGATAGCCCCACTTTCTCTGCAACAAGTGGTATAATAGAATAGTAGTATCCTTTGGGAGAAGGATAATGTGTATATGTCTAAGGGAGAAGAGTTTGAAACTTTTGGAGGAGGGACTCAAGAGATGCCTCCAAGGATGACAAAAATTGAACTTACAAAGATTTTGGCATAGTATGCTAATGACAATAGGAAGATGAAGCTAGAGATGAAAAAGATGAAGAGAAAGATGAGTAAGAAAAAAAGGACTTTTAGGATTAAGTAATACTGAGAGGTGGGGTGAATCAGTATTACGACACTTTAAACATGAACTTATTAATTTCTAACTTAACTAGATAAATACTAAAATGTAAAGAACATTTAAAAACCTGGGATAAAAGGAAAAATCATGGTGGGGATGGTACCCACAAATATGAACTAAAAGTATATTGTCCCTATTAGGATACCTAGCCCTGTTAGAAGTTGATTATTACATTATACATTTTCTTGTTAGAGGAATACAAAACCCTTTTAACTCACTACTCATACAATCATAAATATGATTCTATTACAATGCTTTATCAATAATGAACAATACAAGAATCTTCTATGCTTAGGTAGTTCCAGTTGTAGCTTGCATCACCATCTACCTGATTCTGACATATTCATTCATCTATTTGCATCACATTCATACAATCTCATCCATACACATTCTCACACATACTCATTCTTCGCTTCTCAAAATCTCTTCACACACACACACACACACACACACACACACACACACACACACTTTACACATTCACCTTCCAATACGTCATAAAATAGGTTTAATACTTATAAAAAAAGTAATTACTAAGTCGGTGATCATAAACTATCAAAACATAGGTAGTCCACAATCCAAATCTAAAATAACACATTTGGACTTTGCTTTATAGTCCCTCAATCATCATGACCTTTCATCTTCCTTGTATCACTGTTACTCTGTCTTTGCATGTCTTCAACTATATGTATATTATTGTGATCAACATAAAAACATAAGATACCTTAATAGAAGGTCATACATATCCCAAAATAGCTTCCTCTAAGCTCACATGTCTCCATTCATCATATGTTGTCTTCACGGACCAAAACTATACTGCTATACTATGTAATTATGCTTTATGTACTTAGTCATTTTTGTTATCCTTAACTCCAAAACTATGTTTCACTCTAAGAGACCATCCATACCAGATGTGTTGCCATAAATGACAACCCTCAAGTCTTCCATAACACTCCTAAATTAACCACTTGCCAACAATCTCTCCCTTTGGCATTGATGACAACTGTAATGCCCCGCTAGGGAACCCAAGAGAACTAACCTAAACATGCAACCAACTTAACAGGATAATTTTAAAAAAAAAATGTTTATAAATAATAATGTTAACAACACGGAAGCAATCATGAGATAACATGACTTACACATAATTACAACTCAACAAAGGTTACAAATCTCGAGGGTTCATTGACATAGAATTACTTGAGAAAAATAATCTACGAGAACAACTACAAAGAACTAACATAGATTGGATACAACAAGTGAATCCAATAATATACATCTCATATAATAAGACCACACATAAAATAGAATCAACATCCACTGCACATGTCGCAGGGTATGCATGAGTACATAACAATACAATACAATACATCCTCCAAAGGCTGCCAACCAATATACTCATATGGTATAAGTATACAACTCATGAAACTGAACAAGTCTCCAGAAGAAGATTAAGAAGATAGAAGAAGAAGAACTACAACAAGGATAATCCAAGCATGAAGATGAACATCATATCTCAATGGTAATAAGAATCACTACCACCCGACCGTGTGGAATGAAAGGTCCACTCCCACCATGCTGAGGAGATAATAACAGACCCTCTCACATGGGTATACATCAAGAAGGAAAACATCAAGGGTATACAACCATCATAAATAAATGCATAGGAAGATCCTAGAAGCTCTTTGAATCACAATAAGGAGATCTACATAATACCAGAGGTAACCGACACACATAGGATAACCTAAGCTGTATATAGGAAGGTGTCATCATATACGTCTAACCCTTGAGTTTTGTCCTAGAAATCTCGAAATAGATCCTTACACTCAAGTGACCATACACGACATTAATGACTTCTCAAACAGATAAAGTCACTAACTATGCCAGATACACACCCCTTAAGAAGACAAGCATCATCTCATCCTCCATCTTAGCCTATAATAGTGCTCAAGCATGGGTGAGGACTTATATCTTATTAGATTATACTAAGGCATCCTAATAAGTTATTATGTTATCACTTGTTAAAATTACTTACAATAAATGATCCTACCAGTCACTTGTGAGCTTTGACATTTATTGTAATCCACCTCCTACTATACAACTAGGTAACCTACCCTAGGTTCACAAAAGAACATCATAAAGGTATATCATAAACCTCATCACTGATTCCCGCTCATATAGGGATACACCCTCAGAGAATCACAAACAATATCAAAGAGAAGAACATAACTCTCAGAATTGTTTCTTGCCCCATACAAGAACTATTGGTTCTCAATTAACCAATACCACATAAAGTACTATTAAATGATTACATAAGAATATTTAAACAAATCAGGTTGGGTAAAACCATCAAGACCCAAAATCGATGACAACATGCACTGAAGTACACAAACACCAAAGAAACATAAAACTCAAAACCTCTGGTTTTACCTCCTAATAGCCAACTAATCCCAACAGACACCCGACACATAGCAGTATCATAAAAGGGAAAGAAACACACAATCTTTTCAATCAGTCACTTAGAAGACACATCATTGCATAATGAGTACAATTCCAGAAAGAC
>MU226966.1:46059-72234 GCA_018584345.1 Thuja plicata | reverse complement strand
GCCATGTGGAAAACAAGTATGAGACTAAGAGGGAAAGATTGTTTTTTGTTGGAGAAGATTTGTTAGAGAAACTCTGAAAGATTGATGCAGTATCATCTTGTCTACTTGTTGATTTTCTTGTGATTTTCTGGCACTCGGTTAAAGTATGGAGTTCTCGAGTTTCTGTTTCTCAGGCATGCTTATCTCTGTTGCTCGGGTTTCTATCACTCTGTCATGCTTGTTCTGAGTTGCTTTCTGTCACTTGGGTATGCTTGGCCCGAGTCGTTTTCTATTTCTCGGGGTGTTCTTTGCCCGAGTTGTTGTTGTTTCTCAATCATCCTTGCCCCAAGTTGTTTATTTTGAAGTTGGATCTGGTGGCCAACTTTAACATGTTTCATTAAGTTGAGTATAAAAACAAGTGTTACCCCTTTGTTTGAAACACCCTACATCTTTCTATTACCTCTCTCATCAACCAATTAAATCATGTTTGTGTGCTTCCTCCATGAGTGAAGACAAAGATGAACTCCTAGCAATAGCAACCTTTCATGAGGCTTCAACGAAAGAAGATTCATAGTGAAGGTATATGTAAGGTGGGAAATGATGTGGATAGGGTTTAGAACAATGGGGCATTACACATAAATGAGACCCTGTGCCACTAATAACCACATACATTTAATTGTAATCATAAGAAAGATAAATCTGGAAATGTTTGCAAAGAATAATGAAATGACACACATACCTCATAACATAGCAGATCTGGAAGTTGTTGTTTTCTGGTGCCTATACTGAGTTTCTAGAAATTTTGCAACCGGGTCTGGAACAGAAAAACAAAGACTGAGAAAACCCAAAAATATTTTCCTTTTCTACTCCATGTCGACCTTGACCCAAATGCAGTTCGACCTTGACCCCTTTATGTCGACCTTGACCTACACTGCTCTGATGGAAATTCTGTTTGCAGATCCCGAAAGTTTGTCGAAAATGGTATCCAAATCTATTCTGCAACTCCTGAAACAGTGACTGTAGATATCTGAAAATGGTGTTTTGGGGTGGCTATATAGGGTTTTAACTTAGTCAAACCCCCATTTTGGTGATATCCACCTCCATGAATAGCTAGATGTAATAGAATATCTTTGTGTGTTGCTCATAGGAAGATCTTTGAATGTGTAATGCCAAGATCTAATCTCCTAGATTAAAACCCTAGCATGAATTGAAAATGAGAGAGCAATGCATAGATTTGAATGTGATAAATAAATCATACCAAGCCCCCAAGGCTAAAGTACTCCTACCAAACTCACAATCCGTAATTGCTACCCAATGATTGTATCTTTTGAATGCTTGAATGTTGAAAATAGTAGATCAAAGAAGAAGGAAGGATTGAATAACCCTTTGTTGCTCCAATGAATGTCCACTATAGCTTGTCCACAAAATGCTTTCTTGCATCAAGGCATCACCATATCTTGTCCTCCTATATCATCCTCTTGCATTCTTGCATCATCATCTCATATCATCATCATGTCATATCATTATCTCATGTCATGATCGGATATCAAATGAAGGCAAAAGAGAGTGCTTATATATAGATTTCAAGGTAAGCCTCCTAGGGCAATGTGAGGGCACCTAATTCAAATTTCACCTCGAATTATGGTCCAATCACAATAACCAACTAAAGAGGAAATGTATTAATTATATTTTGAATAAAAACCCTTCTGCATTCAGATCTGGGGGCTAATTTTGAATTTAGGACCTCGCTATGATCCAAATTTGAAAGCGGGAACCAAAACCCGACAAAGGTCAAGGTCGACCTCCACCCTGACCTGAGGTTTCAGGCCAGTCAACTCAGAGTACCATTGAAGTTTCTATGTCAGCCAGAGACCTAATATGATGGGAAAATAGAATAGAATGTTGGAAAAGGGCACATGGGCCTAGAAGAGGTGTGATGAAGACTAGGAGGACTAGTACATAGGTCCTACCTAGAAAATAGAGCCACAACAAGGAAATCAAGGAGAATCCTCAAAATCATAACCCTAATTTCACGTAGAAACGAAGAATTACCAAGTGTAGATGCATCCTAAATGCAAATATATCATGTAAATGCACTAAAAGAGGGTGCTAAACCTACCAAGATAGAAGTGCTTTCATTTTAAGATGATACAGTATAATAGTGTTAATGCAGATGGTAATGGTGGTGGACAAGGTTTTCAATTAGTGAAATGACTCAACCCAAGGAACTCAATGCTTCAACTATGCTTCAAGAACCCACCAAGTGCTCCAAGAGACTCCAGTTATGATTTCACTCTCCCCAATGACAAACAATGATAAAATAGGTCTATTTATACTGGATTATAAAGGATTCATGGTTTACAACAACACCCCACACTTCAGTCTTGAGCAATCTTCCTAAACTCTTTTTTTTTTCTTAGAAAAACCAAAGATACTTGTAATCCCCAAAAACTAACTCAAACACCCTTGGAACAACCACTCATAACAATCTACAACCCCTCATATCATTTTCATTCATTAACTCAATCTTATAAAACAAATAAGCCAAAATACACCACCTTGCTGCCCTCTGGATAGACCTGTGAACAATTGTTAATAACTTTTGAACTTGATCGAATTTCTTCCATCCCTTCAGTGAGTTTGTGCCTAATTAGGCTTTCTTCATTCTGTCGCTTTCTTCATTCTGTCCAAAGCACATCAAAATCCAACAGTTCAATCCAAAGATATTGCCCCCGCATCAGACTGCATTTTCTGCAACCCTCATTTATGAACTTTTACCCTTTCTCCAAACTGTGATCACTCTCACCTTCCCACTTTCTGCATATGCATGGTTAGTATGATATATATACAAATTAGATCAATTCATTCCATGAATATCAGGCCTTCATACTCATGGAATGATCTTCATTATCCCGAGAACCCTATTGCAATAACAAACTTAGACAAAGAATGACTGGTTAATAGTAACTGGCGCAACAACAAACTCAAGGTAATATAAAATTCATTCAAACAGTTAACTTGAACAACAACCCTGCCAATTCAATTGTACATCGAATTAAACAAATTGAGACTTTAAGAAATGAATGAATTACAGGAAACAAAGAGTTCTTATTGCCTTGTCGTTCACCAGTACATAACCCTATTTTTTTAACTGTCCCCATAACAGAGACTTCATCTAAATAGGACTCCAATATAACTTCTCAAAACTGATTCAACCAACTCTCATCGTTGAGTTGAAAGTTTAGGACTAATAACAAACAAGAGATTCCCTCTAACTTGATAAACTAGCCGTTGATGTTTGAACATTTGAATATTTAAAATGTAAAACCATAACGGCTTTATTTGAATATTTAACTCCTTTCTAATTGTTTCCTAAAGTCCTAGGCTCATCCCCAACCTATCTTAGACTCCTAGAAACCTTATTAAGAACATTATTGAAACTTGGACAACATTGGTCCATTACAACCAACTATTAGTCCTTTTGAGGACATTACAAAATGATTGAGGAATTGAATTATTTTAGTATTATTATAGGTTCTAAGATCTTCCAATTGGTCTGATAACCTTGTTTATACATTCCATCCTTCTGATTTGCTTTGAGGTTCATGAAGGTCTCCATGATATTTATCTTTGGCTTGGTTGTGTGTGGTGCTCCTGCACCATACTCCCCACCATGAAAAGAACTCTTGCCCCAAGAGTTGACCTATCTTTGTGACCTGTTGGTCCATGCTCCCATCTACTGCTGAGGGATGAAATGGTCCCCCAAAGTGACCTGCTCCTTCATCCTAGTTCCTGCATTCACACACCAAGTCTTAGATAGAAAAATTCTTGTGTTAGATTGTCCTCTGACATGACAGTGTTGTTGCTGCACTCTAGACTAGTGAAAAGACTTTATCTGCCTTGTCACCATGTCATCTTCATCTGCCTGTCCTCCAATAGGACACTTCACTTCTCCAACAAAAACAAAAGGTTGTTTAAACAGCCCTGCCTCCCTTGGATTGTCCTGCCCCTTAATCTGGCATTGCTCTAAATCCCAACCAGTATCATAATGTGGAGTACCCTGACCCTGCACTGCAACATCTCTGGAAAAACACATCAGTATAGACTCCTTGGGACTCCTTACCAATGGATACAACTTACACCTCACCTTTCCTTGTTGAACTACATATGTATTTTCATAGACATCATGCAGAACTTTCCTTGAACATTGCCAAGATCTTCCTAAAACTAGATGCCCACAAGTCATGTGCATGACATCACACAATACCTTGTCCCTATAGCTCCCAACTGTAAACTCAACCATCACTTGATCCTTAACCAGCAAATTCTGACTCTCATTGACCCAAGTGGCATAATAATGTGTAGTATGAGCAAAAGTTTTCAAATTTAATTTCCTAACAATCTCATAAGACAACACATTATGACTTGCCCCTGAATCAACTATAAATTTCCATACCTTTCCTTGAATGAGACAATTTGATCGGAACATACCTGGATCTTTTGGTGTTTGATTGCTTCTTCCCATCAGCAAGTACTCTCCTTCTTCTGGATGAATTTCAATGGGTTCTTTCTGCTCATCTTTTCTTGATTCTTCATCAACCAAGTTCACTCTTCTATCTCTCCCTTTGTCTTCTTGCCATTTAGGACACCTAAAGGACTGATGACCCACTTCATTACAATTGAAGCATCTTCCTGTGAATACTCCACTTCCTCTTCCTCCACTTCTTCCACCTCTATATCCACCCCTTGTGTCAGATGGATAGGACTTGTCCTTGTCCTTGTCATTCTGATTCTGAAAATCAGTTGTACCTATTCCCCATCTTCCTCTCATGGAAGATCCTCCTCTTGAGTTAATTTGCTTATCTTGTCTCCTTTTTATCTTCTCTTCAGCCTTCAAGGCTAACTGATAGCATTCATCAACCGACCTTGGGGTAGAAAGATTAAGTTCATCCTGGATATTGAACCTCAGCCCCCCCATAGACCTTGCAATCTTTTCTTCCATCTCTTCCTCATGATCCACTCTAATATCAAGCTTGTGGAATTCCTCTGTGTACTTCTGTACATCAATCTCCTTTTGCCTGAAATCCCTCATCTTCTTGTACAACTGTACTCTATAGTCTCTTGGCAAAAATTCTACCTTCATCTTGTCCATCATAGTACCAAGATGTGATCTTGGGTCTCCCATTCTTCCATCTATCTGCCTGGATACAATCCCACCACAACAAAGCATGTCCCTTCAACCTGGACTTTGCTATCTTCACTTTGTCCTTCTCTTCTATCCCTTCATAGTAAAAGCAATTTTCAATTGCACTAAACCAATCTATCAGTTCTTCATCATCCATCTTCCCTGCATACATAGGTAAGTCTATCCTTACCCTTACATCTCCACTATTTATGGCCTTCACCGATTTGGCCATCCTCACATCTTCAGGGTCTACTGGTTCCTCTGTTTGCGTCTCTCCTCCCTCTTCTTCTACTCCTACTTCTTCATCCTACCTGATGCTCTTATCCCTATTCTAAAATGTTGCTATCCTCTCCATCATAGTTCTCATCAATCTATCATTTTCATGACTCTCCTTGTCGCTTTGATATAGGGCTTCCTTAAGTTTTCTGTTATCGGCCAATTGCTCCTTCACAATCCTTGCCAACTCCATGTTGCTCATCCTTACTGGCAACTCTCCATCTTCTCCATCATCCATGGTTACTTGCTTAACCTGGTACAAGAATTGACTTAGGGCTACTCCTCCCAGGATAGTTCAACTATAAGGGCTTGTCTAAGGACTCAAGAACCAACTTCACAAGACCAATGCAACTTCCACAAGACCTTTCCCTTGCTCTGATACCACTTGATGCAGACGGTAATGGTGGTGGACAAGGTTTTCAATAAGTGAAATGACTCAACCCAAGGAACTCAATGCTTCAACTATGCTTCAAGAACCCACCAAGTGCTCCAAGAGACTCCAATTATGATTTCACTCTCCCCAATGACAAACAATGATAGAATAGGTCTATTTATACTGGATTATAAAGGATTCATGGTTTACAACAACACCCCACACTTCAGTCTTGAGCAATCTTCCTAAACTCTTGTTCTTTGCTTAGAAAAACCAAAGATACTTGTAAACCCAAAAAACTAACTCAAACACCCTTGGAACAACCACTCATAACAATCTACAACCCCTCATATCATTTTCATTCATTAACTCAATCTTATAAAACAAATGAGCCAAAATACACCACCTTGCTACCCTCAGGATAGACCTATGAACAGTCGTTCATAACTTTTGAACCCGATCGAATTTCTTGAATCCCTTCAGTGAGTTTGTGCCTAATTAGGATTTCTTCATTCTTTCCAAAGCACATCAAAATCCAATAGTTCAATCCAAAGATATTGCCCCCGCATCAGACGGCATTTTTTGCAACCCTCATTTATGAACTTTTACCCTTTCTCCAAACTGTGATCACTCTCACCTTCCCACTTTCTGCATATGCACGGTTAGTATGATATATATACAAATTAGATCAATTCATTCCATGAATATCAGGCCTTCATACTCATGGAATGATCTTCATTATCTCGAGAACCCTACTGCAATAACAAACTTAGACAAAGAATGACTGGTTAACAGTAATTGGCGCAACAGAAAACTCAAGGTAATATAAAATTCATTCAAACAGTTAACTTGAACAACCCTGCCAATTCAATTCAACATCAATTTAAACAAATTGAGACTTTAAGAAATGAATGAATTGCAGGAAACAAAGAGTTCTTATTGCCTTGACGTTCACCAGTACATAACCCTATTTTTTTCACTGTCCCCATAACAGAGAATTCATCTAAATATAAAGGACTCCAATATAACTTCTCAAAACTGATTCAACCAACTCTCATCATTGAGTTGAAAGTTTAGGACTAATAACAAACAAGAGATTCCCTCTAACTTCCTAAACTAGCCATTGATGTTTGAACATTTGAATATTTAAAATGTAAAACCATAATGGCTTTATTTGAATATTTAGCTCCTTTCTAATTGTCTCCTAAAGTCCTAGACTCATCCCCAACCTATCCTAAACTCCTAGAAACCTTATTAAGAACATTATTGAAACTTGGACAACATTGGTCCATTACAACCAACTATTAGTCCTTTTGAGGACATTACAAAATGATTGAGGAATTGCATTATTTTAGTATCATTATAGGTTCTAAGATCATCCAATTGATCTAATAACCTTGTTCATACATTCCATCCTTCTGATTTGCTTTGAGGTTCATGAAGGTCTCCATGATCTTTATCTTTGGCTTGGTTGTGTGTGGTGCTCATGCACCAAGTGTGAATTCTTCATTTCCTTAAGGTTTCTATCCTTTTCCTAAAAAAAGGCACAATCTCTTTCTAATATCCATTGTTATAAGGGTGGTAAATTCCTAGCTGAGATTTGACAAAGGCAAGTACCTATACAGCCAAGACCATTTTCTCTCTCTTTTGTCTGAAGAATTTAATATCTGGCAAATTTTGATTACACATTCATGCAGTGCAAACTAAGAGAAATATATCCAAAAAGAAAATAACCCTGGTTAGTAACGATTAGCTTTAGTGACTGACACTTTTTTTCCAAAATTTCAAGGAGACAATCTATATGACATCCTAATCTATAATTTGTTGATAAAATTTTCATCAAATATATTTAGCAATATAGTATCTAGCCACACTAACCAACATTTCTAGGCTCAAAGAGTCCTTGCTATTGTTGCAGTATGTTGATATTAATGTTACCTTAATGGCTTGATGTAGATTATGTAGATGAGGATGCAGATGAAGGAAGGATAGAAGTGAAGGTATTGTGTCAACTTGATATTCTAAATATGAATACTATCTATATAAATTAGATTGTTCAAAACGTATACTTGATTCATACAAGGTGTGTGTTTGTGTGTGTGTGTGTGTGTGTCATGTGCGTGTGCATTGTAATTGACGACCCATAATGATCATTTCTAGAGGTTCAAGAAGGAGATTGTTGCAATTGTTTTTAGAGTAGTATATGTTTTTATCTTTCATCACAACCTGTAGAAAAGTATGTCTAGTGCCTTCCATAATAACCTATGGAGAAATATGTTGGCATTAGTGTCAACTCATGATGGCAATGACAAAGTAGTATGTATTCTAGAATGTATTGCAAATAACATTAACCCATGAATAGATTACTCCTGCTTATGGTTAGATGTCAACATGATTGTTGGTCAAATGTTCATATCAAATAGGTCATGATATTAAATAAATTGAATGAAGATGGTGAAGTGGTTTAGAATAAAGCCATCCTTATTTATAAGGTATATTGACAAATGGAAGGTATCAAATTTTAGGAAACCTTTTCTCCTATTTCTAGAATTGAAGCTATAAGAATGTTCCTTGCTTAGCCTATTTAATAAAATTTCAAGGTATATCAGATGGATGTTAAATATACATTTCTAAATGGAAAGTTGGAAGAAGAGGTTTATGTTAAACAATCTGGTGGATTTCCTTTGATTGATCAGAATGACATGGTTTACCAATTAAAGAAAGCATTGTATGGATTGAAACAAGCCTCTACAGCCTGGTGTGTAAGATTGGCTAAGTATCTTTTAAAGCCTGGATTCAATAATGGTACTACTGACAATAACTTGTACTTCAAAGTTGATCATGATAACATTTTGATTGTTGAAATATTTGTGGATAATATCATTTTTGGTGGTAATGACAACAAGTTAAGTAAGTAGTTTATTGATGAAATACAAAAAAATTTGAGATGTCCATGATAGGAGAGATGAAATTCTTTCTTAGTCTACAAATTACTTAATTAGAAAAAGGTATTTTTATATCTGAGTCAAAGTATTTGAAAGAATTGTTGAAGAAGTTTGATATGGAAGATTCAAAACCAGTTTCTACTCCTATGACCTTACTAGTTGCAAATTGAGAAAGGATGATGATTCACTTAAGGAAAATCAAATCAGATATAGATCTATGATCGATGGATTATTGTACTTGACACAGCCTAGACCTGATATTACAAATGCACTTTTCAATGTTGCTAGATTTCAAACAAAATCTAAAGAATCTCATGTTATGGCAGTGAAAAGAATATTTAGATACTTGAAAGGAACAGTTGACTATGGTTTGGGGTATGGTAAGGATAATTATTTTACATTGAGTACTTTTACTGATGTGGATTGGGAGAGTAAAGTGGATATCAGAAAAAGTAAAAGTGGAAGAGAATTCTTCTTGGGTGAGAGATTAGTGTCATGGTCAAGTAAAAAGAAAAATTGTATATCACAATCTACTATTGAGGCTAAGTATATTGTTGTTGTTATTAACTGTATACAAGTGATATAGATGAAGAAAATGTTGAAATATATCAGAGTAAATATTGATGAGCCCATTTCTATTTACTATGACAAATCAAGTGCTATTACTATTTTAAAGAACCCCGTGTTACTTTCAAAGACAACATATATCTATCGAGTACCATTTCTTGAGAGATAAGGTTAGTGATAAAGGATTCAAATTGGAATATGTATCTACTAAAGAGTATATTGCAGATATCTTCACAAAGCTCTTCTCAAAGAATACTTTTGAGTATCTCTGAGGTAAGCTTGGGGTGATAGCCCCTCCTGATTAGAGCTGGAGATGCATTTATTTTCATTAGCCAAGTGTTCTTATAAATATTATTATTGATTTGGATTGTTGTTTTGATGGTTGCTACTCAACGGGAGTAGTTATTCTTGTGAGGTATATTGATCAATTGATATTCAGTTCTTGGCTTCTATGACTTAGTGCATACATGTCCTTTGTCATCTATGTCAAAGGGGGAGAAATAGCCATGTGGAAAACAAGTATGAGACTAAGAGGGAAAGATTGTTTTTTGTTGGAGAATTTTTGTTAGAGTAACTATGAAAGATTGATGCAGTAGCATCTTGTCTACTTGTTGATTTTCTTGTGATTTTTTGGCACTCGGTTAAAGTATGGAGTTATCGGGTTTCTGTTGCTCGGGCATGCTTATCTTTGTTGCTCGAGTTTCTGTCACTCGATCATGCTTGTTCCGAGTTGCTTTCTGTCACTCGGGTATGCTTGACTCGAGTCATTTTCTGTTGCTCGGGGTGTTCTTTGCCAGAGTTGTTGTTGTTTCTCAGTCATCCTTGGCCCGAGTTGTTTATTTTGGAGTTGGATATGGTGGCCGACTTTTGCATTTAATTTGGATCATGGCATTAATGATGGATCTCTCATTGGAGTTTGTGTGGACCTAAATCTAGTGGATTGTAATGGCCGACTGGAATTTAATATTCGTTTACAAGCCAATTTGTGGCTGAATTATAAAAATAAAGAGGTCTGAGTAGAGTGTTGGGGGTAGAAAAGAGGTAGGAGAAGAAGAGCTTGAAGAGTTCTTGTGAGATCTGTGGATCTGAGAAAGTGGAAGGAAGCTGGAAGAGCTAGTGGCATATTGGCTTAGGAGGAAAGAAGATTGCTTGGTGGCTTGCGAGCACAAGTTTAGATTATGTCTTGGAGTTCCTACCAGGTTGTTGTGTGGTGTGTCATTTGGACTAGTTTTAAAGGTGGAGCTAAAGCTTGCAATGAGTTGTTGTGTAATTGGCAGAAGGTACATGGCCTAATGCTTGCAGAAGATCTTGGTGGTAGATATTAGAGCTATTTCATTGTATTTGGTCGTAACCGCGAAGGCCTTACAGCTTGGCATGTTGATTGTAATTGAATCTGAAAATGAATATGAATTGATATGAGTTACCATATCCTGTGTTATTATGTTTCTACTATGTTGTTATTATTGTTCGCTACAAGTTTGGACACTCCTTTATTGGATCCTCTAAGCTTGACTACATCAAAGATAATATTGTGGATATTGTTTGTAGTACTATTGATATGATTTCTTTGTCTATTAATCATTTTTCATATCATATGTTTTCATCAATGCCAAAGGGGGAGATTGTTAGATATTGTTTGACTATCACACAAATATGTGTTGACATTAATGTTTTTTTCATTTATGTCAATACATTCCTACTGTTAGTGATAGTGTTCCTAGTATATTTAGTTAGAAGATTGGTTTGGTATGGCTACTGTATTGAAGATAAGATGTTGTGGATGTGCATATGGATTCAGGGATGTCAGTAGTTGATGCATGCCAATTTATAGAAGTTCAAATGATTATTTGAGTGAGTTATAAATGATTGATTTGGGACTGCCATTTTGGATGTCAGGAAGACACAATGTTTCAATGTTTGGATTGGTTCCATTTGCTTATGCAATATTTCAGGTTGGTAACCTGATGGCGAGTTTAGGACACTAATGTGTATCCTCAACTCGAGTGGTTCATGATTTTGATGTTGGAAAGACATTTTTATTAAGTAACAAAGCTTGTTGATTGGTATTCCTGTTGAATAGTCTAGAGATGATGAATTCTGAAATAGAGTTGTTTTGGTTGTTGTTGTGGCATTTCACATTGCTTTTTGATGTTTCTAGATGGTGTCATATTCGTGTTGCTAGATTTCATTGAGTTATGTGATCGCATTTGGTGATTCTCTTGTGGCATTTTGGTGTTATGATTTTTCTTGGCCAATATGGTGTTGTAGTGTATAGTGACAGATCATGGCATGATTTATGGAGCTGAGGCGTGTTTGAGGATAAAGAATTGGATCCTTACCAGTTTTTGGATCGCACTATTATTTGTGTTGTATTTGATTAAATATTTGTAATTTAGGTCCTTGGCCAACCTTGAAGGAATAACTTTTTGAATTGTATAAATGTAATGATGTAATATCCCTTTGTGGAGAAGAGTGTGTGAAGGAAGAGGATTGTGTATGTGAAGAGGTATAAGTGGAATTTGCAATTGAGGAAGAGATTATATTAGAGATGCTATCAGTATGTTCATGAGTTGTGGATTGTACTCCATTATTAATTATAATCAAAGATTTTTGTAAGGCGGTGATCCTTCCTTTGCATTGTTGCCCATGTTGTCTTTGAGCAACGAGCTCTAGGCAATGTGTATTAATGCATGTGCATTCCCATTGTAATACTCCTAACAGGGTATAGTGCTTTTAACAATGTACATCATCTTGTGGGTTTGATCCCCACCGTGGTTTTTTCCTGAACCAGGTTTCCACGTCAAACATCTTGGTGTTATGTTTTGATTAATGTGTTGTGATCTTGTTTTATTATTTATCATTTAAAATCTTTGATTAAAGGGTAAAAGTTGATTAAGGTTTTAAGTTTTGGGACACAACTGATTCACCTCCCCTCTTAGTTGTGTGTGTTGCAATATTTCTGACATTGGCTTCTTAACGTATGTAGAACAAGAGTGAATTCAATGGTCATGAGTGGGAATGGTTGGAAGTTGAGACAATAAGGAACCAACCTTTGAAAGTCAATGATAGAGTAGGGGTGGATAGTATAAAGAGGCCCGATGTGAAAACTAAGGGAACAGTGAAAGAGAGAAGGTTGAATAAAAGGATACTATGAAAAGGGCGTTATTGAAAGTGGGAGGCCGAAGATGTGAACAAAGGAAAGGCTAAGAGTTTAGGGAAGCTATTAGTGATAAGATTTGAAGGAGTTAAGAATAGGTAGACATTGAGTGAAAGTAGTGGAAAAGAGTTGATAATAGAGAAGGTACTAATAGTTTGGAGTTTGTAGAGGCACCCTACAGAGGAGGCGTACGAGGACACAAGTATACTTAAAGCAAAAGACAAAGCACATTTCAGGCTTTGTCATTAAGTCTTTTATTGTAACTATTAGTTTTGAAATTGAAGAATAAAAGGTTTAATGTTTATAATGGTCTAAATTGTTATCAGAATAAATTCTTGTGTACGATAGAGTTTGAGTTTTAATCTCTAGTTCATGATTTGTTATTATCTTTTGAATTGGTGTCACATTTTCATGAGCATTTAGACTATTGTTATTCCTGCCACCTCATGCTTGTTATTGGTAGATAATTTTTTAATCATCTAGAAGGTAAGGGATGTGATTGAGAGGTTGGGTGAGTTTATGGAGGAAATGGTAGTTGTATGAGGGACCTAAGGTAGTTTCCATCAGGTGGTATTAGAGCCCAAAAGATCTAGGCAGTGAATATAGAACGTGTTATTGATATTTTAATTTACAGTTTATTGTATGTTGTAGTTCATGACAAACAAAAAGTTTGGCACCAAAAGACTGGGCTGCAAAGGAAGGGAAAATACCCTAAGGTGGGGTTCCTAGAAGATGAAAGAGGATAAGAAGAAAAATCATGTATAAATTTGGGGAGTCTCACGAAGACAAACAAGAATAAAAAGGATACTTGAGAGAAGGAAAGAATGAAAGCCAATAAGGTAAGGAAAAATGCAAAAATTGAGAAACAATTGGCACAGTTAAGAAGGGATTTGGAAGTATATAAGAAGTGGCTAGAAGAGGGAACCCAAGATTATTGGGTTTGCCCAATGACAAAGAAAGAAAAGTGGCATATATAGAAGATTGTTGAGAAAAGGAAAAGGCAAAGACTGAATACCTTAAAAAGAGAGGGTAAGAGTATGAGAGGATCTTATGGAAGTTAGGAAAGAAAATGGTTGCCATGTGAGCAATGTACACAAGAGGTGGTGAAAGAAGTTCTCATTGAGGAGAACATGAGAAGAGAAAAGAGAGAAAGAAGAGGAGGAGTGCATATTCTATACATGTGCAAGAGCACATGAACTTTTGTCTCTTGGGGAATTTGATGCCCCAAAATCGCATGAACCAATAAGATCTCCTTATCATGGGATCGAGTCTCATTCTTGGGTTCCTGTCGCAAAGAAAAATACATGTCATAAAGAAGAGTACCTCCTTTCTCCTTTCAAATAGGAAGAAGGAAAACAATTTGATGAAAATTTGAAACAACTGATGACAGTTATAAATTTGATCGTGTAAGTTGAACGATTTTATCTTCTATTTGGTGGTTTTAAGGAGAAGAGAGTTTTTTGTTGGAAAGTTGGTGAGGATGGAATAAATGAAGGCAGAACACTCTATTATGAAAGAATCGAAAGAAAGGAGAATTTTTGTAAGTCAATAATGAAGCGTCGATTTGTGGAGTCATGGGAAGTTTGAAGGTTGCTTTTGAGCATGAGTTGGTTTGTCTTCCTGGAGTATGTAGAATGACAGTTGGGAGAATGGAATAATCGCAAATGGGAATGGTTGGAAATTGAGACAGTTGGGAAGTAAACTTTGGAAGCCGACAATGGAGCAAGGGTGAACACTATAAAGAGGCCCAACGTGCAAACTAAGAGAAGACTGAAAGAGAGAAGGTCAAGTAAATGGACAATATTACAAGGCCATTATTGGAAGTGAGAGGCCGAAGATGTGAACAACGGAAAGGCAAAGAGTTTAGTAAAGGGCACAGTGAGAAGATTTGAAGGAGTTAAGAATAAGAAGAGGATGAGTGATAGTACATCAAAAGAGTCAATAAAAGAGAAGGTAGTGGTAGTTTGGAGTTCATGGAAGCACCTAGTAGAGAAGGTATAGAAGGACGCAAACAAAATTAAAGTGAAAGAGAAATAAAATATTAGGGTTGGTCATTTAGTCTATTATTGTAACTATTAGTTATGAAATTGAAGAATAAAGGGTTTAATATTTATAATGGTCTAAGTTGTTGTCTAAATAAGGTCATGTGTAACATATCGTTTAATTTTGAATCTCTTGTTCATTATTTTTTATTATCTTTTGAATTGGTGTCACATTTTCATGGGCATTTAGACTATTTTTATTCATGTGGCCTCATGCTTGGTATTTGGTAGATAATTGTTCAAGCGTCTAGAATTTAAGGGGAGTGATTGAGAGCTTGGGTGAATTGATGAAGGAAATGGTAGATGGCTGAGAGGCCTGAGGGAGTTTCCATAATGTAAGCTCCTACTCTTTCTATATGACCACTTGTCCTCTTATAATAACAATGCAAGAATGATATTAGTAGTTGAGACATTTTGATTATCAAGGTCTCTTAAACTAATAGAATTGGAGATTGTTTCAACTACTAACCAATTTTATGTGTTTTTATTTTCTCTTTTTTTTTTTTGTCTTTGTCTTGTGTATCCTTGAATGTCGTTATATGAGTTAAGATATTAAGATTGGGGGCTTGTTCCATTGAACTTATTGTTTTCTTATCTCTTTGTAGTCATGCTCTCGACTATTTATATTTGTCTTTTTATTTCTCAAACTATACCATGACTATGCGTGTAAACTCATACTCTCATTTAATTGAGGGCTAAATGTAGCATTCTAAAGTATAACCTTCTATAATTTAAAACATATTTTTTCCCTTGCCTTAGTGTGTTCCAAGAATATTTCTCACTAAAACATTGAAAATCTTATGTCATATCCTCACATGGTATTCCAAACGATTATCATCAACACATTACCCTTGATTTCCCACTTGTTTGCCTAGATTTGACACATCAAGGATACATGGGGCACTGTAATGTCCCCTTACCTGCAGCAGTGCATTTTATGCCTGATTAGCCTATCTAGCCATCTGGATAGCATAATGGCCGCTTTACAGAGGATGCCAGTCAGTCACATGGTTACATGGGCATTTATTTTATGTATGAGCTCAGTCTCTATAGTTGGATTACTTTATTTCATAAGTAATATTGGAAAGTCACTTTAATGTTATAATTTTAAGTTACTTTACTTTATAAAGTGACTTAAGTGACTAAAAGACAAAGTACTTTAAGTGACTAGATGACAAAAGTGCTTTTATCCCACATTGCTTAGTTTGGTGTAATGGCTCTCATTTTGAGGTTATTAAAAAAGGATATCTTCCTTGGGAAAAGGACCACGAGAATTTATAAAATTAAGGCTTTTATCTGGTTGCTTGAATGTGACTGATTTCTTGAGGACGTAGCCCCTTGAGGATTTGGAGAAACTAGACGTAACCCCAACATTTCTCACATAGGTGGAATTACTTCAGATTTCACATTGAACATCAAGTAAGTAAAGAGATTTCACAGATTAAGGTTTCAGTATACAATTCGATATCCATAGAACACAGAACTCTATTACTTTCAGATTGCATATTAAAGTTAAGGAACATTGCATTGGGAGGAAGAGCTATTGCAGATATTAAAACCAGTTTGATCTTCAGTTATTACAGGTGATAGGAATCTATATATCCCAGCAATATTCAATCCCACATTGTGGGAGTCTTTGAAATTTTTCACGGGTTGAATACAATACCCACACAGACAGCGCACGACAGGCCATTAACACTTCCCATCATTTAATGTGAGACACCAAATCTGGTGGTCTGCAGAGGCACGTGAGGTAACAGCTTTAACTATACAGCGCTTAGAAAGAATACAGAGAGTCGTGTATGATCCCTCTCTTCCACATAGCAGTTACGCATTTTCAATGTGTACGGTGTAAACCGTCAGCCATCACGAGCCGTGTGGAGTAAGAACTAAGAACGGGTAGCGGTTTATGCATTGGTGATGGGCGTGAGCAATAAAATCCGATATACGCGGGCCAGGACTGAGGTACCACCTCTCTAGCCAGCGGTGATCAGCCATTCCACCTCCATTAATAGCCTATTACCGTATGTGGGAATATTCACCTTCCTTGCTGGTTGTTAGAATTAATCTTTCCTTGGTTGTTATATTTACTAGGATAAACCAAGGTATACTTTATATTATTCTTGTAATCTTAGATATTCCTCCTTATGAGGAATCCTACACTTGTCTCACACACTTATGATATGTGGCATTCATAGAAATGGGAGTTACAATGTAACTCCCTCCTCGCCTCTCTATTAAAGAGATGGCTCTTCTTCTCTCTTCACAACACATTAGACACAATTTTTCACTTCTTTTTGGATATCATTGTAAGAGCATAGCTCTCTCTCTCTCTCTCTCTCTCTCTCTCTCTCTCTCTCTCTCTCTCTCTCTCTTCTAGGCTTTTTTTTTTGCCCATTCATAATATTATCACGGGGTTTTTTTACGCTTTTCCCCCTTCAAAATATTCTCTCCTTGCCTTGTTGTTTTGGTGTATGCACTTGGTTTTGCGTTATTCATGGTAACACTTCTTAAACCTAACTCTATGATTAAACAATTTCCTTGCTCTTCATTTCATTATTTTTTATAACATGGTATCAAAGCAGGTTGGTTTAATCATTTTGTGAGTGTGTAGATAAAAGAGCTACCATATCTTGGTGCACTCTAATATTGGAGACTCTTGAGAGAGTTTATTGCTAACTTATATTTTTTGAGAAAAAAAATTGAAATTATTTTTTTTTCTCTATTCTTAAAGTTATCCTCAAATCTCTTTTCTCTATTAATCCTTTGTAATGATTAATTCTTTTAAAAATCTAAATTATATATTGCTTTCATTTGGTATCTTTATTCACATTTCAATTATTTTAATAAAAAGGATGTTTAATATAATATTGAAAAGTAAATTCAAAATATTTCCTTTTGCATGACTTATTCTCTTTTTAGCAGTTTCTATTGTTTTTCTCATCATTACTTATTTACATGCAATCTCTTCTCTCTCCATTTGTTATTCATTGTATGCATTTCTTCTCTTTTGAACTATTCTCTGATATTATTCTCTGCATTTCAGTTTTTAGGTTTTTTAATTCATTCATGCATTCAATCTTAAATTTTGTATCTATCTCATTTTCTTTAAATTTAATGTATAGTACTCTATTTCACAACTTGTTTTCTGTTATTCTTTACAGCATCTAATTTCTTGTTTGAGGCATCTGTGCCAAGAAGATCTCTCACTTGTTCATTGTATATCTCTATCATTTGTGGTATCATTCGAAAGGAATAGGCCGTTTAAGGTATCTGTCGACCGACAGAGAGTTATCAAAGTTGGACAACGCCTGTTCTCTATCTTGCTCATCCGCTTATTGTTGTTTACCCGCTATTTTCCCACACTTAATAAACATTAGCTATTTACCAGCTGTTTACCCGCGCGACCCACCATATTCTCCACTGCCGCCACCATATCCACCACTGTCGCCATCCCAAAACCACAAATTCTCCACCTGCTTCTTTGTTTCACCGCCTCCATCTGATTCTCCACGCTCACCACTGCAGCAGATTTTGAGCCCACGACCCCGATCTACTCAACTACTAGATCACCTTTGTCCCCTGTGTCGACTTGTTCTCCTTTCCCCCCGTGCAGACGTTTATATAGTTTCAGTTTTAATCGTTTAGTTTAATCTTTTTTTTAGATTTAGTTTTATATTATAATCTTTAAATAGATTTAGTCAATCTTTAGTTTTTTTTTTTAAATAGATTTAGTTTTAAATAGTTTTAATTTATATCTTATAGTTTAATCTTTTTCTTTCGGTTTTCTAGTTAGTTTATTAAATGGTATAGATTTAGTTTTATCTTTAATCTTTTGAATTAAATCTTGTAATTTTTTTAAGATTTAGTTTTAAATCTTATAGTTTTTAATAGATTCGGTCTCAATAGTTTTAACTTAAATATTATAGTTTAATCTTATCTTTTCGTTCTTTTCATTTATGGTTTCAGTTTCGTTTGTTAGATTGTTATTCAGTTCTCTTTTTTAATTAGTTATATATTAGCCTTTATTCATTAAAGTTGTAAGATTAATGTTATCTTCTTATCTATAACAGATTAACGTTATCTTTTAACTCGTCTATTTTTTGCAGGGTTGTGTTGTCTTATTAGTAGTTTTTTTTTCTTTCTCCTTGCATACAAGAGATTCTTGTCGTTATCTGTTAATCTATAACAGCTTAACCGAAATCTTTTTGCTCTTAAGTTTTCTTACTTTTTGGGTTTCCTCTGGTTGTTTTTTCTTGCATGAATCCTTGGCGTAAGCTTTTATAGCTTTCTGTTGTTGCATGCAAGTGCATTTAGCTAGATCTGTGTTTCTTTTCTTAGTTTTGTTCGGTTCTGCTTTTTTTATCTTTTTTTACCATGACTACCTTGATGCTAGAAATAAAGTTAACTAGGACAAATTATCATCCATGGAAAACGCACATGACTTTCATCTTTAGATTCACACATATTTTAGACATTGCTACTAATGCTAGTTCCAAACTAGCAGCCATTGCTCCTCAAGCTGACCAAACTAATTGGCAGACTAAAAATGAGGAAGCACTTGGTTTAATCGGGATCTCCTTAAGTCCCGAATTGTATGTCTTAATTTCTACCTGTACAGAAGCCCATCAGGCTTAGGACATCTTGCAAAATGCCTATGGCAGTGCAGATGAGACTCGGAAAATGTAGCTTCAAGACCAACTTGAAGACCTCAGGTATACCGACTTTAACTCTGTTGACGATTTCTTGCTCAAGTTTCATTCCATTAAAGTCTTACTAATTGGTTTGTTAAGAGAAGTAAAGATAGAATGTCAGAAGGAGGGGAAGGAGAAAGAGAGATCCCTGTGAGGATGACCAATGTGGAATTGGCAAAGTTGGGAAAGGAGAAAATGACATAAAGTAGGGCAGTAAGAGCCATGAAAAGAGAATTGGGGAAGTTAAAGTGTAAAGTGGAAAGAAGAAGAAGAAGAAGAAGAAGATCTGCAGATCAGAGACCTTTTCTTGAATCCCTTGAGACGGTAGGGAAGAAAGAAAGAATAGGCCTACCAGTGTTTTATGGAAAATTAAATCCAGAAGAGTGCATGGATTAGTTGGAGGCACATGAGAATCACTTTGAATATGATGAAATTCATGGAAGTCAAAAAGTGAAGATAGAAAAAGCAAGGAGGAAGGGCCCAGCCCATAGTTGGTGGAATTTCCTCCAGAATGAAAGGATAGAAGAAGAAAAGAACCCCATTCCCTCATGAAAAAGGAAGAGGAAGAGGAAGAGGAAGAGGAAGTGGGTGAAGATCACCTGGCGGGAAGGAATATCTGTAGATCAGAGACCTTTTCTTGAATCCCTTGAGAGTGTAGGGAAGAAATAAAGAATAGACTTACCAATGTTTTATGGAAAATTAAATCCAGAAGAGTGCATGGATTTGTTGGAGGCACATGAGAATCACTTTGAATGTGATGAAATTCGTGGAAGTCAAAAAGTGAAGATAGCAAAAGAAAGGATGAAGGGCCCAGCCCTTAGTTGGTGGAATTTCCTCCAGAATGAAAGGATAGAAGAAGAAAAGAACCCCATCTCCTCATGGAAGAGGATGGTTACCAAGGTGAAGAAATAGTTTGTACCAGAGGACTATGACGTGATGTTGCACAAGAAGCTACAAAATCTAATGCAGAGGGACTTAGGTGTAAGCTCTTACACAGAAGAGTTTCACAAAATGACTCTTAAGGATAAGCTTCCTAAGAATGAGAAGCATAAGTAGGAAAGATACTTGAATGGAATCAAGTATAACATACAAGATGAACTTAGTATGTTCAATCTTGATACAGTGTATAAATGTTTTCAAATGACACTTAAAATAGAAGAGAAACAAAGGACAAAAAGAGCAGCAAAGCAGAGGAAGAGGAGGAAACTTCAGAGGAAGAGGGAGATTTGGAGGAAGAGGAACATCTCGAAGACCTCAAAGAGAGAAAATAAATCAAAATCAGGATGGTGAATCTAGTCACAGAGGCAGTTTTAGGGGGATAAGACTGAGTAGAAGAGGAATATTTAGAGGCATAGGATTGATTTCACAGGAAGGTGTTTCACTTGCAACCAAGTTGGACATCAATCCTTTCGATTCCCGGAGAAGCTTGGTACTAACAAACAAGGGGAAGACATGAGACTGCAATTGACTCAAGAAGATGACAGTCATAGTATGTCTTCATATTACACATCAACTTGAGGACCTACAGACCCGGAACAAGGAGTGTCTGATGTTGCATAGAATTCTCTTGAAGTTTCCCACAACCAAGGAGACAACCCAAAGGAAGTTAATGTTTAGGACCACTTCTAAGGTGAATAATACGGTATGTAAAGTTATAGTAGACTCTGGTTCTACCGATAATTTGGTTTCTAAAGAAATGGTTGATAAGCTTAAACTCCAAGAGATCCCTCACCCTTACCCCTATAGAGTTTCATGGCTGAACAAGGTACAAAAAACCCTAATCAGTGAACAAGTTTGGGTAGAGTTCACCATAGGAGAGTATAAAGATAAGGTTATATGTGATATAGCCAAGATAGATGTCTGTTATTTACTTCTAGGTATACCCTTGCGGTATGATGTAGATGCCAAACATTATGGGAAGAAAAAAATGTGTTTTGTGATGAAGGATGGGATAAAATACACAGTGTCCCCACTCCCTGGTGATGGGAAGGAAAAACATGTATAACTAGTGTGATGTTAGTAGGTGAAAATGAATTTATGAAAGCCATGAAAGAGAAGGACACACAATGTTTTGCAATAGTTGTGAAACCAAAGAGAACACCAGTAGTGAAGCCTAAGGATAAAGTGCAGGAAAGAAGTGTAGGTCCTAAGGAAGTAAAAGACTTGTTGGAAAAGTACAAGGGGATAGTTGTAGATAGTATCTCAGAGACTTAACCTCCACAAAGAGATGCCAATCATTGTATAGACCTAATCCCTGGTGCCACCCTACCGAACAAAGAAGCCTATAAAATTACTCTAGAGCAAAACAAGGAGATTGCAAGACAGATTGAGGAATTGATGAGTAAAGGATTCATAAGGAAGAACATTAGCCCATGTGCAGTTCCTTTAGTATTATCTCCCAAGAAAGAAGGGACATGGAGACTTTGTACAGACTCTAGGGCTATAAACAAAATCACTATAAGGTATAGGTTTCCCTTGTCGAGGATAGAAGAACTGTTGGATTACCTAGGAGGGGCAAAATACTACTGAATGGTGGTTCTAAAGAGTGGCTACCACCACATAAGGATAAGAGAGGGTGATGAGTGTACAACAACCTTCAAAATAATAGGTCTTTTTGAGTGGCTAGTAATGTTGTTTGGGCTCTCTAATGCACCAAGCACTTTTACGAGACTTATGAATAAAGTCTTGAAACCTTACATTAACAAGTTTTTTGTGGTATACTTGGATGATATACTAATTTTAAGTAAGTACAAGGATGAACACCTAAGACATTTGGATCTAGTTTTGAAGAAACTTCATGAAGAAAAACCGAAAATAAATTGGAAAAGTGTGTGTTCATGCAGGAGGAGCTAGTATTTCTTGGCTTTGTGATATGACATGACAGTCTAAAGATAGATTCCACTAAGATTGAAGTAATACTAAATTGGCCAACCCTAAGATCAGCATCAGAGGTAAAGAGTTTTTATGGACTCTCAAGTTTTCATGAAAAAATTATTAAGAATTTCAGTGGTGTGTGTGCTCCCATGATAGATACTATAAAGTGAGGTAGGAAATGTTATTTTGTATGGACCGAGAATGCAGACAAAGCATTTGAGTATTTGAAAAAGAGAGTGGAAGATCAACCTATAGTGTTTTTACCATATTTTCACAAGGTTTTCACAATTGAATGTGATGCTAGTAATAAGGCTATTGGTGGGGTTTTTAGTCAAGAAGGAAAGCTTGTTGCCTTCTTTAGTGAAAAACTAAACGAAGCAAAACAAAAGTACTCAACCTATGATCTAGAGCTCTATGCTATGGTGTCGTCACTTAGGAAATGGAGACATTATTTATTACCTAAAGAATTTTTGTGTTCACTGACAACCATGATCTCAGTTTCTTTAATAGACAGTAAAAGTTGAACCACATACATATGAAGTGGATGGAGTTTTTACAATCCTACACCTTCACCATCAAGCATAAGAAAAGGATAGCCAACAAGATAGTTGATGGCCTTAGTAGGAGGAATTTTATAGTGAAGGAGGTTTACTTGGAAAGTGTATCCTGGATCCACTCCGTGAAGGACATGTACCTGAATGATGAAGATTTCAAAGAGACTTATCAAGATTGTATAGACATGAATGATAGGTATCATACTAATTTTTTGGTTTCATCTTGCAAGAAGGATTATTGTTCAAAGGCAGCCATCTTTGTGTACCCAAAGGATCGATGAGAGAGAATATAATCAAGGAAAAGCATTGTGGTAGTATGGTAGGACACTTTGGAGTTGATAAAACTCTAGAACTTGTGAGAAGATTTTTTCTTCTGACCAAAGATGCAGAAAGAGATAAGAAAGTATGTGGAGGGGTGTTTGGTTTGTCAAAAAGCCAAAGGGCACACTTAAAATGCATGTTTTTATACACCTCTTTCAATCCCTAAAAAACACTGGGATTCAGTAATTATGGACTTTTTATTAGGACTCCCTAGAACTAAATCTGGTTATGACAATGTGTATGTAGTTGTAGACAGATTTTCCAAAATAGCTCATTTTCTATCATGTAAAACAACACATGATGCATTTCATATTGCAGGCATATTCTTTAAAGAGATTTTTAGACTCCATGATTTTCCATTGTTTATTATTTCTGATAGGGATTCTAAGTTCATAGGATATTTTTGGAGAACTCTCTGGAAGCGATTGGGAACAAATCTATGTTTTTCACCTTCTTATCCCCCTCAGTCAGATGGTCAAATAGAGGTGATAAATAGGTCTCTTGGTAATCTCTTAAGATCTCTTACAAAGGAACATGGCACTAGTTGGGATGTTATATTGCCACGGGCAGAATTCGGATATAATGACTCCATAAACAAAGACTACTGGTCTCAGTCCATTTTAGGTTGTTTATGGATCACATACAAGCAGTGTCTTGGATTTAAGATATGTCAAAGACGTGGAGAAAAGAAGTGCACAAGAAAAAGACTTTGCAGTGGTAATGAAAGAGATTCATTAATAGGTGTAAGACAAGTTGAAACATGCACGACCGAGAAATATAAACAGAATGCTGACAAGAAGAGAAGAGATTTGTAATATCAAGTAGGAGATATAGTCATGATTCATCTTAAGAAGGAGAGATTACCTAAAGAAAGGAACACCAAACTCATGAAGAAGAAGATAGGACCTTTCAAGATCCTTAAGAGATGTCACAACAATGCCTACAAAACTGAATTGCCCTATAATATTGGTTTGTCTCTAATATTTAATGTATCTGGTATTTTTGCATATAATGGTTCTATTAGTGATGTTTTTGATGTTGATGAAAGAGGTATAGATGAAAAAGGTTTGCAAGACAAATTTCTAAAGCTACCAAAGCCTGAGATAGAATACATTTTGGACAAAAGGGTAAGTCAAAAGACAAGGAGGAAAACCTACTTCGAGTTCTTGGTCAAGTGGAAAAACACACCTTCGAAAGATGCCACATGGATGACCGAGGAGGCTATTACTAAAGATGGAGCAACCCTTGTCAAGAGTCCAACTCAAGAGACTTGAATTCTTTTTCTGAACCTGAGTAGTATGGTGCAGAGAACCACATCATGTCTTCCAAGGGTTCAGTTGATGTTTTATTTGATGTAATAAGGTTGGATCCATTGGATCAACCCAATGATGTTTTGTTCCATCTTGTAAGGCTAAGGGTCCCAAAGGTGTTTTATAAACCTTGGGTTCCCTTTGAACGACAGGACCTTGTGTTAACTCTAATAGGATTAAGTGTAATGGTGTTTTGTTAAATAGTAACTGAAAAGTTGAGATTTTGGTCCCAACGGTCATATATATTCAAAATACAGTTATGGTTGTTAGAAGTATTCTATTTGTGAGAATTCGGGCCTATCCATGAGGGAGTTATAGATTTTAGATGAAAATGGAGGAGATTTAATAACATTGTAAATTCTTGGTGGATGTGAATGAAAGCAACATTTTGTTTCTTGAGAAAGTTTTTTTTTGTTTTGTGTTGTGCGAGCTTGGATGGATAAGAGTAACTGTGAGATCACCATGGAAATGTGATTGGTGAGTAAAACTCCATTGTCAATTGTATTTCTAAAATGCAACCCTTACTTGTCACTTTTGCAGTGGAATTCCTTGGTCACTTGGGAAATGTAAGTTAGGGATGTATTTGTAGAGGTTTTCAGAGACTTGGGATATGAAGCGTTGGTTTACTGTGTTATCCATCAAGTCCTAGACTAAATAAGCCCATGTATTTAGCCTAATATTGGTGAGTATGTGTAGGAAGTTAGCCAAAAGGAGTAGCATGATATGGTAGAAGGTGGATTTGGAAAAAGTTGGGGTAGAAGAACAACTCAGAGGTGTTGGATCAACTCGATGTACCCATTCCTAAACAATTGCTTTGTTAACCAAGCCTAAGTATGCCTATTAGGTTTGTGAACACAGTAAGGGTTAAGGGGTGCTGGAGTGGAGGTGGATCCTACAACTAGGAGTCATACATAAGTCCCCAAAGGAGGTTGAAGATAAAATAAAAAGAAAACTCACTTTGTCAGACAACTAACAACGGAACTCACTCGGTGAGACTGGCATTAGGAAAACTATCGATCAACATAAAGCTCCCAGCTAGACCATTCGGTGAAGACAAACAAGAATAGTAACCGAGTTTGATGGTGTACCAAGTCCTCAACCGACAACTCTAGAGAGGTTACTAAGCAGTGTAACAAGAGTCTTTAGTAGGTTACCAAGTTCAAAGGTAACTCTTGGAAGGGTAGAACACTTCAAGTTGGGAAGTAGTTGGATAAGCAGGGATTGGTGTAAGTCCTAAAAGAGAGATAAGGGCCCATAGGTCAAGCTTCGATTGTGCCACTCTACATCATTTTCTCCCAAAATTGTGCTTTTTTTTGCTGTATTTAACAATTCTTGGACAAAATTGTGAGGTTTATACCATTTTTTCTACAAAACAAACATTTTTTACTATCTATTTGCACAAAATTGTGTCTGACTTCAACATTGTATGTAGACTTTGACAATTTTTCCACAAAATCGTGTTGTGTTGTAGCATCTTCTTTTGAGCATATTTGGCAAAATAGTGGTTTTAGAGTTTTATGCCGATTTTTTTTTATCTACAAAAATCAGATTGTTTTGAAAATTTGATCTCATCCTCTTCATTAGGAGAGGGATGGCTTGGTTACCCAACATTGGCTTGGAAGGAAGTTACCATATTTTTTGTTCTTGGTCATGTGAAGAAAATCTATATCAAAAGTCGTTAGCTGATCAAAAGTCCAACTAGGGTGGGTCTCAATAGAAGGCTCATTTCGCAAAGCATTAATAAGAGGAATCAACCTTCTATCCATTTGTGGCTAAATGACCTGCAAATTATTTCATTTATCTTTTGTAGGGTAGTTAGTAGAATGACCATTAAGAGAGTGTATTAAAGTAGTATGGTAATATTATAGAAAGATCTTGTAATTGCTTATATAAGGAGT
>MU226966.1:13557-30490 GCA_018584345.1 Thuja plicata | reverse complement strand
GGTAATTAGTGCTAATTGGAGCATATGTAGGTAATCTAGTAGTACAAAGAAAATACTTGTGAAGGCAATGATACTAGATAAATCTTGGTGGGATCATGCTAAGTACCACTTGAGATTTATTGAGACTATGGATATGCCTTGGTTTGGTGAGATATATTATGGCATAGACACTATGGTTTAGGATATTAAAGAGAAAGATTTCAACAAAAGAAGTAGGTTCTTGTTGTTTTTGTTTATTTTTTAATTTATCTTTGTATTTTTTTTAACAAAATGAAATGAACTCTCTACTTGTATTTTATTTTCTTTATTTTGGTTTGTGGCTTCATATGTTGTTTATAGATTCATAGAATGACAAGCACTTCTAGCTCTAAGAGCTCCTACTTCAAAATAAACCTAAGCTCTTCACTATAGAAATATGTGGAAATGGTACAACAACTACTAAGTGGAGGAGGTTACTTTTGAATTTATAGCAATTGCAAAGAGCAACATAGAGTTGAGTGAAAATGCATTTATACTTTATCCCTAAAAAAGTCATCAAGTTTTGTACTAGCAAGCAAAAATTTGTTTGGGAGTCTCAATGTTAAAGCCTTCTTGCAAAATCTATAGTAATGAAATATATTGAAGAGAAAACAAAAGAAAATGAAGTAGTAGTGAATGACCCATAGAGGGTCATAAATTCTTACATATTCCTTAAGAACCAATGTCAAATAAGAGAGAAAAGGGGCCTTTAGAAATATCATTTCACAATGAGGGTAGAGACATTATTGAGAAAGACATATCTAGATGCATCTATGTAGATAGATTGGCATTTAATATTATTTGCTTGTCGTATTGGCAAAAAATATTGAGATAAATCAATGAGGCTCCAAAGCGGTTCAAGACCCCGAGTTATCGGAAGGTGTGCACTACCTTATTGGGCAAAGAGGTGAAACATGTAGATGAAGCCTTAAAGCCCGTCAAGGAGCTACGGTTCAAAACAAGTCTGTTCATGGTATATGATGGATGGAAAGTTGCAATAAATCACCCTTTGATCAATGTTATTGTAGTGTCCACAAGAGATGCAATATTTTTTGAAGTAGTATATTATAAAAAGGCAAGGGAGTGGCTATGCATTTTTTGCCAACATTCCTTTTCAAGCCATTGAGCGAGTTTGCACTGAAAATGTAGTTTAGGTGATAAAAAACAATGACCAAATTTGTAGGGTTGCTAGATTATTTGTTGAGGAGCAATATGATTGTATTTTTTGGACACATTGTGTTGTTCACTTACTCAACCTAATGCTGCAAAAAATTGGCAACAAAGTTGAATGGATCATACAAATGTATGCTAATGCCCACAACATCCAAATTCTCATCACCAATGTCGATATGTCACATGACATATTTAAAAAAATCTTGAGATTGGGACTCTTGAAGGTAAGTTCAATTATTTTAAAATTTAAATATGTTTCAATTGAGTTAACTTTCTAAGTTCTTAATTTTAATTTTTTATTATTGTTATAATTTTGAAATAGTTTGTTGAGACCTAGTTTGCCTCCAATGCAATTGTTTTGAGGCACCTTGTGAGGGTTAAGGATGCATTGTCTAGAATGGTAATTAGTGCTAATTGGAGCATATGTAGGCAATCTAGTAGTACAAAGAAAATTGTTGTGAAGGCAATGATACTAGATAAATCTTGGTGGGATCATGCTAAGTACCACTTGAGATTTATTAAGCCTATGGATATGCCTTGGTTTGGTGAGATATATTATGGCATAGACACTATGGTTTAGGATATGAAAAAATATAAACGAGAAAAAATGAGATCCTAAATAAAAATTCTTTAGGGAACGACAAATATTCATTGTGGATAGATGGAACAAAATGACTACTCATTTGCATCTCCTTGCCTTTGCATTGAGCCCCAAGAACTATAGTAAGGTAGTGATACAAGAACATATTGGGTTCTTGGCAATCCTGGATCAACCAAAAATATGTTTGTTTGGGTCTAGTAGCTTGTTGGAGACTGCTCGGTAAAGTACTTGGTAGCTACTCTTGTTTGCTCGATTGAAGGTTTTTTGGTTAATCGATCGAACTCGGTTACTTATTTTTGCTGGCTTCACCAACGGGTCTCAGTGGTTGTTCTTGACTGCTCGGTGGTTTCACTGATTGGTCTATGTTTCTCAGTAGTCTTTCTCACCGAGTTGGTTTCTGGATGTTGGATCTTCCGGCCGACATGTGCATTTAATTTATGTAGCATAATTAATGTTGGGGTCTCTCATTAGGATGCGTGTGGACCTAAATCTGGGTCATTGTTGTTTCCTATGTTGGATCTTTAGGATATTTGGTGCCGACCTCTTTGGTGATGTCTTGCATATATTAGTTTTTTGTCCTTAGATTTGGAGGAGGGATCCCTTGTAGAAGATTGAGAGTTAGAAGATTTGGATAGAAGGTCTTTGACCTCGCATGTATGAAGATTGTTTTGTAAAAGATCTAAGTATATATATGGTTGTAATCAGGAAGGCCTTATAGCCCAGCATGTATGATTTTTGATGAATAAACCAAATGATCTGTATTCCTGCTCTCTGATTTTTGTATTGTTGCTTTTGTGTGGTGTTCTGGAAGTTGGTTTGGTAGCTGGGAGTTCCTCTGGCCCTGGTTATCCTAACCTCCTTGCGTTAGGTGGTATTAGAGAAAGGTTATATTCGATGTTCCTTCTTGTGAATCCTAGTTTATATTTGTTGTGGGCTAGCATATTGTGATCTAACCTACAGTTGCAGAGGATTTCAAGATGGTTCGTGGGAGAGGAAATGCAAATCCAGGCCTAGCTGATATTCTAAGGTAGAATGTTGCAAGATTGGAAGCTATTGAGATAGCCCAACGCCGAAGAAGACATCTTGAGGATGTTAGTGATGATGAAGTTAAGGAAGTGCAGGGAGAAGTCGCACCTACACCTATGATATATCAGGAAGAAGAGAGATTCTTGTGAGCTTTAACAAGTTTGAAGTCCACACCTCAGTTTATCCCTCCTGAGTATAGTGGAATGTTGGATTCAGATGAATTGATAGACTGGATAACCGAGATGGAGAAATAACTTGAGTATGAGAATGTATCAGAGGAGAAAAAGGTAAAGATTGCAAGTACTAAGTTGAAAGGTCATGCATCCACACGTTGGGAGCATCTACAATTGGATCAAAAGAAGAAGGGTAAAGAAAAGATCAAGGTATGGGATAAGATGGTAAACAAGTTGAAAGGCAAGATTCTACCTTGTGATTACCAGATTAATCTAGTTAGGAGACTGAATAGTTTGAAGCAGAAGGATAGATTGGTAAAAGATTAGACTAAGGAATTTTCCATATTAGACATCATATCTGGACATGTTGAAGATGAGGTGGAAAGAATAGAAAGATATCTGAATTGATTAAGAAGTTCTATACAAGATGAGATTAGCTTGGTAAAGATGGAGAGTATTGAACAGGCATATCAGTTTTCCCTAGAATCTGAGGAGAAATTGAACAAAGATATGAACAAAGACAAAGAAGAAGAGGTGGTATATTCCCTATCTAGGAAGGGGAAAATCTTATGGTGAAAAGAATAGATCTGATCAGGACAAGACAAATCAAGACACACATCAAGACAAAGGCAAGATGGAGTGGAAAGGTGGAAGTTCATTCCAAGGAAGAGGCAATTACTCCCGAGGTGGATATAGCAGAAGAAGGTTCCAAGGAACTTGTTATAATTGTGGTAAAGAAGGACATAGATCTTTTGGGTGTACACATGCAAGCAAGAAAGTCGGTAGTAGCAGAAATGCTTTCTTGTAAGAGGCGTCACCAAATGAACCGGAGAAGGAAGGAAACCTAATGGTCAAAAGGATATTGTGGAGTGAGAAACATAAGCAAGATCTTGTAAGGAAAAGTTTGTTGAAGACCAAATGCAGAGTTCCAAACAAAGTTTAGAAAGTAATTTTTGATAGTGGAGGCTCGGAGAATCTGGAATCTGAGGAGATGGTCACAAATTTGCAGTTGGAAAGAATGAAGCACCCGAAGCCCTAGATAAGATTTCATGGATCAAGGATGAGCATACACTAATGGTGAGTGAACAATGTCTTGTGAATCTAAAGACTGGAAAATATTATGATAAGGTGTTCTGTTATATTATGCCTATGGATTGTTGTCATATTTTATTGAGTAGACCTTGGCAATATGATAGACATGCCATATATGATGGAAGAGTGAAAAAATATACTGTTTGGGTTGATGGTAAGAAGAAAATCTTGTTACCTTTGGTTGAATAATCTGTTGGTGAGATATGTACATCTGTGAAAGTTTGTTTAATGGAAGGAAGACAATTATTTAAGGATTTGAAAAGGAATGATATCTGTTATGCTTTGATTCCTAACAAACCGAGTAAGAACAAAAAAGACAAAGTTCCTATAGAAGTTGAGTAATTACTCACCGACTACAAAGAAATCATTTCAGATAATGTACCTGATGGTTTGCCACCGATGAGAGATATTAGTCATTGTATGGATTTGATTCCTAGAGCTATTTTTCCAAACAAGGCACCACACCGATTGACACCAACCGAGAATGAGGAACTCAACCGACAAGTTCATGAGTTATTGAACAAGGGTTTGATAAGAGAAATTTTGAGTCCACATGCAGTAACAACTGTGTTAGTACCTAAGAAGAATGGAGAATGACAAACGTGCACTGATTCAAGAGCTATTAATAAAATAACAGTTAAGTATCGGCTCCTTATACCGAGGATGGATGATATAATGGATTGTTTGAGTGGAGCAAAATATTTTACCAAGATTGATTTGAAGAGTAGGTATCATTAGATCAGAATCAGAGAAGGTGATGAATTGAAGATTGCTTTCAAGACAAAAGAAGGTTTGTATGAGTGGCTGGTTATGCCCTTTGGTTTAACTAATGCACCGAGTACTTTTATGAGTTTGATGAATGAGGTTTTGAAGAAATTGTTGAATAAATGTGTGATTGTGTACTTGGATGATATTCTAATATTCAGTAAGACTAGAGAAGAACATTTGATGCATATAAGACAAGTGTAACAGAGATTGAAAGAGGAGAAGCTACTGATTAATTTTAAAAAGTGTTCCTTCATGAAAGAAGAACTTTTGTATTTAGGTTTTGTGATTTCAGCTGATGGTTTGAAGATGGATCTTGAGAAATTTGAAGCTCTACTTACTTGGCCTACACCTGAGAATTTCAGTGAGGTAAGATCATTTCATGGATTAGCAAGTTATTATCAAAAGTTTATTAGAAATTTCAGTTCACTTTGCAATGCTATGACTGAAGCAATGAGAGGAGATAAAAGAGAATTCAAATGGACACATGGAGTTGATAAAAGTTTTGAGACTTTGAAGTGGAAGGTTTCTGAATTGCCTATATTAGCCTTACCTAATTTCAACAAGGTATTTCAAGTTGAATGTGATGCAAGTGAAAGTGCAATAGGAGATGTGTTGAGTCAAGAAGGTAAACCTGTTGCCTTCTTTAGTGAAAATTTGAATGATGCCAAAAGGAAATATTTTGTCTATGATAAAAAATTATATGCTATTGTTCAAGCTTTGAAGAAATTGAGACATTATTTGATGCCAAGTGAATTTGTGTTATATACTGATCATAAGGCTTTACAATATTTCGGTAGTTAGAATAAGCTGAATCAGAGACATATGAAATGGGTAAAGTATTTGCAGAGTTTCACATTTATGATAAAGCATAAGAGTGGAGTTTCTAACCGAGTTGTTGATGCATTGAGTAGAAGAATATCTTTATTGACTAAAATGAGAATTGAGGTTCTTGGTTTTTTATGATGTGAAGCATTTGTATAAAAATTACCCTGATTTTTCTGAGCAATGGAGAATGTTCAGAGCACCTATTCCAAATCAACCAGGTAAGTTTGAAGACTATTTCTTTCAAGAAGGTATGTTGTTCAAAGGTATTCCCTTGTGTATACCGAGAGGATCACTAAGAACTAATTTGATAGAGAAAAAACATAGTAGTGGTTTGGTTTGACATTTTGGTATTGATAAGAGATTGAGTTTGCTTAAGGAAAGGCATACTTGGCCATAGCTGTATAAGGATGTTCAGAAATTTGTGAAGAGTTGTGGAGTCTGTCAAGTTGAAAAAGGAGTAAGTCAGAATACTAGTTTGTATACACTGATTTCTATTCCTGAGAAACCTTTGGAGTGATATCAGCATGGATTTTGTTCTTGTCTTACTGAGGACAGCAAGAGGTAATGATTCCATATTTGTTGTTGTGGATAGATTTTTGAAGATGACACATTTCATACCATGTAGAAAAACATCAGATGCAATACATATAGAAGATCTTTTCTTCAAGGAAATTGTATAGATTGTCGAGGATTATCATCTCTGACCGAGACAGTAAGTTTGTTAGCTATTTTTGGAAAACACTTTGGCAGAAGTTAGACACTAAGTTGAAGTATAGTTCTACATTACATCCATAGACTGATGGACAAACAAAGGTTGTAAACCGAAGTCTGGGTAACTTGTTGAGATGCTTAGTTGGAGACACTTCGAGTAATTGGGATTTGATGTTGGCACAAGTAGAGTTTGCATATAATAGTTCAGTGGATAGAATTATTAGAAAGACACCTTTTGAGATTGTTAATAGCACACAACCAAGAGGTATATCAACCTTGAGAGATATTGCTAGAGAAGAGAAGAGAAGTGATGAGGAAGAAACATTTGTTGAGTTTATGAAGACATTGCACGAGGAAGTGAAACATAAGTTGGAGCAAAGTAATAAAAAATATAAGGATAGTGCAGATAGATCAAGAAGACATAAGACTTTTGAAGTTGGTGATGCAATTATGGTTCATTTGAAGAAAGGCAGATTTCCTGTTGGAACATATGGTAAATTGAAGATGAACAAATTCGGTCCTTACAAGATATTGAGAAGGTTTGACAGTGGAAATGCTTATGAAGTAGAATTACCTTATGACATGGATATATCATCTATATTCAATATTTCAGATTTGTAAGAGTATCATGAACTTGATGAAGAAGTGACAGTACCGAGTGATTATCCTAAGAAACAGATAGAAGAAGTTGAGCAGATTTTGAAACATAGAGTTGGTAGAAGTACAAGAGGAAAGGACTACATGGAATATCTGGTAAAGTGGAAGAACAGACTGATTGAGGACTCATCTTGGATTTTTCAATCTGAGTTGGATTCAATTCAAGTTGTACCTGACTCATGATTCAGAGAATCATTTCTTTTAACCTTAGGTGTCTAATGCAGGAGCATCTTAGGTTCTTGGAAATCCTGGATTAACCAAAAATTTGTTTTTTGGGTTTGGTAGCTTGTTGGAAACTTCTCGTTAACTGCTCTTCTTTGGTCGTTTGAAGGTTTGTTGCTTCACCAACTAGTCTCGGTAACTTATTTTGGCTGGCTTCACCGATGGGTCTCAGTGGTTGTTCTTGACTGCTCGTTGGTTTCACAGATTGGTCTTTGTTGCTTTGTAGTCTTTATCACCAAGTTGGTTTCTAGATGTTCGATCTTCTAGCTGACATGTGCATTTAATTTCCATAGCGTAATTAATGTTGGGGTCTCTCATTGGGATGTGTGTGGACCTAAATCTAGGTCATTGTTGTTTCCTATGTTAGATCTTTAGGATCTTTGGTGCGGACCTCCTTGTTGGTCTCATATATTAGTTTTATGTTCTTAGATTTGGAGGAGGGATTCATGGTAGAAGATTGAGAGTTAGAAGATTTGGATAGAAGGTCTCTGACCTCGCATGTATGAATATTATTTTGTGAAAGATCTGAATATATATTGTCGTAACCGGGAAGGCCTTACAGCCCAACATGTATGATGTTTGATGAATAAACTAAATGATCTATATTCCTGCTCTCCTATTTTTGTGTTGTTGCTTCCGTGTGGTGTTCTAAAAGTTGGTTTAATAACTGGGAGTGCCTCTGGCCCTGGTTATCCTACCCTCCTTGTGTCAGGTAGCCCTTGATGACAATTGCACTAGGGTTGCCCCATATAGAGATCCTGAAGTTGCTTAATGGTATAAGACAAGCCTTTGTAGACTCTTTCCCAAAGACATAAGACCTATGGTGAGGTCTAAATTCATGACCTTCACAAGCATGGATAATTGTAGTATTAATGCTCTTATAGACAAGCATAAAGTTAATGCTCATAATTGGTGCTACTTTCATCAAGAAGCATATCAATACCTACAACCCATTACCATCAAAATTTTAGCACAAGTAAGTTCTTAACTCTTAAGATTCTAATTTATAAATTCTTGTTGATAAATATTGGATTTATAATTATAATTTCAAATAATATCTCAAATTATTGTAATTTCAATATTAAAAATCTTGAGAGGTTGCTAGTTGATCATCTTGTGACAGGAATTGGAGAACATACTCCCTTATCCACTCAATAAAGTGCAATAGACTACACTCCAATACGGTAGAAGAGTTGGTTTATGTGCATTCAAACTTGAAGCTCTTAACACACAAAGTAAATACATACAAAAAAGAGGACACAGGCAATGTGACATTGAACTAGAACATGCAAAGTTGGATGATTCAATTGCGCGCCTTGGTGCACTTGGAGTTTACCATGAGCTACTTCTTGGAAGATTATTGGATTATCATGCATTTATGTGCTGAGATTAATGTTTTTTCATTGATGTCAATATATTCCTACTATTTGTGATAGTGTTCCTGGTATGTTCAATGAGAAGATTTGTTTGGTATGGATATTGTATTGAAGATCAGATGCTGCAAACTTACAAATGGTTCTAGGGATGGTTATAGTTGACTTATGTCATTTTATAGAGGTTTGCATGTTGATTTGAGTAAGCTATGAATGATTGATCAAAGACAAGTATTTTGGATGTTCAGGAAGAGAGAGTGTTTGAATTTCTAGATTGATTACGCAATATTTATGGTTTCTAACCTAGTGGTGAGTTTAGGACATGGATGTGTGTCCTCATCTTAAGTGGTTCATGATTTGGGTGCTGGAAAACTATTTTCTTGCATAACAGAGGTTACTGATTAGTGTTCTTGTTGAACAACACAAAGATAATGATGAATTTTGAGATAGACTTGTTTTGGTTGTTATTATGGCATTTCAAATTGCTTGATGATGTTTCTAGATCATGTCCTAATTGTGTGTTGGATCGCATGGAGTTATGTGATTAAATTTGGTGATTTTCATGTGTTGTCACTGGTGTTCTAATTATTCTTGGCCGAGATGATGGTGTAGCATGTTTTGATGGATCCTAGCGTGATTTGTGGATCTGGAGCATGTTCCAGGATGAATACTTGGATCCTTGCTATGTATTAGTTGACATGTTTTGGATCGCATTGATTATTGTATTGTGTTTGATTAAATATTTATAATTTAGTTCCCTGGTCGACCTTGAAGAAATAGATTGATGAATTGTATAAGTGTTATGATGTAATATCCCTTTGTGGAGAGGATGGTGTGTGCGTATGTAACACTATGAGAAGAGGTATGAGTGGAATCTACAATTGAGGAAGAGATTTGATGTATTTTGTACTTCATTTGAATTGTATTGGCATAATAGAAATGCTATCAGTCGGTTCATGATTTGTGGATTGTAGTCCACAATGGATTATTGTCCATATACTTTCTATAAGGTAGTGAGACTTCCTTTGGGTTGTAGCCTTTATTCAATTTGAGCAGTGAGCTCTAGGCAGTGTGCTTGAATGCAAGTGCATTCCCCTTGTAATACTCCTAATAGGGTATAGTTCTTTTAATATAGTACTTCATCTTATGGGTTTGATCCTAACCATGGTTTTTCTCCTAACAAGCTTTCCACGTTAAAAATCTTTGTGTTATGTGTTGTGTTGTGATCTTACTTTAATGTTCATCATTCAGACCTATAATTTAAAGTTTAAAAAAGTGGATTGAAATTTTAAGGTTGGGACACAACTAATTTACCCTACCCCCCTGCCCTCTCAGGGTTGTGTGTGTTTCCTTGTTTCTAACAATTAGTATCAAAGTCAAGTCCAATTTAGGAAGCTTAATCGCTTGAGGAGATCCAGGATGAAAGTCTTTAAGGAGATTCCAAGATTTGAAGGCACTAACTATTCCATATGGAAGGGTCATATGATTACACAATTGAGATGCATTAGAGAAGATTCCTAGGAGATCACTAAAAGTCTTACAATCCTCATACGGATCTTTCTATTTCTACTACCAATGAGAAAAATAAATTTTAATACAACATCACAGCTAAAGAAGCATTATTGAGCACCCTATCTGATATAAAATATACAAATCTCATGGAATTAGAAACTGCACATGAGGTATGGTCAAAGCTAGAGATTTTGCATGAAGAACATAATTGTGTGAAGCAAGCCAGACCAGAAAGTTTGAAAGGGAAACATGAGTCATTGAAGATGAGAAAGGATGCAAATATTAATTTCAATGACTAAGGATGCAAATATTAATTGTTACATACAAAAGGTGAATGACCATGTTTGTAGAATCAAATGTCCTGGTGGAACATTGGAGGAAGATGAAATTGTTTCAAAGGTGTTTAGATCCTTGCCTCCTGTTTACAATCACAAGGTTGTTGTTATTGAAGAGATTAGGATCATGGACATAGTAACAAGTGACACATTGGTTAGTAAGTTCTCTACCTTTGAGATGAGAGAATTTAGTGATCTAGCTTTCCTAAAGTTGAATCTACATTTAAAGCTATTGTTTCTGAGGATAAGCAATGATATGACCTTGGAGAAAGTTCACCATATTATGGATCTAGATATGCAAAAGAGTGGGAAGAAATTGAGGAAGAGGAGAGAAAGCTTGAAGAATCTGAAGTCCTAATTGCCAAGAGATTGCCCAAGGAAGTAGGTAAGTATGAAGGGAAGTTACTTTTGAAATGTTTTTTATGTAATAAAACTGGTCATTTTTCTTCTAGATGTCCTAAGAGAGTACCGAAATATAAGCCTAGGAAATTTCAACCTAAATATCAAAATAAGTGTTATTTTTCTGCTAGTGAAGGTGTAACAGATGATAAATCTGAAAAGAGTGATGATGAAATTGTGTTTATTGCTATCAAAGATGAAAACGCTAGTTTCTTAATTGAGGGAAAAGCCTTGGTTGCACATGTTGAAGAAAAAGATGAACGGGTGATAGATAGAGGTTATTCACATCACATGACTTTAGATAAAAGAAAATTTGTGAAGTTGGAAAGGCATGGTGGTGGTGTTGTCAAATTCAGTGATAATACTCCTTGTATGATCAGAGGTAGAGGTTCTATTATACTTGATGGTAAGAATAACACTGATGATGTTTTATATGTTGAAGGTTTAAAACATATTATTTTGAGAGTTGGACAACTATTTGTAGGTTATAATCTAAACCTCAAGGATGGAAAGTGCAAAATCATTGGAAGTTTAGGAGTTGAGATTGCATCTGGAATAAAGATCAAAGGTAATGTATTTCATTTGAATAGTACAAAAAATAGATGTTTGATTGCTCAAATTGATGACAATTGGTTATGGCACTAAAGATTTTGTCATGTGAGCTTTGATAACATTGTGAAAATAAGCACTACTAAAGCAGTGATAGATTTACATAAATTGTTGAAGCTTGCTAATGCAATATGTAAGGAATATCAGTTGGGTAAGCTAACTAAATCTACTTTCAAAAGAAAAACTTATTATTCAGGTGGATTGTTAGATCTTGTACATACTTATTTGTGTGGTCCTGCTACAACTAGAAGTTATTATGGAGATAGATATTTTATATTATTCTTTAATGATTATTCAAGAATTATGTGGGTTACATTTTTATAAGATAAATCTAAAGCTTTTGACAAATTCAAGATTTTCAAAGCTATGGCTGAGACAGAGATAGGTGTGAAGATGAAATGTTTGATATTTGGCCAAGGTGGAGAATTTACATTTTGTGAATTTAATGCATTTTGTGAAGAACGCGGGATAAAAAGGCAAATGTTTGCACTATGCACTCCACAACATAATGGTATTGCAAAGAGAAGAAATAGAACTATCCTTGATACTACAAGAACAATGATGAATGAAGGAAATGTACCAAAAGTCTATTGGACAAAAACAATTAGCATTGTTATCTATACATTGAACCAAGTTCAAATAAAGCAAGGCACTAGTGAAATATTTTAGAATTTTTGAAAGCAAATGTTACATCAAAAGAGATGAAGATTTAGGAAAATTTGATACTAGATGTGATGAAGGTATCTTTATTGGTTATTCTACAAAGAGAAAAGCATACAAGAGTTACAATAATAAGTTGAGGAAGATAATTGAAAGTCCAAATATTAAATTGGATGAAAGCTATCACAAACAAGCTAGATCTTACGGATATGATTCAGATGGTGAGGAAGACAATTAGGAAATGCAAGCATAGAATCAATATCAGAGTTAGAATGGTTGGGTAGATCGATAAGTTATTAATAAGGAAGAAATGAAGACACAAGTGTCAGATACAAATGCAAATCCTAAGACTCCAAGGTATGTAAGGATAAATCATTTAAAAAAAAAGATCATTGATTATAGGAATCAAGGTATTCAGACTAGAGGAAGACTTGCTTGAAATTGAAATGAAATTTGTTAGATTTCTAAAATTGAGCCTGAGCATGTTGATGAAGCATGCAAAGATGAAAGTTGGATTAAAGCTATGGAAGAAGAATTGGAACACATTGAAAAGAATAAAATGTGGATTTTTGTTCCCAAACCCAAGGACAAAAAAATGATTGGAACTTAATGGGTACTGAGAAACAAATTGAATGAATATGGTAAAGTGGTTCAAAATAAAGATAGACTTGTTTGTAAGGGATGCTCATAGATGAAAGGTATTGATTTTGAGGAGGCCTTTGCTCTTGTTGCTAGAATTGAAGCTGTTAGAATGTTTTTTGCATATGCTACTTACAAAGATTTCAAAGTCTATCAGACGGATGTTAAATTTGTATTTCTCAATGGCGAGTTGGAAGATGAAGTATATGTTGAGTAGTTTGATGGATTTCCTTTCACTAATCAGAATGATATGGTTTGTAGATTGAAGAAAGAATTGTATGGATTGAAATAAACCCCTAGAGCCTCATACACAAGATTGGATAAGTATTAGTTGAAACTTGGTTTCTTGTTGCTAGAATTGAAGTTGTTAGAATGTTTCTCGCATATGCTACTTACAAGGATTTCAAGGTGTATCAGATGGATATTAAATCTATATTTCACAATGGAGAGTTGAAATATGAAGTATATGTTGAGCAACTTGTTAGATTTTCTTTGACTGGCTAGAATGACATGGTTTGTGGATTGAAGAAAGTATTCTATAGGTTGAAACAAGCCCCTAGAGCCTGGTCTGCAAGATTGGATAATTATTTGTCAAAATTTAGTTTCACTAATGATACTACTGACAACAACTTGTACTTCAAAGTTGATTATAATAATATTTTAATGTTGAAGTATTTATTGATGATATCTGTTTTGTAGTAATGATAAGTTGAGTAAAGAATTTTCTAATGAAATGCAAAAAGAGTTTAGGATGTCTATAATAAGTGAGATGAAATTGAAATTCTTTCTTGTGCAAATTACTATATCAGAAAACATATTTTCATATATGAGTCCAAGTATGTTAAAGAATTGTCAAAGAAGTTTGGTATAGAAAATTCAAAACCAATTTGTACTCCTATGGTGACTGGTTGTGAATTCAAAAAGCATGATGATTCTCCAAAGGCAAATCAAACAAGATAGAAATCTATGATCGATGGATTATTGGACTCAACACAGACTAGACCAAACATTATGAATGCAGTCTACATTATTCCTAAATTTCAAGCAGAACCGAAAGAGTCAAATATTGTTGAGCTATCAAAAGATTAATCAAATACAAGTACAAGTGGAGGTGCATTATTCTTGGGTAAGAGGTTAGTTTCGCGGTCATGTAAAAATAAAAATTGTATATCACAATCTATTGCTGAAGCTGAGTATGTTGTTGTTGCTATTAATTATACACAGGAGATATGTATGAAGAAAATTTTGAAAGATATCAAAATAATTATTGATGAACTGATTGTTATCTATTGTGATAACTCAATTGCTATAAATATTTAAAAGAATCCAGTGTTACATTCAAAGACAAAGCATATATCTATCAAGTATCATTTCTTGAGAGATAAGGTTTTAGTGAAAAGGAAGTAAGATTGGAATATGTGTCTACTAAAGATAAGATTGCAGATATCTTCACAAAGTTCTTGTTAAAGGATACTTTTGAGTATCTCTGAGGTAAGATTGGGGTGATTTCCCCTCCTAATCAGAACTAGAGATGTATTGATGTGCATCAGTCTAATGGTCTTACAAAGATTATTGTTGATTTGGATTGATCTTTTTGGTATCTCCTACTCAGGGGGACTATTTAGTCTTGTAAGGTATGTTATCCACTTATTGGGAAGAGATATTCAGTTGTTATGATGTTTTTTTTTGCTTCTATGAATTAGTGCATATATGTGTCTTTGTCAATGATGTCAAAGAGGGAGAGATAGTCATGTGAAAAATAAGAATGAGACTAAGGTGGAGAATATTTGTTTTTGATTAAGTAAAATAGGTTTTACATGGTTCCTAAAACCCGAAACATAGTTAAAATAAAAGCATTACGCCCAGTCCAAAATGAAACAAAGCCAAAAGATAGTACAGGCCAACAGAGGCCAGAGAAAAAAATAGATAGAGCTTCTAAAAACTCATATAAAAAAGCAGAGAGTATTTGTTAGAGAGACTCTGAAAGATAATATTGTGGATGTATATGATTTCTTTATGCATCGATCTTTTTCATATCATATGTTTTCATCAATGCCAAAGGGCTAGTATATTATTCCTGGATATTTCTACCCGAGGCGTGGTCTTTTACATGGCTTGCAATTCAAAACTATATTCTCATTCACATGAGATTGGACAAGATGAGAATTAATATTATTTTCTCTTGCATTTTTTGCAGACATTTCATTGATCAATCTCTTGATCATCTTCTTCTTCATTGTTGTTTTGCACAAGTTTGTTGAAATGTCTTCACTTGAAACAAAGTTTGTTGTCACAATTTAAAGCTAGCCTAGCCTCTTCGGTTCTTCTATATTTTTGTGTGTTTGGATGTTAGCCCCTCGATCCTAATCTAAGATCTTTGGCTTGAGCATAATAATTGGATCTTCAAAAGTCTTCTTCTTTATTGGACCAAGTCATTCATCTGATCAAACGCTCAATTTTAGAAGTGACCACAACTTTTTTTCTATAGGCATATCAATTATTTGAATTGTTATATGTCCTAGGACAACAAATTACTAAAGAAATGGCATATTCTTAAGTCTTTACCATTGCAAGGTTCTATTCACGCTTCTCCTAAGAAGAATAATATGAAAATGCTAAGTTGCTTCCACTTTTGTCAAATAAACTAGAAACTTAACTTTGACAGAGCCTCTAGCAGAAACCATGGAAAATTTTGTATTGCTTGTAAAAAGGTTTTGGATGCTACTAACAACAAAGTAAGTTTTGAAGCCTTACACTTAGGGCTTGACCTGGCTTTCAAATTAAACATCAAGGATATTATCATTGAGGGTGATTCTATATTGTTCTTAATTGATGTCTCCAACAAATCCATTTCTACGTACCACTTGAGGCATTTTATTGACTCGATCATGATCAAATTACAGCCTTTCAAATCTTTTGAGATCTCAAATTGCTTCAAAGAAGCTAACACTCTTGTAGATTGTTTGCAAACAAAGCTACTAAGGGTCAGGTACGGTCATTTATCAAGAATTCCAAGAATCATAAATCTTGGCTACTGTATCTAGTTGATCTTTTTGCCTTTCTGTTTATCTTGTTCATGTTGGCTCCTTCTAGCCTATCCTTTTCTAAGTATTATCTCAATGTATATTTTTTCAAATTGAATTGTTTTGGATTGGTCAATGCACTTGACAGATTGTATGCTTGGTAGCCCTTAGTCGTTTCGCTTACTTGACTTCCCCATGTTTGTTTATTCGATTTTGAAATATTGTCTTTCCCTTCATTTTCTCTTTGGGGTTGTGCTTTATAACTTGTCTTTGCAAGTGCAGTTATTTTGAATTATGATCCCTAACACTGATTAGATCTATTGTAAATTTCTGCTCCTGGCCTTTCTCTTTGATTGTGACAAGCTTCTTGCAATTAAAATGTGCTTCATCCTTGCTCTTTTGTCAGCTCCTAAAGTAGGGATTGTCCTAGGATGTTGTATTGGTAAGTGGCTTTGGTTTTGGCATGCCACTACTTATTTTTCCTCATAAGAAAGGTGATTGCCACTAGTATTAATTAAGAATTTGATGGCTCACGTATTTGTTTAAAGGTGGCTTTTATATGTTCATATTTATTTGGTTCGGCTCCCCTCACTCTAAGATGATATTTTTCGCTACTCTTTACTTCACTTCGCATCGCCCAATTCTGACGATGGTTTCTCGTGCCTTTAAATTGGCTTATTCTATGTTTGGAAACCAAGCTCGTCTTGTCCTTTTCTAGACTATTCCTTCCAAATCGAGTACAGCATTAATCTCCCTATTTGTTTTTGGGAGCGTGTAAGGTTTTTCTTCTTACAATTAAGATAAATTAGGCATGGGTTTCCATTTGTATTGCCCGCGCATTGAAGATACTTTCAATATGACTATTGGAAAACACTGCCTTAAGCTTCTTATATTGTGTGCATGGATTTGTAACAGGACCAAACCATAGTTAGGGCGGTGGCTTTGGCTTATATTCCGTACCGAATTTCCTCCCTCTCTCCTCTTGATCATGCTTTATCTAACTTCTCTTTTGTTGAAGATAGTCTTCCGATTGGGGGGCTGGGGGCTTTTCGGATTCGTATGATATTCCTTGTAATGGGCTTCTCTTGAACTCTTATGTGTGATTAGTGCAGGCTCA
>MU226966.1:0-13507 GCA_018584345.1 Thuja plicata | reverse complement strand
TTGGCTTAAAACATTAAAATGTTAAAGAAGTCAACCATGGTACAAGGTTTTAGTTTTGAGTTGATCATTAGATTTTTCATTTGAGTTGAAAAGTTGATCTTTGATATGTCAATCATAAATTGTCTGTGCTTTCCTTTAGTTTAATTTTTTTCTTGTGGATATAATCTTTGCTTCTGTAAAACTAAACCTTGGAGTGAATTTAGACCTATGTGCATGCGAATAAATTGAAAAAAACTAAACTGTGTATGTACTTGATCTTCATGCTGACATAATTGAATTAACACATTAACTTGAATTATTTTCTCATTTAAATGAGTTGGTATAAATTCTATTATTGAAATTTGTTTGCCTTAATTTTTCCATATCTAAATTTGATAACAAATAAATAGCACTTACAAAAACTATTAGAAAATATACCAAATTGTAAGAGTTTCATTCTCTTATATCAGTCTTTAAAAATGATTAATGACAACAAACAAACTTGCAATACAAAATAATATATATTAATGAAATTCTTTGAAATAAATGTACTTTGATTATTTTTCTATTTTACTTTACACACATTGAACACAATTTTAAATAAATATCTTTAAATACAACACCATTACGTACAAATAAATCCAAATCTATATTAAATCGACTAACAATAACTTATAAAAATATTAATAAAAATTGAAATCTAAATTTTAAATTTCTAAAAATTGAAATTAAATTCACAACTGAAAAAAACTTTAATTGTCAAATCAAGTTTTACTATAATAAAATAAATATTAACACAAATTTTCCGATACAAAATGAAACGTTGTATATTTTAAATTTAAAATTAGAAGAACAATCTGCATAAACCATTTAAAGCTGGTATTAAAACCTTACCCGAGGCAGTTGCAGCAAAATACCCGTTCACTTTATCAACCCAATCTCGAGAGTCCTTGGCCCCTGTCCGATAAGCCGTCACTTTGCGATTTATAATTTTAAGAGTAATTAATTTTTTTCTGCAACGCTTCGAGTGACCATCTTCATTACTTATCCAACAATATGGAGCTGTGAGAGAGTAATAGAGCTTCACTCCTCGGAAATACCGTTTCACCAGCATATTCTTTCCCTTCACCCACTCGCCCTCCAACTCTTTCAATGCTTCTGGCAACCTTACATCACCTACGTTCCCGAACTTCTCCTCTTTCCAATATTCAAGACAAAATTCAAGATCCTCATTCACTTGACAGCTGTCGGAGTCATTTCCACCATAACTGACCTCATCCTCAGAATGCCAACTGACTTGAATTTCCTCTAATTGTGCGCACTTATCCATCTTTGAAAGTCCTTTCATATTATCGTTGTACAGCAAATGAAGCATCTGTAATTTATGGCATCCCTCGATATGGGGAGGACATTCAAGACTGGTGCAATTACATAAACTTAACTTCTTTAATTCCCTTAGTAATGAGAACTCGGGAAGCCTCTCTAAATTTTTTAGCGTGAAAAAATACACATCCTCCAACCCGTCACAACCTGTAAGATCCGGTAGCTCCCTTATACCACAATTGGCAAGTTTGAGAACTGTCAAATTGGATAATCTTTTGAAACTCGGAAGCTCCATTAGTTCCCTCATATTCCATAGTTGAAGATTTTCCAGTACGCAAAAAGAATCTAAATTCTTAGGCGCCGAAGCAGCTTTTGATGAAATGAACAATTCAAGTGTCTTTAAATCACTTGCCGCGTCTACATCTGGACAAGCCGGCACTGCATCACATTCCCACAAAACGAGCTTGGATAGTTTCTTACATCCGCTGAGAAGCGGTGAGGCAGCCATCTGACAGCAATGATTGAGAACAATAATTTGAAGCTCCACGCATCCTGTACAGTCGAGAGGCCCCTTCACTTTATCACACGAACTAAATTCCACTTTTTCCAAAGACTGCATACCATTTAAGCTTGGGAACTCCAAGAGAGATGGACAGTCAACATTAATCTCTCTGAGATAAAAACAATGCGTAAGATCTCCCAGCTGATGAAACACCCGGCTGCCAGCAATATGGATCTCAAGATGTTGTAACCCTTGGAAGCTGCTTAAGTCGGGAAGTTTAAGCGTTCGATATAATCCTCTGATCTGAAGCCAGGCCAGGTCAACTAACTTTTCCATCCCATCAAGTGCTTCCAAGTCTTTGCAATCGCGTAATGTGATGCTTCTGAGGCTGTCCATCGGTCCCAAGTCAAGCTTGCTCATATTCTGCACATCTACCAGCTGAAGCACACATAGATTTCCAAGGTACTTCTGGGCGATCCTTCGATACATGCATTCCTCCAACTTTGCCAATTCAAACCCCTCTTTATCTTGTGCAATTAATGCACGTGTGCTATGCTTGTAGCCCTTCCACCACAGCCATCTTCCCATTTTTTCTGCTTTGCTTTGAGCGAACTCCATATATAGTTCGTGTATGCGGATTTCAGGTTTAAATTCTTCAATAAATGCCTTCTTCTGTAGATCTTCAACCTGAAACCATATATAAATTAAGCCTTCAAATTTTAATTAAAACGCTAAATTAGAAACAAAAAGCGTTTAAAAGCAATTATTTAACTCACTGCTTTTTCAATAAACGGGATCTCTTCGTTGCAATTTATTGCCATCCATTCAGAGATTTTGTCGAGAGACATATTGGGCAGCATATATATGGTGAGAAGCATGAATACGGTGCGGTGTTTGGCAGGCATGTTGTCAAAAGCTCTGCCCAGCACAGCGAACACTTCATCCAAACCATCACCGGGTCGGTCTACCATGGCATCTATCTCATCAACCCATTTTGACAATTTCTGACCGCATTTACTAAAGAGATAGCCGCCAAAAGCTTTCAAGGCCAACGGATGAAATGATCGAGCTCTCGGATCACTGTCACAACTGCTCTCTTTGAACAAACATGTTTTTGCACACTTCAATGCAGACTCTGTGTCCTCTGTATTTAAAGTTGACTCTACTGGAAACGCCCTTTCCAGCAATATTGCTACAGCCTCTTCCTCTTTGAATCTTGAGACGTGCATGCATGACTGCTTATCGATTTGGAAATACTTTTCTAGAACATCTCCACTCCGAGCGCTCAAAAGGATCCAGCTGTTTTCTCCAAAGTCTGCCTTGAGATAATAATCCACTTCCTCTTTGCTTTCTTCTGTGATATTGTCGAGAACCAACAATACCCTTCTGCCCTCCACTCTTCTATATACCTCAACTTTTGCCTGTAAATTATAATGGAAAATGCAGAATAATTACAAATTTTCTACACGAATCTTTGTTTAGAGTCATGCACATAACACTGGCGTTGTAAAGAGGATTCTATAAAGAAGAAAAAAACGTTTTCGAAACTAAATTAAAGCAAATGAAAATACGATATTATTATAGGGATTCAAATGTTTAGCTTTCGAGTTGAATCATAATAATAAACATCAATGTTCGCACACTACAAATTCAAATACGCCCTACTTGTCACATGTAAAATTATCACCTGATCTTCGTTTGTCAATGTTTGGACATACGACTGAGTGCTGGGAGTGAGATACTGCAGGGCAAGTTTTGTTCTTTCGAATGAATCGCCTTGGGAAAATTCCAGATGGCATACTTTACCTTCAAACTCTCCCAGACTGAAGTTGCAGAAAGCCTTACCGAGAGTAGTTTTCCCGTGCCCCGCTAATCCATACAATCCAACAATACGGATTCCCTTTTTCTTGGGCTGAACATCCTTGAAGAAACTTGCGACCTCCTACAAATAATAAATACATATGCGTGACAATACAACAAAAGAAAAACAAGTTATAGAAAAGGAAGTACGTAGTGAGATGTTATCACCTGGCACATTCGTTCTTCTCCCTGCATACCACGGACTTGATACCTTGGGGAGGGTGTTGGAATTATCTGCCAGATTGCTTTCACTATTTCATCTCTAAACTTCACTTCATCGCCACCTTCAGCAAACGGCAACCCATTAATTGGCCGTATCGCATCTAGAGCTTGCTGCCATTCGCTTCTCTTTTCCCCAGATATCTCCAACTGTTCCCATTTTTCGTCGTTTTCATTAGTGTTTCCAAGATCACGCGGCGAAATCTTGAAGAACAGGGGTAAAATTTTGAGATTGGGATTTTTGTCTCTGGCTTCCACGAAAGCAGAGAGTTCTAGCATGGGCCACTTTGATTCGAGGAAGTCCTTAGAGAGAAGCAAAACTGCTACTTTGCATGTCCTAGCAGCCTCAAATATACGAGGCGGGAAATTTTCTGCCAGTGGCAAGCTTTCAGGATCTTGATCAAAGAAGCAGGAAACCCCTTGGTTTGTGAGGTCTCTGTGTAGCTGCCTAACAATATTTTTCTGCTTACCGCTGTGACTGAGAAATACATCAAACTTCTGTCCATGCTCACTGTTAATTGAAATAATGAGTAAGTTTTAATGTTGGATTCTTTGGGCGGAGAAAGACTGCAACGTTCAAACAAAATGCATCTCACCTGGTTTGAATGGACTCGTTTGTGCGTGAGCCTCTAGTGGTGTCGGTCTGATCCATAGCGAGGCACTTTGCTAATATTTCTTAGCACAATAAATTGAGCATATAGATTATGAACATGCATATTTAAATATTTACCAAAGACACTTGTATATATATCATTAAGTATTTTCCCCTGTTCAAATGTTTGTATGAAATTTTGAAAAATTCAAAAGATTCCCCTTAAAACTTTCCAAATACATAAAACTACAAGTAGCCCAGTTTGTCTAACCTTAAAACTTACATACATAAATGTTTTCAGTTGTTTAACCATTTAAATATTAACACGGGCAATAGCTAAGACTGGTTAATGCGATATTGAGGATAATATTTAATTCTAAGATAAATGGTATAAAGCGAGCATTCAAAATGTCTTTTAGAATTGATAACTCAGCTCATTTTCTTTTCATTTAATTAGTTTAATCAGTAAATAATTTAGATGAATAAATAGTTTTTATATAAATTAATTAGCACCTCTTCGAACACTTACATTCTTGAATATGTCATTTTATTTATAATGATATCTTATTAGTTAATGTTGACAAATCTTTGCCTAAATTAATAATAGCTTTGTTTTCTTTTTCTATTTCTTCTCTTCTCAATTCTCTCACATCTTTATTGACTAGTTGTTCCAAATACTCTTCAACGAATAATATTTTATTCATTTTTTTTAGAAGTTCAGAAATTTGTTGTCCAACTTAATTGTAATGCTCTATAAGTCAAGTTTAGTTAGTGGTCTTTTAGTGAAATGCGGTAGCGCTAGAGCCTCATTGCTTCTGCAACCACCTACTAATAATGTCTTTGATAACCCATATTCCTATACACTTCTTTCAAAATCTATTAAATTTCTCCTACATTTAGGTAAGAGGTCATATGTTCTAGAGTCTTCCATCCTTCTTAATTTCTTTTTTCCTTAATTCTTTCAGTAGCACCTATATTGATGTGCTCACTCTCTCCGTTTTCAATATTTTCCTTTCTTTTGTGGTATCTTTATTTCCTTTCAACATTCTTTCTTTGCCTCATTTATTTGCGTGTTTAGGCCAATCATGTTAACATTCTTTGTCAACTTAATATTTTTCCTAATCACTATTGTGTTAGAAATAACTGTGAGGGGGGGGGTGGTGGGGAGCGGGGAGAGGGGGGCGTGGGGGGTGAATTAGTGGCCTCAAAAATTAATCCTTAAATCAACCCTTTAAACTTATAACCACAAATTATATCTCAAGTTATCTTTTTTCCTACAAGATGAATGCCATGAAATACTTATATCAATTTACTACTTGTCAAATTGCTTTGTTAAATTCTTTTCTGTATGATTACCGATAAGAAATCATCTATTTACCGAAACACAGTAAATATGCAAAGTATACCGATAAATCCATAAATGCATATGTGAAATGTAAAACAGTAAAGTGATTAACAATAAACACATAACACAAGGATTTTAACGTGGAAACCCTGTTAATGGAAAAAACCACTGGGACCGGTACCCCAAATTTTCACTCTTTTGAAGTGAGCCCTGTTAAGAGCCAACCCTATTAAAGGTTACAAACAAACTATTAGGTGTGACCTTGTTAGAGAATTTAGAAATATTTTTTCAACTAGTATCTGGCATCTAATGCTACCATCCTTGATCAAACACTCACTTGGCTTGTCAATAGGTATCGGGCATATCCAATGCTACTTTTGTGATCAAACTTTTTGATACTTCTTGGGATGTATCTCAATTGAAAAAGACTTTTAAGTCCTGCTCAGTTAAGAAACTTATATGCTTCAATGGTTAAACTGAAACACTAATGATTTGTTCATACTTCCAACTCAATTGCAGATTTTCAGATCTATTGTAGGTCCATTACTTCACTGATCAATATAATCAAATATATACCTTTGCTCCACACTTGTTCTACTCTGTGATGCTTGTCTCACTATTCATCGGTGTCTGCAGAATCTAGCTCTTCTTTTAGCTTGTTGATCAGGACTGAAATGAAGACTTTCTTCTCCTTCAGATTTTCTTTAGCATCTTTCCTCTTTCTTGTTCACCCCACACACACAATTTGTAATGAATTGAGTTTGTCTCTTTTAGACATGATTTCCTCTTTTCTTGGCTTTCTTGATCTTGGCATGTTCAGCAATCTTTACCAACAGATTTAAAGCAAATCTCCAATCTGATCTCGTAGAGATCTTCTTGCCAACTGGACAAAGCAGCTTTATATCAATTACTTATCTCCGGCTTTATCTGGATGATAAAAACAATGATAAGTATCTGTTAACTCTATCTTTAGCTTCTTGATAGCTAAGCATTTTCTCATTTTCTGAACTCTCTTTTCTGTCGGTCAACACTTCAGTTAGTCATTGGTCACAACTGATTGTTCCATCAGTGTGACTTCAGTTGTCATCGGGATCTTCATCCTTGTCTTCTCCGTTGGGAAACACTGAAATTCTGTCTGTCGGGTTACTCTGTGTTTTGCTCGTCAGGCAACACTGTAACTCTACTCGTCGATAATGCTGTGCATTTCCTCGTCGAGCAACACTATGACTTGTTCTTTTACTCTGACCGTCGGGTGTACTCCGTTGGTGTATATAGTCACTTAATGAATACTTGACTTGTATGCATTACTGATAGCATAGCCTTGATTCATGAGTTCTTTGAAGTCTTTGGTAGTATCTCAATAAACATACAGATTATATCAAGTTGACATCAATGATAATACAATGTATTAACTGATTTAATGCCTTGCATGATCATCAACTTAATATCTTCAAACATTTAATCAGTTACATGTCATCATATTGATCTCTTGTTGTCCATTTTATCATGGGTGTTTTTTATTTGATATTACATAGTACTCTTTTATTCCATCTCATGGCAGTTATTTTATAACTTTTTTTAATAAGTCACATTTTTCAGGAATTCCTTTCGAAGATTCCCCATTTCCATTCTTCATCCCCTCAATCTCTAACCACCTCTTGTGAGGCTGATAAGAAGTTAGTGGTGTGTTGATGGGGAACGGGTAGTGTGTTCCTATCTTTCTAAGAAGGATCTTGTAAAACTACAAGTTTCTCTTGAATAAAAGGGCCCACAACCTAGGTCAGTGTCCCTCCTTTACTTGGACAATTCCAACCCCTTCCTATAGGTTGTTCACTCACTCCTCACAACACCAACCAACTCCCCTTCAAGGATTCAATATCTCACTACTCCTTCCATTTACCCTTGATTCTTAGAATTTTCCAAAGGCTTTTCAACCATTTTCGGCGACGAAATTTTTTTCCAGCAAGACGGGCAGACGGCCGTCAATTTTTTTCCCGTGTTTGTGACAGTCATTTGACCTTCAAATTTTTTCCCGTGACTGGTTTTTTCCAGTGAGCTCATTTCGGAGGAGCAGTTGGTTTTTCAACCGTAACTTGTGCATACAGTGTCCGTTTTTGGAAAATGAAATATCATCGGAAAGGTGTTTCTGAGCCAGACACAATGGTGATGGTCTTGATTGCTGATTCAGCCATATGATCTCTCATTTTTTGTGTTGAAGTAGAGGCTTCTGTTTCCTCCCTCTCTGCATCTGGCGTCCAGGTTTTCTTCTCATTTTTTGTGCTTTCAATAATTGTTTCTTTGTTTTACGGGGGATAGAATTATACATTGTGGGGGGGTGCTTTTGCTTTCTGTCATTTAAATTCAGAAACAACCCTTCTACTTCCATCTTCTTCTTCTCTCAATGTTAGACCCCTCTGTGGCCCGGTTGACACCACACAATTATCACACCTAGAAAGCACACATGACCAGGCTACTCATGTCATGTGGCTTATGGTCATATCTAGATGAAAACCAACATGTCCTGCAGCGTCCTTTTGAGGTTCTTCAGCACAGGAACAAAATGGATGAAGCCATGGGCTTGATTGCACTGAACATCTCCGACTGTCTCATTTTTCACCTGGATGGTTTGACAACTCCTAGGGCCATTTGGGGCAAGTTTTCAAATTTGTTTGGCACAGTGAATGAGTTTCGGGCACTACAGCTTGATGCAGAGCTGACCACTTTGACTCCTACCATCTTTCCCACTATGGAGGACTTTTTGATGAAGTTCAAATCTCTGCGCTCAGTTTTGTAAGGATGTGGGAGAAACAAGACAGATGATGAGTGTATCTTCCTAATACTCTCAAAGTTGAGAGGATAGTATCAGATCTTTTCTTCTAATTTCTACTCCAACATGGATGCTTTGGGTACTAGACACACCATGCCTTCATTCGAGACATTTTGTGATCGGTTGACACGGGAGCAGGCAAAGATCCAATAGATGCATGCTTCTGGCTCTTCTAGCCAAGCATTGGTTGCTCAGTCTTCATAGGAGAAACCAAAACAGAAAGCCAAACTGAAGAAAGATTTAGCAGGCAATGAGTATTCCTCCAAACCTGCATAGAAAACTGATTCCAAACCTCCAACTAACCCTTCCAAGGGTAAATCTTCTTCAAAGTCTACTAAGTCTACCTCCAAGACTATGAAGAAGTCAGTTGAGACCTATAGCTTTTGTGGAAAGGATGGACATCCTGTTTCTAGGTGATTGAAATGTTTGGAGGCTTTAGAGGAAGCCATGCAAGAGCATCACATTTCAACTCCTCAGTCCACATCCTCCCCTGCAGGGAAACGTCATGCTCTTACTGCACGAGCAATGATTTCTGGGCCCACCTGGATTCTTGATTCTGGTGTCTCTCACCACATGACTCACACTCAGCAATTGGTCACCTCACTTGCTCCTTGTGCTACTTCACAGATTGTTGTTGGAAACTCATCTCATCTTTTAGTTTTGGGTTCTGGTTATGTTGCATTAGCTGGGGGTTCTCTTTAGGATGTTCTTTTTGTCCCTAACATTTTGACGAACCTATTGTCTATCTATCAGATTTGCCACTCTGGCTCTGGTAAGACAGTTGAGTTCTCACCACATGATGTGGTTATTCAGGAATTACATGATTTTGATATGATTGTGGCTATTGGCAGTGTTAACACTGCATCCCACCTATACAAATTTGATGGATTTGAGTCTTCTATTGGAACAACTTCCTATCTTATAGCACATGCAGATTCAATGAGCAGACTTTGGCATGAGCGTTTAGTCCATGTCAATTATAGATATCTTTAGCAGATGAGCACAAAAGCACTTGTTCTTAGGCTTCCACAGATTACTTGCACTGATGGGGTTTGTCAGGGTTGTGTTCTTGGCAAACAACATAGGAATCCTTTTCCTCACGGACAAGCTATTCATGCTTTGGCACCATTGGAGTTGATTCATAGTGACCTCATGTCATTTCCTACTCCTTTTTCTGGTGCCAGATATGTGCTTACTTTCATTCATGACTTCTCCAAGCACACATGGGTGTACTTTTTGAAGTACGAGTCTGATGTCTTTGATTCATTTTAAGTCTTTAAGACATTTTTGCAGAAGCAATCTGGTCTTTCTATTCACCGGATACACATAGATAATGGGGGGGAGTATATGAACCAAGCTTTCAGGGAATTTTTTCTCTGAACATGGCCTTCAGCATCAATTTTTAGTGCCCTATGTTAGATTTGCTGAACTGCAAATCTTCCCAAGAACACCTGCATGCAAAGACTGCTACAAGAATGAAGCAAAGAAGAGAAAGAGAGCTATGGTGGCTGATAGGCCAGAGACTGCAAAACCATGTTGCAAGAAAATAATCTTCTATTAATAATGATGAAAATAATACAATCTCTATTCAGAAAAGTAAAGCGGTGATTCCTTATAAAGGATACCGAAACCCTAAAAGGGAAACTCTAAGAAAATAGAAACTGCCTAAGTGAAACTTAAGCACTAAAGAGTAACTTAATTAATTACTCTAACACCCCCCCTTAAGTGTAACTTAGGGAGAAGAAAAACAGCTAACTACTGCAGAAAGTAGAAAAGAAGGGTCCCGGCAACTAGGCCTGATCAGGTACCCAAACAAGAAAGCAAACTAGATGAAGGAAACTAAGCCTTCAATCTAGGGAAAAAGGTGTCCCAGATAAAGGAACAAGAAAAGAGCAAGAAGCATCTCCGAAGCATGTTTGAAAACTCTGTCAGAAGATACTGCTGGAACCCCCACTGAAGTGCATGACCAGGTAGAGAAGACAAAGTGTCTGAAGAGCTGATCAATCGAACCAGGAAGCAATAGAACCAACAGGTGAACCCCCCCATAATGCTGAACTGGGAGAGGTGACAGGAACACTGAAATGCAGTACCAGAAACAGCTACAGAAGAAGAACCAGGAACACCAACAGTGCAATAGAAGCACACACACAGGATAAAGGGCGGTGTCACAGACACACTACATAGGCTAATGTCATGGAAGGTACGCTCACTTGACAAAGGTGGATGCGCCTAAAGTGGCATAAACATCATAACCCCCCATGGCACTTTATAACAGAGTGCGAGTACATCAACTGAACAAGGTGTACAAGATCCAAGAATGCAGAAGTAGGCACTTTATCTCAGTGCATTTACAGAAAAGAATGCATTAGAAGAGCATACAAGCTCAGAAGTCAGAAAGAAGAGTGAGCTATGAACTCAGAAAAAGAGATCCCAGGACCTGTAGAACCAAGCAATCCACCGGAGGGCATAAGCTGCTAATCTCGAAGGAGTGAAAACCCAGAGTAGAATATGGAAAAAACACCTCTGCCACTGAATAGCACACAGAACTAGATTTTCGACGATATCTCATTTGCCAAAAAAGGAGTCTGGATGAGCCAGATATGGCTCCCGAAAGGTAAAAAGAGACATCAGACTTCAACAGCAAAATTCACTGTTGAAATGGTAGAACCAAAAACCCTAACCTCTATCATCGGAAATTACTCAGAAAGAGCTTTCTGACGGTATATGGAAGTCAGAAAAAGACCCCCGTATACTCCCTGTAGAGCGAAAACAGACAGGTAGGGTCAAAAAGGGCCTCAGAGAAAAAAATTAAGCCCCTGGGGCTAAAAAAGTTCAGCCCTTGGGCGCATGGCTGGCCTGAAGCCCCCAGACCCTCATATGACCGCAGCCTAGCAAAAAATCCCGCGAGGGCCAGCAGAAATGGCGCCACCCAGGGCAGAGCGGAGCGGCGCGGGGAGGGGACCGTCGGGGCGGCGCGGGCCGCAGAACTGGCGGGGCGGCGCTGAGTCGGAAGGCAGCGGGGCGCACGGTGGCAGCGCAGAGGCAGTTGGGTGCGCGCGGGCGCGGGGGCGCAGAGGAGGCCGGGGAGGCCGAGCGGCGGAGGAGGCCGCGGGGGACACTGCACAGGCGCGGCGTGGGCCGGGCGCTGGCCGGGCCGCGGTGGAGCGGCGGCGACGCACCGGCTGCGCGATTTTAAATGCACTGTCTGCATTTTTTTAAACGCCCAAAACCTTAATAAAATAAGATTTTTGTAATTTTTTTCCTCAGTTTTCGTGCCCGTACGGCCCTGGGAGGCCGAAAAAAATTCTCCAGAGGCCCCGGTGTCAAAAATGGACGTATATTATATCAATTCTAGGGTTTTTGGGCCTTCCAGACTCAACCATGAGGTCGGTTTTGGTCCAAAATGCTTCCAAAAATAGAGACCCCCCAGAACTAATGAAAGATGCCAGAAATAGCCTGGCGAACTGCAAACCCTCGAATGCTTCAGAAAAACTCGAACAACCACCAGCAAGGAAGCTCTGATACCATGTTAGATTTGCTGAACTGCAAATCTTCCCAAGAACACCTGCATGCAAAGACTGCTACAAGAATGAAGCAAAAAAGAGAAAGAGAGCTATGGTGGCCGATAGGCTAGAGACTGCAAAACCATGTTGCAAGAAAATAATCTTCTATGAACAATGATGAAAATAATACAATCTCTATTCAGAAAAGTAAAGCGGTGATTCCTTATAAAGGATACCAAAACCCTAAAAGGGAAACTCTAAGAAAATAGAAACTGCCTAAGTGAAACTTAAGCACTAAAGAGTAACTTAATTAATTACTCTAACACCCTACACCCCTCAGCAAAATGGTGTGGCAGAGAGAAAGAACAAAACACTTTGGGAGATGGCTAATTGTATGATATAGTCCAGGTCCATGGATTCATCTTTTTGGGCAGAGGCAGTCAATTGTGCCAACTATATTCAAAATCGGATTCCTCACAAGGTAGTTTGACATATGACTCTTGAGGAGGCTTGGTCTCATGTCAAGCCTGATGTATCTTCACTCCGAGTTTATGGTAGTGAAGCATGGGCATTTGTGCCTGACACTCAGAGGAGAGCAATGGAGCGGAAGAGCTGACACCTCATTTTTGTTGGCTACTGTGAGGATGTTAAGGCATGCAGGTTGTTTGACCCTAATTCCAGAGAGGTCCTATTTCGACGGGATGTCCAATTTGATGATCGCCTTCCTGCAGTAGATACCCCGCTTCCAGAGTCTACTTCACTTACCACTACTCCCTCATCTCTTCCAGTTTCTTTTTAGGATGACGAGGATGATGATCTTGGTGATCCCCATTTACCTCCATCATAGGATCCTCCATTGATGCCTTGATGGGCTCGCATTACAATTCATGCTGCAGGATCTCTAGCTGGTGACCCTTCCACTTCCCTTCGCACCCGATCTCATTTTGCGGGTTCTAATCTTCTGAGTCATGCTATTTGTGGTGATCCTCAGACATTTGCGGCAACAATAGGACATACTAAGTGGGATAGTGCTATGGAGGAGGAGTATTCTTCTTTGATGAAGAATCACTTGGGATCTTTGTTCTCTTCCTAAGGGAAGAAAGTTAGTGCGATGCAAGTGGTTGTATCATATTAAGTTTGTTGCTGATGGTTCTATTGATAAGTACAAGGCATGTCTTGTTGCGAAGGGTTTTTCACAGGTTGAGGGTATTAATTACACTGAGACATTTTCCCCTGTCGCCAAGATGAACTCTATTCGCCTTGTCTTATCCCTCGCAGCTTCTCAGGGATGGCCCATTTTTCAGATGGATGTGAAGAGTGCATTCTTGCATGGTGATCTTACTAAGGAGATTTACAT
>MU226965.1:340380-362983 GCA_018584345.1 Thuja plicata | reverse complement strand
GGCTTTCTAATGGATGGTTCATAAGGCACAACACTTGGTGAAGGTTTTGCAAATGAGGATGCAAGTAGAGTGGGTTTAACCATGGAGGAAACTCCGTAGTTAAGTGCGCTCTAGCTGGAGTGGTACTAGGATGGGTGACCTCCTGGGAAGTCCCAGTACTTCACCTCTGTTAGCATCATCCAGAGCTAATGAGTGCTAAGTGTTCCATTCATTCTCATGAGAGTTGGGTTTGTGTAAACCACTACTCATGAATCAAAGGTCAATGAGTTTGACTCAACAAACTACATAGTTGAATCCAAGTAGAATTAAAAAAAAATTAATTGGTCGAAATTTTTTTTTAAAAAAATTAGCATTGGTCAAAATTTTGACCATTGGACTAAAGATTTCGATGGGATTGCTATGCTTTCCACCAATGAAATGGTCAAAATTTCAACCACTGCCACGCTTCGTTTCTACCAAAGATTGGTCAAAATTTTGACCATTGGACTAAAGATTTTGACAGGATTGCTATAATTTCCACTAATGAGATGGTTGAAATTTCGACCAATGCCACGCTTCATTTCTACCAAAGATTGGTCAAAATTTCAACCATTGGACTAAAGATTTCAACAGGATTGCTATGCTTTCCACCAATGAGATGGTCGAAATTTTGACTATTGCATGGTCTCAATTTTGACTATTATAAAAAAACGACGGCGATTCTTGTCATATTAAACAAGAGCTATAGTCGAAATTTTGACCTCTATTTTGGTCTAAATTTTGACCAATAATAAACACGTCAAAAATTCGACAAAAAAAATGACGAAAGTTTTGGTCGTGAATTCGACCAATTACTGTCAAAATTTTGACCAATTTTTGTCAAAATTTGAAGTCAAATTTACTAGTGGTTGAGGGACAGAGTCATAGTCACTTGCTTGCGAGATCTACACAATGTAGCGATCCCTACCATTGCTTATTTTATATATATGTTGGTATATATTAATATCAAATATATGTTAGGAATATACATATGTACACAACATATATGAATATAAACATGAGAATGAAGTGTGTGTGTGTGTGTGTGTGGGTATTTGATTTTTTGCAGATGTTAAATATAGGGAAATACATAATAAAAGTAAACACACACACACACACACACACATATATATATATTAAAAAAATGCTTTTGAAAACAAAATGATTGGAGTGAAAACGTTATTAGAAAACATTTTCTATTTTATTTTAAATAACAAAAAAAAATTACTAGCAAAGGAGAGGGCCACGACCGTGGTAGGCAGATCGACCGCCACTGTGGCCGAAGCCACAATGCGGCTGGCTCGGTCGCCACTGTGGTCGAAGCCACAATGCAACTGGCTTGACTGCTAGTGTGGCCGAAGCCACAACGCAGCGGCTTGGCGGCCACCTATGGCCAAGGCCATAGGGGGTAGCTCGGCCACCCCACCCTTAGCCATCCTCCAATACAAAATGAACATAAGCTGCCACCACCTGCAAAATTTAAAAAAAAAAACCTCTACCATTTCAGTCTCCCCCACCATTTTGGCCTGCAACACCAAAAAGAAAGCATGAAAACCCTAATCCATTTTAGGGTTAGGGTTTGCAAGAGAGGAAAAGAGAAAGAGAGAAGAAATAAAGAGTGGAAGAAAATGATCAAACTTTAAACGTGGGAATGTTCTCATTAGAAAACCATAAATAGGATTAGGTAAAAAAATAATAAAGTATTATTGTTGAATGTGAGAGTCAAATTTTGAGGGAATGATATTTTAAATTGTGTTTTCATTCTAAAAGTGTCGAATTTAAATAGTTAGTATAGATATCATTGTTAAATGAGAAATATTATTGAACTTAGTGGAAATTTATTATAAAGTCAAAATAAAGGGATTAAAATAACTGGTTATATTAAGATAATAAGGTGTTAAGTTTTATCTCTTTTTAATTTAATTAAATATGACTTCTACTTGTTAAAAGGGAGAAATGATTAAACATTAGAAAAAAAGATGATTTAATTGGTATGTGGGTAGGATAAATGATTAAAAAATGTGACGTTATGGTTTAAAATATAATGCCAATAATATAGTAATTTAAATACAACAATTTAAAGCATTTATCTCTTTTAGGGTCAAATAATGTTACATTATATTATAGCATTCAATTAACCTTTCGATGTGATGAACTTGATAATTATTAAAAAAAAATATTAAAAAAAAGAATTTACGATATTATTTTAAATGGGCTTAAACAAAATATAGTGATGATAATATAATGATTTATTAAAATGATATCACCATATGTACATTAAAATTTAAATGTTGATACATTTTGAGGGATTCAACTTAATTATAAATGGATGTGGGAAATATAATAATTGCCATCCAACATTATAAAGTAGGATTTAAGAGCTATATGCTATCGGAGTTACTAAAGTATGATGATATTAATTATTGTACATTAATTTACTTATAATGTAGTTGAAATATAAGGGTTAGTAACAACTAATTATATTTTGTTTATCTAGTATAATCTAGTTTATACTAATATTAAAATGTGTCATTTAAATTTTAAGGGGTAGCTTGTGCAACGCTATCATCATCGCCTCAATGAATAAATTACGAAGATAAATTTAGTAAGGGTAAAAGTGAAATTGTTGAAGGGTGATTAAGCGGGTTTACTATTTAACCGTATAAACATTTATAGGGTTTATTTAACCCCCCCTTTTTATTAAAATTAATCAATCATATTTAAATAATTAAACCTAATTAAGGGTAGAAATCTCAGATGATCTTCTCGAGGGAGATTGACAAGTCAACCTTAAAGGGGAGTTACCTGCATGGTCATTGTTTTTTATGATTCCCCTCATCTTCAAACAAATGTAATCGAATATCAATGAAGGTAAACCCAAACCAGTTGTGATGTAACCTCGTCTGTGAATGTAGTAATCACCTTGTGATTCAACATCTTGCAAATATTAATCAACTTAACTTGTTTTAAAACAAAATTGTTGGTGTGTTTTTGCCCATATATTTTGGGCATGACATTTTGGTATCAGAACCCTAGGGCATCATTTGGGGTCCTGATTATGTATAACAACTCACATGTCATTATGAAGTATTAGGAAAAATAGAAAAAGTAACTCCAAAATTAAAAAGAGATCTTTGTTATATAAGATTTGGATAAAAGAACTCATACACACTTCTTAGAACATGTAACTTCTAAAAGAAAATTATATTAAGAACCTTACATTCAAGGTAAGTAAGCGATATTAGATAATAATATATGTGTTGATGATAATGGACAATCTTGTCTTAGTCATTTCAAAATAAGGAAACAATGGCTCAACTAAGAGATGTAACTTGTCCTCTCAAAGTCTTCTTAGTATATTACAACATTGTATTCATAGGTAACAATGAAATATAGTTAGTAACATGGATATTAATAATGCTATTAGATCAAAGTAATATTACAAGAACATGCAAGATTATTCAATATAAATTGTTAAAATTTTATCCATAACTTAATTATATAGTAATGGGGCAATAAATGGAAGTATTGACTATATTGGGAACAAGTGAATTAAATCAACAATAATAGTTCTATGAAAGAGTCTTATAATAAGTGGATTCTTCATAATATCGTGCCTAATCATAAGACCTAAAATGACATAATTAAATAACTCATAAGGTCGTAACCAAAAAATTGTAATCCTTAGATATATAGAGTAGATCCTTCCTTAGATAATATCTTAAGGATTACTCATGTACAACATTAGAACCCTCATAATCTTCATCTTTTAGTGTAACACAAGCTAATAGATTTAGTGTCAATTTTGATAAAAGTGAGAATGCTACCTTACAAAGTATAAGATCTTGTAGTAACTCTAAAATTTCATCCATGACTAGTTATGGTGTTGAATGTATTCATACACATATTTCTCAAAAATTTTAAGATATCAGATCTTCCATAATGATTAATAAGCTTATGCCAATAAAACTCTTTCTTGAATTTTACTTTTACTTAATACTTGGTAGTAGAAATGCATAGATAATAAATTGTGAAATGAGGCTCTTTCTTGCTTACAAATCCTAATGTAGTAAAATTGGTAATACCTTGAAATAGTAATGAACCTAGAAGTTGTGACAGTTGTTGAACAATTATGAACACCCAAGAGTATGTGATAACTAAGGCACTATGAGAGAATAAGCGTAATATTATCTAAAGTCTAAATAAAAAGTTAGAAATAAATCTGACACAATGATATATATATATATATATATAACTAATGCCATGTGTAAGCAATTTTGGATTTATGGGAAGCACTTGAGAAGATGCATCATTAAAATACTAAGCTGGAATTTAGAATTTCATTCAAAACCATTTGGGTATTATTATCTTCTAGGTGTAGGTGTATAAAAGGATTAGTATAAGGGCTATGGACCATTGACCTTATACACTATTGGAGTTTCCCTAAAGGCATTAAACTTCTCATTGAGACCTAAGTATGAGGGTAAGAGGGATTCATGGTAAAATAAGAGAATAAAATTGAATCCGTGTAGCACAAATAATCTGATTTATTACATAATTAGTTTAGTAAAAAAATTTCCTTGGAATATAATAGGAACATCGATAATGGGTTAACTTGCTAAGGAAATTGTACTTTAGTATAGTTCTTGTGCTATCACAAGTTCAATTCCCATTATAATGTATGCGTAAGGAATCATTTCTATAATATGAGGATGAAAAGTCAACCATTTTTTAAGGGCCAAAGGGTTATAAATTATCTATTTTATTAAGTGCGTATACATTATGTTGCATCATTCTAAGTCACCCCTTCTCAAAATCCAAATTTGTGAAATCCAGTCATTTTCTTTGTGCATCTTGAACCTTGAACCTTAAACCTAAACCTTCAAAGTTCAAAGTTCAAAGAACCCCCAGTTATAAGTAACAAGTTGTCTTTTCCTTTGTTCTCGTCAGTGCAGTATGCATTCCGTGGTTTGAAATTTGAACTTGAATTTCTAGTTCAAGTTTCAAATTTCTTCTAGCCCCACTCATGTCATTACAAAATATGCTACATTTTCTCATGTAGTGAAAGTTTGCATTTATTGAACCTTGAACTTGAACCCCAAATTTTTTTGTTCAAAGTTCAAGCACCTTGTAAGTCACGTCATTTCATGGGTCCTAGTAGCTTTAGTCAGTCTAGAAGGTTTATGGGATGATGAACTCCAAAATTTGAATCTTTTTCTCACAATTCAAAGTTCAAAGTTTGAAGGTGCAATATTACAGATCTAAACAACACGTGCTAAATTTTATATCATTATTGTAAGAAATGATTGAAAACACAGATATTAAATTCTTAACATGATGGAGGTGACGGATAACTGGAAATGGGGTATGTGTTAAGTATCATTTGCATTAAAAGGTGGTGGGTGTTATTAAATCAAGGCAAGTTTCCATTATTAGAGGTATAGTGGACGAGGCATGATTTTATTAAATCACTTCTATTTTGTAATTTCCGTCCACTCTGTACACACAAGTTCTTGTCTGTTGCAAGAAAGAGCAAAAGGAAGCAAGGTAAATTGATCTGCTCAAAAGTTGGGTACAGGAAAATGAACTCTCTTCCAGTTCAGTCATATCTTCCTGCAAATTAAAAAATCCTTAGAGAGAATAAGATTACTCCTTTACCCAGCCGCCTCCAAGAGATGGGAGACACACTCCTAGTGGTTGTGGATTTAGGTAAGTTATTGGGTAGGTTTAGATTAGTGAAAGAATAATCAATGACTGCTAAGATTGCAGAGAGTGGACTGTTAGAAGCTACTAGGTTTCCTGAAGTAATTTCCTGCCCAGAGCTGGTAATAGAATATCATAACAGATATGATAAAGTTAGTAGGTGCATTTGCACTTTTTTCACCAATGTATTAGTGTATGTTAATAGGAAAGTGGTCATGACAGCCTTAATAATCCCTCCTACTGAAGTTTATGGAGACTCGACTATTTACAAAGCACAAGCGGATTTTGACCAGAATAGAAAGGATTTCAACAACACCATGGCCAGAAGCTAGTTTTTGAAATCGGAGAAGGGAGGATCTCACCTACCCAAACCATTGAAGAAAGATCACCTAATTGAGGATGTGCGAGACATGGTCATTTTCTTGAATAGGATAAAAGGGAACTCACATGATATATTGTGGGAAGATTGGAGGTACTGTTTTATTCAATCTATTCTTGGCGATGGAACATCAGTTGATTAGACTATGATCATAGAAGACCATCTTCATGAGAAGCTGTCTCAGGGGGTAGAAGTAGCCAGTTTTAAAATGTCCTTGTACCTCTTCTATATCTTGGCTTGTTGTAGAAATTGGGAAGGTCTTCCCCATGAACCGTAGACAAAATACATGAATATGTTTGAATACTTTTCTCTACTACAAAATAAAAGGAATCCTAAAAATTTCAGGAGATTCCAAGATGTGTTCTTATCCAGACTTGTTTTTGAATTAAGAGGGAAAGAAAATCAGAGAATTCCTGAAGAAGTCATTGGGATGATCAAGATTTATGGTAGTTTTTACATACAATTTCCAAGGTTTACCTATTTTAGGGTTGGGGGTTTCAATGGAAAGCCTTTGAAATTACCAAAATATTGCCTGGACAAGTACATCCTAATAGAATTCTATAGGAAATTAGTTTAGGTTGAGAATAAGTACAAACTCAAAAGAGGAGTCGGCTACTTATTCCCTATTAAACTTGGTCATTACCATTGTAAACTCATACAAGATAGGCCAGCCTTAGAAGCTGAGTTGAAGAAGATGAATTTGAATATGTATAAAGCTGGGAGTTATTTTGACAATTAAAATTTTTTTTCGAACCATTTTTCATGTAGACGCCACTTTCCTCCATCACCCTTAGCTAGAAGATTATTGGGCTGATTGTCTAGACAAGTATGAAGTAAGAAAAAGGCTCTGGTCTAGGCTCACACTAAGACAAATTGTCACCCTAAAAGTACCAATTTCATGTTAAAGGGATTGAGGATGAGGGAGACAAGGATGTCTTAGATCCTAAATATATAAAAATCAATAAATGTATGCCTATCTCGAAGATTGATTGGATAAAAGGAGAAGAGGAGGATGTCATAGTGAAAAATCATAATGTTATAAGAAGAACAAAATAATGGTTGAAAGACAAAAGAAAGGGGAAATCAAAAGAAGTTGAACACAAGTCGAGAGATGACTCAATAGCTCAAAAAGTTGGGTCCCCACCCATATGTACTAATAAGATTGAGCAATTGTCTCTTGCACATGAACCGAGGTCAAAAGAAAAAAATTTCCCTAAAGGGAAGGAACTTTCCATCACACAGCCAATTGTAAGGATCACCCATTTGAGGAGCAAGAGGAAAACCAAACTCACCCAAGCACCCCACATTGTGGTGGATTTAGAAAGGACTAAAGGTGAAAAAGATCAAGAAAAGGATCCAATCATGGATACTCCTAAAGGAGGTCCAACGGGTGAAGGTAAGAAAGTAGAGGTGGAATATTTTAGCCAGGATTCATCGACATTAGGGAATTCTTCAAATTTTCAGACTCCCCAAAACAAGAACAGTGCAAAGGCTCCAAACTGGCTCGAGCTATCTGTGAGCAAGAAGTGTAGCATAGTCCCAGTATCCACACCAATGGGAAACATGGTAAGTAAATACCTTTTGAAGAAAAAAATTATAAGAAGCCTAAAACTAAAGCTTTAATAAAGGTGGATGAAGATACAGGAAACTGGATTGTTGACATTTTCAGGCCTTCTACTGACAAAAATAGTGATGAAGTATCTCAACAAGACTTCAATGTTGAAAAGGTGAACCTAGGTCAAGGAACTAGGTCTATTGACATGAAGGTATTTGAATCAAGTAACAAGAAAAGAAACCAAAGAATCTGGAAAGATTGGAGAGACAAGAAAAATCTTAAGAAGCCTTTGAACCTCATGGTTGAATACATTCATGCACTTTAAAATCCTCAACCTTTAGCTTTAGCACAGGTATCTCCTACAATTGATGTCAAGTCTTCAACGAACCAAAAATTCTTAGACCAAGTGTAGAGAGATAGAGAAGTATCAAAAATAGTCTCTGATTGGATAGACAAAGTCACTAAAGAAGTAGTGGATTATGTTTCAAACCTTGATAACACCCATCATCAGAATCTCATGATTTCCTCAGAATTAGAAATAGAGATTACCACCTGGGTTGAAGAAACAAACAAATAAGACAATGAGATTACGAACATGGAGAAGATCCAAACCTATGGTGTAGCCGAGTTCCTTGCGCAAAAGCAATAACACAGCTTGATGAAAAGTCACATTTTGTTGCCAAGGTAAACATGGAGTGGAGGAATGAAATTGTTGAATAAGGAATACAAGAGTTATCAGAGCTCCTAAAGGAACTTAATTGCCTTAATGAAATCATCATCAATGATCTTAAATTCCTTGATGTTAAGTTAATGGGAAATGAAGAAGATCCAAACAGAAAGGCAGATCAAGTGATCATGTCATTCAAAGACAATATGAAAGCCTTGAAAGAAACCAAGAATTGCTCAACCATAGCCCGAGTAGATTCCATGCTAATAATTGGTTGTGAGCACCTAGAGGTACACAAGGATAAGTTGGTACAGGTTAAGAACGACCAGAAGATATGGAAACAATGGATAGGAGCCATCAGAATGCCTAACCAACATATTATAGCTGATTTTTTGGCCGCATATGAGGAATGGAGTGCTACTCGAAAGGCTAGACATGTCCCTGATCAACCCAAAGATACTGCCACACCAAATGCTAATTAGATCATTCTCATTGATAGCTCTTTCAATTTTTTCTTTGTTTTAAGCTTAATCATTTTTTAGAAATAGGTTTTTGGTGAAGCTTTTGAGAAGTTAGTTTTAAAAACTAAATATGCCCTACGTGGCTATATTTTTTAATTTTCACGACTTAGTGAGGGTTGATTCTCTGGTTTTAAAAATACATCTTTATATTGTTAATTTGAAGGTCGATAATTTTCTTTTCTTTTATTGATTAAACTAGATAGCATATGAATATAATATTAGTTGGTTTATATATTAGATTATGGTGTTTCTTTGATCTGTTGGTTAAGTGGAATGTGTATATTTGGTTGCAGTTGAAATTAGATTACATGCTAACATGATCTATGTGTATGCTATTCAGTTCCTTCAATAATTTTCATATGAGAGTTAGTCTTTGAGATCAATTCTGAAACCTTATTCCTTTCAATCTCAAGTCGGTTGGCTTGTGATCAACTAAATTTATGATAAGCCTATAACATTTCATTTATAAGCATATGATGGAATTTTTTTTTTCCTTTAGTACTTTCTAGTTAAAAGTATCATTTAAAATTATTCTTTTGAAATAAAGGAGTTAAAGATTGATCATTGTAGAAGGTAGCTGCATGTTGGATGCAGTGAGTATAGTCGTGAGTGACTAACTCAACTGATAGTTCTGGATTTCTCTCTAGATTGAGATAAGAGTCAGTTATTTATCAAATTTTAAAAAGAGGAAAATCTATCCACTAACACATTAATTGAATTATAGTATGTTAGAAATAAACAAATTCTTATATCGTGATGAGAAAATAGAGTGAAAATGCATATCTTTCATGTACATGTAAACATACCAAACCTATTTGATGAAATAATTCAAATTTAAACATGTATAAAATGGTGATTATTGATCTAGAGAAAAAATATAGGATTGTGAGTGAGATACATCAATAAGAAAATTCTAGTAGGATAATATTAGAAAACTATAAAACTACTCTCATACTTGTGTGTGTTTGAATTGTGTGAGAAACCTTTAAACACCCCATTTGGTGATGTAATGTGGATGCTTGTGGAAGCATTGTATATGTGGAAATGATTATGGAAAGCATGAAAATATATGTTTAGTGACATATGAAAGGAATAGTAAACGTGTTTTATCTCAAGTGGGTTATATATATTTCTCCCAACTTGGGTAAGGGAACGATATATGCCATGGATGACCTACCTAATAGTCCCCTTCGTGAAATTTTTGTATATCCAACAAATTCTTGCATTTGGAAATGAATGTGCTATCGTATCATGATGTGTTGGTGAAATGCTTGCGTTTGGAAATGAATGTTAATAGTCATGTCTTTTATTTTATTAATTTGGTAGTAGCTTCATAGCATATGTTATATGAGATGTACACTATTTTGAGAGTTAGAGGACCTCCATTGACTGCAAGATTTTGAAGGATGCTATTACCTTTAGACTTCCCCACGGGTAGTTCTATAATTGTTGGTTCATAGTGCAAACCCGTTTCTTAATGAATTTACCCATGGGCTAAGGATGGTTCCTATTATGATAGTTATACGTGGATTTTATGGAAGGTATATTGGATTTTCAGATATATGGCATTATAGATTCATTATTAATCATGTCCCAAGATGTGTGGGACCAACTTGGTTATATTTTATGTGGTTAGAAAACCACCAATATGATTTTGTGGATAGATAACCACCATTATATACACTATTGTGGATAGAGAACCACCATTCCCCTCCTCCCTCTCAATGGCCTTAATAAGGCCATATAGTGCTCATAATGTGTAATTGTTGATCAAATGTGAAGTGTTTCTCTAGTTTCTTTGTTGAGAATTTTTATTATTTTACTTGATATTGCCAACAATGCAAAAATTTATTGTTAAGGTACTTAGCCAAATTTTGTTTGATGGTCCAGTTTTCCTCAAGGACATGTCTTTGCTTGTTTATAACTAAGAGTTTACTAATGTGGCCACTCTTGAATTTTAAATTATTGAATTGATTATTTTTATCTTTGGTTTTGAGAATGTTTATTGAGGCCCTTAATTATTGAAAAATGTTGGCAAAATATGTTTGTGATGTGACCACTATAAAATGTCATACCTAAGAAGGGTTCTTGTCAAGTCATATGGGGGAGAAAATGCACTGGGGAATGTACTTTTATTATAATATATTTGTTTCTTAGAGAAGGTCCCTATGACACTATTCTATCCTATGTCATTGGTATTATGGATGACCATCCTCATAAGCCCTTGTGTATTTTTTGATGTGTTAGTGTATTGAAAAACCCTTGTATAAGCATGTATTGTATTATTACATAAATAATGTGAAGCTATAAATGAACATAATGGGGAGTAACTACAAACTATGATATCAAAAGTGATAGGCATATTAAATGGCTTGATCTTGAATCAACACATAATGAAATTGCAAGATTAAGAGTTATCAACATCTTGAGCGATGCTTAAGGTACGATTGGATTATGCCTTGCACTAAAAAAAAGAAAAAAAAAATCCATGTATCAAATATACTTGCATGCGACAATATTTCAATTGATACTTTGGATAATATTTCCATGAATGATTACATTGAAAATTTAATAATTATGTAAAGGATACCTACATTAGATGCATTAGGAATATTAAAAACAAATCATTCCATTATATGTTATCTTATTCATAAGAGTGCCTGAATTTGGGATAATATATCCTTAGCATGAGTTATGGTTAGAGATCTATAGGTTAAGGGAGATAGGTACCCATTCCTAACATATTTATGAATGTACATGTGATTACAAATCTAAATTTCTCATCAATAAGATTAAAGTTTTCTATATATAAGTAGAGTTCTACGATGGGGAGTATGTTCCTAAATTTGGCTGAACCCAGGAGGAAGTCAAAAAAAAGGGGGGAAGATGTAAGACCCCTCCTCTCATTTATCTAATAAAATCTAAAATTTATGAATTTTTCTCTTTCATAGAAGATTAGAAAGGTTAAAGGTTTGAAATGAGGTGTTTATATGGAAACAATGTCATAGTTTCCTTGCAAAATTTAATGGGAATTGTGCACACACATATATCTTTCTCCTTTGAGATTATTTGATGAAAATAAATTTTATAAATGATTTCTAATATGGGGATTGAGGATTCTTGTATTTAATGTTTGGCATTTGAGTTCCTTCCTCTAACTGATGTATTGTGAGGCCCTAACCCGAGCTGTTATAGAATTACACTTACTTTCATGATATAGACCTCCTATTTGATATAATATTTTGATATGTTATGGATTAGAATCTAGTTGATATGTGGTTTGATATTATTTAACATGATGTATTTCATTCTACGTTGATCCTAGTATTTATGTTGAGAATGTTATGGTACATCATTGTATGTGATATGGTTAGTAGATTTAAGTGATTTTCACGATGATGTTATAGTACATTAATGCATGCATTTTGAGTAGTTGATTTAGATGATTACTATGATTTTGTAGTTAAATGATGTATTTCATGTTAATTGATGCTACTCATGTTGAGTTATGAGTTAGAGTAGAATAGGAGTAACTGAAGGTTATGTGATCAAGTGGATTATCTTCATATACTTATTTATACATGTGTCTTCAGGAGAATCGTTGTTGATATGTTAATAGTTTTCCATGATAATTTAGTTATGATTGGATTATGTAAAGATATAAATTTCATGATATATGCTCAATTGATAATCTTTTCATGCATTATGTATATATGTGACTGTTTTGGACTACTGATATTCGAATTGAGATGTGCACTATTATGAGCATTGAAATTAAACAGAGAACTAAGGCCAAACCTAAGTGTGATAGTGAAGCCAAGGTTGTACCTAAGTGAAGAGGAAAAACTTCATACATAATGTGTTCATTTCTTAAATGTGTATGATGTGTGTTTTTTTAAATTGTAGATTGAAATTTTGTAAAAAACATCAAATGGACATGCCATGTGTAAATGTGATGTGTATTTTGTAGTGTCAGTTGACACGTGTGTGTGTGTGTGTGTGTGTGTGTGAGTTGGCATGACATGTCCACTTGAGTAGGATTGTGTAAACCAAGTAAAACTAGTACCTAGTTTTATTTTCATGATGACCTCTTGCTTAGAGAGCTTGGAGTATGGTAAAATCACTTGGAACCCGTAGGTGATCTTAAAATGGGTTTTTGAGGGGTTAAATGGACACCTAGGGTTCAGTTTGGGTCTCTTTTAGCAAGCCCACTTGGTATACCTATGCGTAAGGGCCATTTTTAACCCTAGGATAGCTCATAATTGACTTGGAAGCCCTTCCAAAAGTTGGTTTTCCAAGATGGACTAAAATCAGCTTTTGGAAGCATAGTCTTGGGTAGACAACCCTCCATTTGAGTGCAATATACTTGTTCCAATTTTAAAATCCACCATTTTAAAGATCCATTTTTAGAAAGTGTGTAAGGGTTTGGGGAAGACCAACCAAAAGGAACTGACATTTTTCCAAGGAGTTGGAAAGTGTGTGAAGCCTTTTAGAGGGGTTTTTGGAGAACATTTTGGTTGTTCACCCACTCTCCAAGTTTGGAGACAACTAGAGTAGTTTGGAGAAGAAGAAGTTTGTCTTAAGGGAGATCTTCATCAACTCTCTTTCTATAAGCTTGAATATTGGTATTTTGAACTCATTTTTTTCTCTTTGTATTTTCTTCTTTGTCTTTCTTGCATGTGTTTTGGGAGTGTAAGGCCAAACTCACCCTTGGGAGGGAAGAGTAGCCTTGGGGTGAAGGGTAAGTTGGAAAACCATGAGTGTAGAGCATCTCTTCTTGGAAGAGAGGGAAAATGGCATGGATTATGGGGTCCATGTTTTTGATATTTTTTTATGTTTATGCGTGTCATAAGGGTGTTTGAGTTGCATTAATGAGGGTCATAAGGGTTTTACAGTTGATGAGAATGTATGAGTTGTATGGGATCCTTGTGATGGCACATATTTCTGCTTATATTTCTGCTTCTCCTTATGGTATTTGGTCCACCTTCACCCCTTGAAAAGTCACTTATTAGCAATTTGTATACCCTTGGGTTGGGATTTCTTTTGTTGTGATTTGTAGTATAATATCATCATGGTTTTTGGGTGTGATTGTTACCCGGTTTGGTCTTGGTTCTCCCATCTTGGGGGTGGCCTTATAATAGACCTATGGTTGGGAGGTGAGCCTCCATGGTCATGGTATGATCTTTATTTGAAGGTCTTAATATTGGGTTTCAAGCATGGGAAGATGGTGTGGGCAAGAAAGAGCATTGGTTTCAAAGTTTAATGCAGATTTCAAGTCTTCTTGGGTTGAGTAGATATTTCAACTTTTACAAGAGGGTCTACTTTAATCCTATATAATATTTTTCTAAAGATTGGATGGCAGCTTAGATTTTCCTTGTAAAGTAAAATCCGTGTTCAACATTGTAATCATATGTATTACTCCTTATAGATTATTTTTAGTTGGTAAATGAGGTTTAAGGTTTAAAAGTAATTTTCTATTAAATAAATGGGAATCATGAAGAAGTAAGGATTTTTCTCTCAAAGGCTTGTTGATATATGCATACTTATTGCTATTGAAAAGTTAGTTCATGAACTAAAAATTTGAAAGTATAGCATTATTCTGATTTACAATGTATTCAAAAAATTTATTTGATATTTCAGTTTAAAGACATACAAAAAAACAACAAAAAATGAAAGTTGACATTCTTATGTACATAGATTCTTGATTGTAAAATTAGAGTTAGTGTTCCTATCAACATCTAAATCCATTTAAATATGTATGTATGTACATGCCTTATTTTTGTAAAAAAAGAAGAAGAAGAAAAGTAGATGTTGTGTGAAACTTAAATTTGACATTACTTTCCTGTTTATTTGTATTTGGTTATTTTGACTTGATATTGATGATCATATATTGTCATTAGTATACAAAGGAAATAGTTTTTGCATTGTCAGTAACATGATCACCGAAAGACAGGTTATAGTGCAACCTGATACAACAGTTCATAGAGGTCATCAAAAATGATAAGTGCACTATCACTAACAGATAGTTTACAAGTGTAAACCGATGACACAATCTAGAGACTAAATCAATAAACAGTTCAAAGACAACACCGAGCATAGACTACAGAGCAAACTGAGCACCAGTCTACCAAGAGACAATTTTAATTTTGAGAAATGTGGATCTGAGTTACACATTAGATAAAACACTTAAATTTTATATTTATCTTTAAATCTTATCTTTAAAACCATTTCTTGAGGGATAAGTAAAGCATATGTAATTGTTTTAATCAGTCTAATTGATTGTAAATATGCAAACTAGGAGATCAAGGTCAAGTTGTAAACCTTTGATCATAGAGTTTTCATTGTAAAGCGTGAAACTAAAATATGTCAAATACATTGTATAAATAGATGTAGAAATCAATAAGACATTGATGATTATAGCTGCAACAGACATCTATGGATTAGACAGAGAGTTTTATGTAGAAGGACAACAAAAGATGAAATCAGTTATAAAGAAAAAGATTCAAGGCTACCGAGCAGAACAAAGGGTTATATCATCAGAAGTGATCACACTTGTATCCTTAACCGATACCTTCCATTTTGTTGATAGTGAAGTTTTGTGGGTTTCATCCCCGCCGCATTTTTTACCTTCTAATAGGGGTTTTCTGCATTACCAATTCTTGTGTCATGTGTACTTACATTTCATGAATGTTTCTATGAATGTTTACATGTAATTAAGTTTATAATTTGATATTACATGCATAAGATAGAAAAGCATCAATGGTCAGTAATACAAGAACAAATTACTAAAGGATAAAGAGATAAAAAATTTAAGGGTACTGATTCACCCCTCCCCTCTCAGTACACACTATTCCATTATTCTAACAATTGGTATCAAAGCTAGATCTCTTATTTGGAAAAGTTTAAATCACTTGAGAGAAAAGATCATACAATGGAAAGGTATAAGATAGAAAAGAATATTAAGAATCAAAAGTTGGAGATACAGATCTTCTATGAGCAATACAAAGCTGCAAGAATCAAGATGAGAGAGCTATTGGATGAAAGAAAAGCTATGGCATATCACTATAATGAAACATACTATCATGAAGAAGAGATACCTAATTTGTTTGGGTCATCAAGATCTACATCTAGCAATACATCAGACACATCTGAAGGAAGTATTACAAGTCTGAATGAAATCTATCAACATCCGATAGAGAAAGTAAAGGTACTGCAAATTGGTCAGGAGACACAGATGGTAAGGATGATTGATGTTATATGAACAATGCTAGACAATTTGAACAAGAAAGAACATTAGCTATTGATGATAGGAGGAAGATCATTGAGAAGATACAAGAGATAGAGACTGAAATACATAGACTTACTGAACATCATCATGAGATCACCAATCAAATAGTTCTTATGATTCATGAGGCAAACCGAGTGAGCATAGAACTGAATGGGAAATTGGAAGCTATTGGTGAGCTAAGGGAAGAAAATGAGAGAATGAAGCATGAAGTAAGGATTCAACAACAACACAATGATATGATCAAGAAACCTGAAGAAGTACCAAAAGAATGGATGATTTTCTGAATGGACAAAGAAGAGTAAAAAAAATACCGGTCTAGGGTATACCGAGAATGGAGAATCATCAAATCAATTTGATCAAAAAGATGTCTACACAAATCCAAGACCAAGGAAGCGGTCATGAAATCACTATGGAAAACCATGCCACACATCAAATGTTTGCAGGAGCAAAGCTAAAGGTATTCCTAAATCCACATCTGCATTCATAGGAAATTTGTATAACTGTAACAAGCATGGACATAAAGCATATGAATTTAAATCTAAGGTGAAAAAACCAAATAAGGAATCCTACATGGAAAACTATTGTCCTACTTGAAAATTGCATGGGAACACATCTAATGAATGCAGGAAAAAAAAAAAAAACAAGCATGGAAACCAAAAGAACAAGAAAATGCATATCAACTGAGAAGAGTTGGTAACTCATATGTTTGGGATTACAACACATGGGAAAATTGCACAACATGTGGTAGGTATGGTCACATAGTTGCAAACTACATGAGGAAATGGATAAGAGGGTCTAGGAATTGGACTAACTCCATAATGGCATGCTTACACTGTCATAAGGTTGGATATCTAAGCAAGGACTACAGAGACCGAGTGACAGAGACAAGCACTTTTTCTAATGGGAACACTATTGAAGATATCAGGAGAATGAGAAATCAAATGTGGAGGAAGCTAAAAACAATGACAATGCTGGACTGAGCATGATAATTGGTGACACCTCATCCCATGGATCTAGTGACATCACCACCCCCACCTAAGCAGAACAAGTAAGTATGGAATTGCATTATGCAAAGCTACATTTTATATCAGTTCCAATATACATTAATAATATACTAAATTAGCATGAATCGAGATGCACTATGGTATTACTTATTACAATTTTGTGAATCCAATCTCGTCGGTGAACATCCAACATCCAAATTTCTAGTATAAATCGAGCACCGTTGGTAATCATGTAAAAAGAAAATTAATTCTTTGCTACATATTGAGCATCATCGGTAAACAAGTGAAAAGTGCAAACTAAGTTGTCACTTAACCCGAGCAGTGTATAATCACCAAGCCAAAAAGTTTGTGTGTTACCCTAGCGACTCTGTCTTCGACCACTGAGAATTAGGTAATGCATTTAATGAACCACTTAGGGAATCATATATAAGAGGGCGATAGAAAGCTCACTCTTTCACAAAGTGATTGAGAGAAAAGAGTAGAGCGAAGAGCAGAGCATAGAGCGAAGAAGAATAACCAAATTGCAGAGCGACTCACAAACACATTCACAGCTACTTTGAATAGATTTCAGCATCTATAACAGATCAAGTGAGTAACTAAGACTCACCAAGAAAAAAAATTTGTTTACGAAAAAAGCCCTAAAATCATGAAACATGGAAACCACTTCATGAGTTTCCAAGATCAAGAATGCAAAGGATAAAAAGGTTAATCTAATCAAGAACTCTACATGTGAAGAACCTAAATATAAATTCTGCCCCGAGGTTGCTTCACAACTCGATGATGTTGGAGTGTTCTCAAGCATACCACCTAGGTTTTTTCTATTTGAGGATGTCTAAACCTATATCCACTGTAAGGTTGCAGAGATCGTAGATCTCAAGGTTGAATAATCTTACAAGAATCTTTGCACAAATGGAAACATTAAGGATGAACATAAACACATTGAGGTAAAAGGCTTGAATAATGCCCTAATGTTCCCAAAGGAATTCAAAATTGAGTGGATTCAGATAGTTCTTAGCAGAGTACATGACAGGAAAATTTGGTTGGATGAGCCAAAACCAATCACCAAGGATGTAATACATGAAGTAACCATTTATCCAGTAACTGACAAGGCTAGAGCACTTAAACATCCTTCTCACCCCGAGATTGAGAAAATGACAAGTGCAATATGGGATGGCAAAGGTTTGAAACTCATCACAATCACTGACCCCGAGCTAAAATTTGTGCATATGTATTGGGATACAAGGTATTCCAAGCCAGCCGGTTAAACAACATAACATGTGGAGCAGTTGATACTGCCCATAAGATTGTGAAGAAGGGATTACAACTGGATATATCCAAGCTTCTAATGAAGCAATTGGAGGAGAACATGAGGACAATTAGGTCAGCAAGGTCTAATTCATGTAAGTTTGGATCACTTCTCATGTGTATATTTTTATATTTCTAGAACTTCTTCCCATCTGTCGGTAATGTCAATTGGGACACTACCCGACCAGTAACAATGCAAATTAGTGAATTTATCAAGTCACTAGGGGATAGTTTTGCATCAGTCATGGATGCTTACTTCACTACCTTTAAGGACATATTGCAAAAGAGGATGAGGATACCTGAACAACTAGTGGAAAATATAAGGATGATATATGTTTCATAGTAGATACCGACACCACGTTGATCAAACCAGCTGTATCGAGGACATCATGGTTACCACCTCTTGAATATGAAGTCAAAATTGATCATGCTACAAATTCTATTGAAGCATTATTGAATGAGGTAGTTGACAAATCAATTCCAAGATTTGGCACTTATGAGGAAGCTAAGGCCATAATTAAAATAGGCCTAGTAGTAAAGAAGATTGACAAAAAGAAGACCAAAATGGTGAAGACACTTCAAAAGAAGTTGTCGGTAAATGATGAAGAGTCATAACAACAAGAAGACACTAAGGGACAGTCACCCATCAGTGAAGGTGAATAGGTGAGTGACTTCGAGTCAACTGAGTCTGATGCACCACCAACAAAGAAACCAAGAACTACTGTTGCATCAAGGACTATGAGTCACACTTCAAAAAGTGCAGACTCATCACCAATTAAGAAAGAAACAGTAAGAATTTACAAGAGAAAGCCTCAAACTGGGAAATAGGCTCCAAGGAAATGAAGAAAGTACATCAGAGGTAAAGAGGACAAGGATGAAATTTCACAAGATGAGAGTGAACAAGCACTCCAACCTGCAAAGAATAAATTTTCTAAGACAATTGATGAGATTGCTGCATCAATCACCAAAAAAGGTGGCATATCACATGCTAAGGTTAGACAATGGCTAACATTATCTCCCAAGGATCAGAAGAAGATTGAAGAAGCCATCATTCAAGAAATGATTGCATTCAAATATGTATATGTACAATTTGATAAAATGATGTCACAAAAGCTTCATGAAAGAATATCTACAAGGTGGACATATGCACTGCATACTAAGAAGCAGATGAGGGAAAGATCCCTAGTCACAGTTATGCCTCCTGAGTCCAAAGTTGAGGAAATTGATGAGATGATGAAGAAGCATTCAAATAAATTATTAGCTAAGTTAAGAGCCTACAAAGTATTGGAGGGAAAATTAATAGAACTTGATAAAGAAAGTGATGAAACTTGGAATCAAATATTCAATCCACCTAAGGGGGATTCAAGCCTCGAGTGACTATTAGCTCTTACCAAGACTCCTCACAATGAAGAGAAAGAGGCTACACTGAGCTCAAAGCACATTCTTATAAATGACACTGAGGAAATCAATCCAGTCAAATTGACAACAGAGGCATCCAAGGCCATGGATGATGTACCTCAAATACTTCAATCATTAGGGGATACTACAGATGGAAAAATCAAAGATATAACTATAATAGATATCACTGGAGGTGATCCTGAAGATGAAGTAAAGAATGATGAAGATGTAATTATGACCACTGAACAAAGAGAAGAAAAGGAAAAGGAAACACAAGATGATGCACAGGTCAATATACCAGGACAAATGTCTTTATTGATACAAGCTATCAATATCATCTCAGCAGGAAAAGGAGAAGACACCTGACCATGATGCAAGCATACCCGAGGATAAGGGTGATGGGGAGAAGAAAAGCACAAATGATGAATAGAAAGCACCAAGTGGAGAGGAAAAACAAAGTGATTCCAAGGATACCGAGGAAGATAAAGTTGTAGAAAAAGATAAGGTTGATGTAGATATGTCTACAACCAACCGACAGGTAAACACCAAGAGGCAAGAAAAAGGCACAACACCTCCAACGCCTTCACCAAGTACATCAGACCAAGAAAAGGAACTTGCTATGGTACTGCATACAGCTTCTTCCACTACAATTGCAAGAAGAAGAAGAAGAATAAAAATCCAGTCACCTTGGATGAGATTATAGAAATACCTAACTGTGATCTGAGAACATTGGATCCAGAGTCACTTACAAAGTATGCAGAACTTTGTAAAAGGAAAGCTATACAAGATAATCTCAAAAAGGAGCACACGGAAACATAGGTACTAGAAACTACAAAGGATATACTATTGTAGATTGTACCTAACACCAAAATTGATCAAAGTGCCCCAATACTTGATCAATTAGCCATTCTCATTGAGGTCATTATATCATAGAATGTGGAAGCTGACAAGGTGATAGAAGAACGTGCATAGAAGAAGTACCAATACAAATTAATAGATAAAATCAGCCAAGAAGTGGCAGAGAACAAGGTAAATCTATCTGAACTAGTTAATACATTGGAACCAATTATTTTAGAAGTTATAACCTTAGTTTAGAACTTATGCACCATAGAGCAATTCACTAAGGAGCATAGTGAAAAGATTGCTAAGATAGATGTAGATCTTAATGCTAGTGCACAAGGTCTCACAACCGATGACAATGCATTCAAGTTGCATTATGAGAAGCTTGTAGAATCTAAATGGTTGAGACTTGAGATTCAAGAGGTATAATACAAAATCCAAGATGAGGTAACCGAGCTCCAAGATCTACTTCTACCAAATCTCACATTACTACAACAACACATGACTTCGGCAAAAACACTAATTGCCACCCCAGAGATGTCTGTCACTGACAGTATCTATGACATGCACACTAGGATAATATTGGAGCACATGGCCCTGGAACACCTCAAGGAGAAATGGGAGGAGATGATGGAAGACATAAAGAAACCCCATTCTCACATTTTTGACAAATTGCAAGTATTACACCTTTGTCATTATTTTCAAAAAAGGGGGAAATTATATGATACAATACAAAGGGAAATGATAAGGTGAAAGGGGGATATGTATAGAGGAAAATGTATCATGTACATACACTACACCGAGGCATGCACATAGGGGGAGTCATATTGACAAGGTAAAAATTTTGGTGTATATACTGAACATTTCAATTTTGCACATATCAGTTTTTGATACTAATGCCAAAGGGGGAGATTGATGATCATATATAGTCATTATTATACACAGGAAACAATTTTTGAATCGTCGGTAACATGATCACTGAAAGACGGGTTATAGTGCAACGCAACACAATAGTTCATAGAGGTCACCAAAAATGATAAGTGCATTATCACTGACAAACAATTTACAAGTGTAAACTGATGACACAGGTTAGAGACTAACCCAATAGATAGTTCAAAGACAACACTGAGCATAGAATATAGAGAAAACCAAGCACCAATCTACCAAGAGATAGTTTTATTTCTAATAAATGTGGATCTGAGTTACATGTCAGATAAAACACTAAAGTTTTATATTTAGCTTTAAAGCTTATCTTTAAAACCATTTGTTGAGGGACAAGTAAAGTATATGTAATTGTTTTAATCATTTTAACTGATTGTAAACATGCAAACTAGGAGATCAAGGTCAAGTTGTAAACCTTTGATCATAGAGTTTTCATTGTAAAGTGTGAAACGGAAATAGGTCAAATACATTGTATAAATAGATGTAGAAATCAATCAGACATTGATGATTGTAGCCACAGTAGAAATCTATGGATCAAATAGAAAGTTTTATGCAGAAGGACAACAAAATATGAAATCAGTTATAAAGAACACGATTCAAGGCTACCAATCAAAACAAATGGTAATATTGTCAGAAGTGATCACACTTGTAGCCTTAACCGACACCTTCCATTCTGCAGATAGTGAAGTTTTGTGGGTTACATCCCTGCCGCACTTTTTACCTTCTAATAGGGGTTTTCTGTGTTACCAATTCTTATGTCATATGTACTTACATTTCATGAATGTTTCTATGAATTTTTACATGCAATTAAGTTTATAATTTGATATTACATGCATAAGATAGAAAAGCATCAATGGTTGGTAATACAAGAATGGATTACTAAAGGATAAAGAGATAAAGTTTTAAGGGTACTGATTCACCCTTCCCCTCTCAGTACACACCATTCCATTATTCCAATAGATATAAATGGACATATATATATA
>MU226965.1:324596-336333 GCA_018584345.1 Thuja plicata | reverse complement strand
AATCAAAATATCATAACATATTTTTCCATTTGAATTTAAAATACTAAAATAATCATCATAATACATTTGTATACCTAAAGCATCATAAACATCATCGATAAAGTATACAGAAGTATTCATCACATGATATAAATAATACTAATAATGTCTACTCCATCAGATATAATGTCCCAAAATATCAAATCATAATGTATCAAAATAAGTGTAGCAGCTGAGCTATGATGGGTCGGGGTGAGGCTTCACATCCTCCTCCACTAGGCATGAACTTCCTCCTGGAGTTCATCAAAAAGATATGGGTACTGAGATCTCATCTCTACTACGTCCTCCCATGAATCTATGACCTCATCATAACAATCCCATTGGACCCTAACCTGGTCCAACTGCCGGCCTCAAAGTGCAAGGGTTCGTCGGGCTAAAATATGAATGGGCTCTAGCACTAGCTGCCCATCTGAATCCACCTACAAGGCATCTCAATCTATCACGTGAGTCTCATCATAAATATATCCTTGAAGTACAGAAACATGGAACACATCATGGATGTGTGACAGGCTAGGTGGAAAAGCTAAATGGTATGCAACTGGTCCTATCCTCTCCAAGATATCAAATGGTCCAACGAGATGAGGAGCCAAGTTAGAGCCCTTTTCAAATCAGATCAGACTCTTGTACGATCACACTCTCAAGAAGGCTCTATCTCTGACCTTATACTCTTTATCAATCCTCTTTGCATCTGCATATTTATTTTGTCTATCCTGTGCCTCTCTAAGACACTATCAAATCAGATCCACCTGCTTCTCCATCTCTCTAACTAACTGACGGCCAATAGATACCCTATCTATTAGTAATAATCGAGGGCGCGGGTGAAGCAGTGGCTTCAAAAAACTTTTCTTTATTCTAACCACCAATCAAATAAACCTTTGATTATTATGTCCCTTACAAGATGCATGTCATGAAATACTTTATAATAATTAACTGTCTGTTGGTTTTCATTTTCTGACCTTATTCTCCTTTATTATCGATAAGAAGTAAAACTTATTTACCGACACTCAGTAAATATGCAGAGTATACTGATAAATCCAAAAATGCATATGTGAAATGTAAAACAATAAAGTAATAAACCATACACACATAACACAAGGATTTTAATGTAGAAACCCTGTTAAGGGAAAAAATCACTGGGACCAGTACCCCAAATTTTCACTCTTCTAAAGTGAGTCGTATTAGGAGCCAACTCTTTTAAAGGTTACAAACACACTGTTAGGTGTGACCTTGTTAGAGGATTTTATAGATATAGGTTGTCACTTAGTATCGGGCAACTCAGTTTGCTACCATCCTTGAATTAGCCTCCTTCTTAGACTGTCAATAGGCTTTAGGAAAATCTAGTGCCACTTTCATGAATCAACCTTTTTGGCACTCCTTGGGATGTACCTCAATATGTAGAAGACTGTTAATTCCTACTCTGTTAAGAGACTTGATGCTTCAATGGTTAAACTGAAACACAATGACCTGTTTCTAATGCAACTTGAATTGCAAATTTTCAGATCTATTTAAGTACATTACCTCTCTGATCAATGTATCAATTAAATTCTTTGTTCTCCACACTTTCTTCTCTGTTATGTTGTGCTTCACTGTTCATCGGTGTCTGCAGAATTCTTTAGCTCTTCTTAGCTTGATTGATCAGGACTGTATGAAGTTATCTCTTCAAAATCCTCTTTCTATTCACTCCCCCTCTTCATGATTGATATGGAAATGAAATAAGCTTGTCTCTTATATAGACATGATATTCACCATTTCTTGATTCTTGATTCTTGGCATGAAAAATAATCCAGCCAATCTGATTTAAAGCATAACTCCTGATTTATCTCATAGTTATCTTTATGCCAACTGTACAAATCTTCTTTAAATCAATCACTTAACTCTGCTTGAATAAAACAATGAAAACAACCAGTTAAGTCTATCTTTTAGCTTTTGCCAGCTAGATATTTTGTCATTTTCTGAACTCTCTATTCTGTTGGTCAACTCTACAGTTAGTTGTCAGTGACAACTGCTAGTTCCATCGATGTGACTCCAGTCAGTTTTGGGATCTCTGTCCGTCGAGCATCATTAGATTTTACTCGTCGGGCAACTTTAGTCTCACCTTGTTGGGCATCCTGTGATTTTTCTTCATTGGGCAATACTATCTTCTTCTCATCAGGTATCACTGTGACTTTGATTCTTTGCCTTTACTGATGGTGTGCACTTTGTTGGTGTTATCTGTCACTTAGTGAATACTTGAATTTTATGCATTGCTGAAAGAATAATCTTTGTTTCATTGATTCTCTGAAGTCTTTGGCATTATATACATGATCGTACAGATGATATCAAGTTGACATCAATGACAATACAAACCATTAACTAATTTAATGTCTTGCATTATCTTCAACTTAACATTATCAAAAATGTAATTAGTTATATGTCATCAATCTCTTCCTTTGGCTTTGATGGCAACATACAATATTATCATACTATACTATTTCTAATGCAATTGTTGAGATTCATCAAACTACCAAACAATTTGTTTTGATAACCGATAAAAATGTCTGACCACCGGTAAGCTCTATATTAGCTTAGATTTTATTCTTGCAGTTCTCTGTGTTTTGCTTGTTCTGATGTGTTGCATCCTTTCCTTGTTTCAATATCTCTCTTTTGACTATTCTACTTCTTTTATGTCTGTCTCTTGTTAGCAACTCTCCCTTTATATATAATCTCTTCCTATTGGAGTAATCTGATAATGGATAATCTTTCTTCTTTTTCTGAAGACTGTGATAATAGGGATACTTTCTCTCCCTTTGACAATAATGCCAAACAAATATCTCATAGATATCTGACATTAATGTCAAATAATCATTTTCTTCTATCCATAATATATACCTAGAATTTCCCTTATCCATCAACAATAAAACAATATGCTTTGGTGCTGGGTTGTGATATATACCTTTCTGTATATAGATGTAGCTTTGAAGTTCATCCTTTTGCTTGCATCAACATGAATGATATTATGATAATATATAGGCTGATGCAACCTTTAGTATTTTACTAACTGGTAGACAAGGGTTTGACCCCTAGTCTCTTTCTCAGGTACTCAAATGTATCCTTGGGCAGTGGCTTGGTGAAGATATCAGCTAATTGTTCTTTTTATTGCACATACTCAAGTATCACCTCTTCTTCTTGAACTTTCTCTCTTAAGTAATGATACTTGATGACAATGTTTTTAGTCTTGGAATGCATGACTGGATTCTTGAAAATGTTTATTCCACTGGTGTTATCACAATAGATAATCACTAGTTCTGAGATTTTCATATGCATACCTTCCAGCAACTGTTTGATCCATGCAATATTTGAGCAATTTGCAGCAGCAGTAACATATTCTTCTTCTGTAGTAGACTATGAGATGCATCCCTATTTCTTGCTGATCCATGTGACAAGTCTGTCACCCATAAAGAATGCTCCTCCAATTGTGCTCTTTCGATCATCAAGATTTCCAGCCCAATCAATGTCGATAAACACTTTTAGTTCAAATTTGCCTTCTCTTTTATACCATAAGCCAAATTCCTCAGTATTATTCAAATATCTTAGGATTCTTTTCACATCAGTCATATGTGATTCCCTGGGGTTAGCATAAAATCTAGCAACAATTCCTACTGCATGTGCAATATCTGGTCTAGTGTGTACAAGATACATGAGTTTTCCAATCATTAATCTGTACAAAGTCTGATTTACCTCTGTTGTCTTTTCTTCCTTTGTTAACTTACATCCAGTAGCCATCGGTGTTCCAACTAGTTTGGAATCTTCCATCTTGAATATTTTCAGGACCTCTCTAATGTATTTGGACTGTGTAATGAAAATATCTTCACTTTGTTGAATTATTTGTAGACTGTTATCCTAATTTACAACATGCATCAAAATAACCACAAATAGGGAAAAATTGCATTTTTAGAAGAGTCACATTAATACTATCCTTCATATATTATTAATCAACATTCTATCATTACATTCATTTTTAGAAGTTATTATTTGTACTCTAAGAGTTGATCACATTCTAGAATTTCTAAATTATAATTGATCAATTACATTGTGCATTCAAACTGAATGTATTGTACAAATGTGGTTTCATCTTTCTTTTCATGTCAAAGTAATATTACATTGCACAATAGAAGGCATAATTGAAAGTATGGAATAGGGGTCCCATGCATTACCTTCTGGTTGGTTGCTTGATGGTTGCATATCAGGTCCTAGGTCTCCATAGTCCATATATTCATCTGCATTTAGGTCTTTTAGGGTTCACCTGCATCATGAGAGAAAGTGGGGTGTTAGATCTAGTTTGATCTAAGCAATACATGGAACACAAACAACATACAATCAGTTCTTCTAAGGCTGCATATCAATCTGATGAAATCAATGTAACAAGAAAACATTCATCCATAGTATCTGAAAAATAGTATTAAAGGAACTTGTTCTAACTATGAAACCTTTTTCTATTTATGATCACTTTGATATATGTTATTCAGATATCTGAATAAAAGGAACTTAGAATTTACATCTGAGAAACCTTTTTTCAGAATTTGATTAACATACTAGTTCAACAAATGCTACAAATCAACCAAAATTCATGAGTGAATGCCATCTCAACATACACTCACTCACAAATGTTAATTGATTCATTTTATCTAATGACCTAATAAATTGAGCAGTGTTTTGTGTGCAAGTGGGCAAGTATGTATAATAGAATGCAGGAAACAAAAGAAAATAATGCAGTGGATGTCATGAGCCCGTGCTCGAACTTCACATAAGCCATTACATGAAAAAATATGGTTTACATTTTAGGAGGTTATTGCCCACATATTGAATGCAGAAGAAGATGCAAATGCATGAAAGAATTCAAATGACGCTACAGGAGGCACATGAGTAAAGAAATATTTTTAATGAACTGGAGAAATACAGAATTGTAGGAATCTAAAAGTTCACTATCTTCATGAAAATAAAGGAGATTGAGAAATGCTGTTACAGTAAGTGCCTCTTCTTTCTTTCAGACAACTGTTAAAAGTTCATTTTGGAAGTCAAAATTGAAAACCACATGCATAGAGATTGTGCATATATTCTATAAAGTGAAAAGATGCTGTTATGTTTGTTTTAAACAACTGAGTTTGCAAAGAAAATGATGCATAACAAGAAATGTGAAAGCTGCAAGTGAAAACAGTGATCAACAATCTCAATATCAGCATGGGTTTACATTCATAATGGTGAAACACACACAAAAGATAAACATGATGGACAGAATATCATAGAATATCCAGGAGGTTCATCAGGTGATGTTATATTTAATGGTTCTGAAAGAATGCAGTTTCATACCTTCAAACAAAGTTTCAAGAGAGTATCTTTATGTAGAGTTTTTAAACTCATACTGATGTTTTAAGAAAAGATGGTCATTCATGATAACAGTGCAGGGTATGTAATCTTGATAAAAGAAATATACATGCAAATTAGGGTTTCCTATTTTGAGTAAAACCCATGGGAGTCACGAGCCTGTGCTCGAACCCCATGGGTTTTCTTTCTCATATAAATCTGAAAAGGAGGACAGTGTATTTTCTACATTGAAGAAAGTAACATTTTCAACATATTGTGTTTCCATTCTAAAAAACACTCATACTATTATCAGTAAAACTGTGAACTGAATGTGTGTTTTTTAACATTATAAAACATATTGAAAAGGAAATATCATGTGTATGTTGTTTCAGATAGTGGATGTTCGGCTCGAACAGGGAAGCATATTTTTATTCTTACTACATGTTTTGTTTGAAGATAGAAAGAGGAGTGTTTTTTTAAAAAAAGAGAGCATTTGACAGTCATGAAACCCATGTTTCACTATAAATCTAGACAAGCATCAAGATAAACAGTAAATGCATCTTCAAAAGCCATGTGGGTATTACAAATGACAACATGGACAACAGTCGACAACAAAGTTCAACATTAAGTAGTGATGTAATGATGGGCTCGACAACAAACAAAGACCAGTTCAACAACCATGTGAGTGTTTGACTACAGTAGACATCAAGAAAAGCCTAAACGTTAAGTAATCATTACATTATTATCGGCTACAACAGTGCATTCTTGTTTTACATTTGGAAAAAGTAGTGAAAAAAATAATAATTATCACTTATATGTGGAGTGGTGTCGATATGGATTCAAAGAGCAAACAGTAGAGGTCGTGGTGTTTCTCCCAGCTCCATATTACACTGCGAACTGGGGATGAGTCTGAAATTGTGGATGAGACATCCCCAGTTCAAAGCCGAGTTTCATGGTAGCTCGACACCTCAACCACAGTTTGAGATCACTCCCAGACTTGCAGTGGTGGTTTGACCAAACATCAACTCCAAAACCTAAGTTACAAGAAATTTTGCAGCACCATTTGTATTGGCTTAAAGACACTACACCACCAAGTTGTTCCAGCATTCAAGCAAATAGAATATAAATCACTGTTAAAACCTGACTTCGAGCAAAGAAAGGATTGTATAAATCCGGCAGTATTGAAGAGAAAGTCAATAAAAGATGCCATGTATTATGGCAAATCAAAAACTACATCTTTTGTTCCTCATAAAGCTCATGAATGTGGAGCTTCTCCACAGAATGGAGGTGGATACATTGTAGAAGATCATGGTTTCCAGATTCAACATGGCGGCACTACAAAAGAAAAACCCTAAGAAACAAATGAAACCAATGAAAAAAATTCATTGTGTTTTACCCAAATTTGAAGTCCATTGTCAGATGGAGTAAATGCAGCTATAGTTCCCAATGCATCGACATTCCCTCCACATTGCCATGATGGTACCTTGGTGCCACGAAGTATAAAACTATCTTTTCAAAAGAAAGTGGTCATGTCGATGGTGGACTGTGATCAAGCAAAAAAGTTGTAGTTACAATATGTGCTCAAGTATGGTGTCGGCAGAGTTAGATATTTTGTGTAATTGGGTTATGTTAGGATTAGGGTTGTAGTGTTTACATTAGGAGGTCATGTATACGGGTTTGCGCTTTTGAGAGATTTAATAAAGTTGATAAAATATGTAATAAGATATATTTTTATTTATCAACTTTATAGGGGCTAAAACTTAGGGTTTGATTTAGGGTACTAATTTGGCCCTATAGTTTAGGAGGTTTAATCTTGTGGAGGGCTTTTGGGGGGGAAATGTTTTTTTGAAAATAAGCCATGTTGGCTATTTAGTGGATTTTTTTGCTTCATATTTTAGGGGGGTCAAGATTATGGAGAGACAAGCTTTAGTGAATTTCTTATTCCTATAGCTGTCTATTTATGCTTTTGTATCCATTGTGAGTTCATGCTTGTGATTTCAATTTTGTGCAAGAGGATGCTTGTATTCCTTGCCATTATTCTGAAATTCATATATGTAATTGCATACAAATTTTGAGAAGAATATAGTTGCCCCACTTTTCCATACATCTTGTTGTGATCATTTGTTCAAAGTCCTTTTCAATTTTCTACATTCAAGTGTAACATCTGTAGCATGGATTAGTGAGTTTTATTGATTCCTATTCTATATTACACAAATATAAGCCTTTTGTAGAATATGCATGTTGTTAATAGTAAGATTACTACTTGTGGTTAAATCCGAGTTGTGGCCTTCTAATTAGCCTATATATTGGATAGTGAATGATAGTGCAGAGATCACTAGGGTATGTTAGGTGGATATCAATTTGAGGCTTTGAGAGATCTAAATTAATTTGGTGTATCACCTTTCAAGTTTTATTCATGCAATTTTAGTTATAATTTCTCCCTTTCCCTTTCCGAAATCAGGAGAAGATAGTACAAAATTGATACCCAATTTCAATAGGAACCAGCCTAGAATCTAGAGATTCCTCTTCATTTATAGTCTACCCACAGCTAGAAGAGTTTTCCATTGTTGGGATGGAATTGTCATGTAGCCCTAATGCCTAAGTTAGGGTGACAATTCTAAGCCTAAATAGTTTTTGGCACGCCTGGTGGGACAACGAACTGCTTCTCAGTTCTGAGCTGTTAGTTCTCTGGTTGTTTTAAATTTTAGTTTCAGCTCTCAGTGTGGATTTTAATAAGCAGAACTCCAATAAGATCAAACAAGGAAGGATTTGTATTCCAAGAGTTACAGTCAAGAAAAAGGGAAGGAGGGTCATCCAAAGGTGGAAGAACATCACAAGATCCAAGAGGTACTCTATTGAATTCAAATTTCTCTTCATTTGATAACCCCATTTTTGAAGATCAAGCTATAAATTTAGAGGAAATTGAGGTTATTATTGAACAAATCAATCTTCTTGAAGATCTAAGTGTTCCTAATCATTGTGGATCAGAATTTCCTAGTGTTGAGAATTTTTTTATAGATAACTCTATTTTTGGAGCTTCTACAAGTGTTACTGTAGCAAATCCCCAGAATTTGAAGACTTACCAAAGGAAGGCAGTTCAACATACTCAAGCTCCTGTTGTACCTACTATTCAGTAACAAGTACCACTAGCTGCAGGAATGGAAAGAAATCTTCCCTTTGTTCCTTTTGATTAAGGTAGTCCTCTCAGGATTGCAAATCACAACAATATACCTTTGGCTGCCTTGAAAGGCTTGCCATCATTCACCAGAGAAGGTCAAGTGACAGCTATTGAACATATTAGAGATATTGCATCTCTTTGCAATGTCCATCATGTCACGGAGGAAGATGTAGCTTTGAAGTTGTTGGCTGCATCATTAAAAGGTAAAGCTCTTGACTGGTTTAGAACTCTTCCAGTAAACTCTATTGATACTTGGGATGTTATGGGGGAGAGTCTTTCTAAGTTTTTTGAGGATAAATCTGACAATTTTTCTTTAGTGGAGCAACTAACTACTATTAAAAGGGCTCCACAATAAGAACTAAGTGATTTTCATCTCAGATTCCAGAAGACTTGGAATAGGATTCCTGCCATGGTAAGACCCTCTGCTGAATATGCTTTTTTGTATTTTCTTAAAAGCTTGAATAGTGATATTTCGGTAGTAATCCAATCCATGGGAGGGAATTCTTTACCTCAAGCTTTTGATATTGCAATTAGGGAAGAGAATAGTCTCATTCAGGAAAAAAAGATAGCTCCTAGGCCACCTATGCCTTTCTTTCCAAATATCTAGCCCAATATGTCATTAATTGCTCCACCATTAGCCCCATTGCCATCATATAAAAGTGAAGAAATAATGCCTATTGTCCCTCCCAATGAATTGCAAAGTATAAAAAATAGCCAGCAAAAGATTGAGAGCTTGCTACAAACTTTTGGGAATGAACTAGTGAATATGAAAAGGTAGCAAAGCCATCCCATAGCCCATACTCAAAGTCAATTTACTAGTTCTTCATCTTAGCAGCCTAATCAGCCCATCTATCAAGGCAACAAGAAGCAATATCAAGGAAATAGTAATACCAATAGGCAAAAATGGAATCAAAGGCCTTATAGGCCTTACAATCCTACACCCCTTAATGTTGTTAGAGATATTGTTCCCAGTCAAAATAACCTTGCTGCAGATTATGAATGGTGCTATCCTTGCAGTGAACCTCACAATCAATCCAAGTGTACTAATGGGGTGCCCAATCAAGCCCTAATGGTTTAAAGTGTGATGGATTCACAACCTACTATATCTACTGAAGAGACTCAACAACATTCTGATATGACTGCCTCTGATACTACATTCCTCAATTGGAAAGAGGAAGAGTTCTGTGGAGTGAATGGTGATTCATCCATATCAGAAAACACAAGAGCCAAGAAGAGAGCCCTAGAATCAGGGCAGTCAGCTGCTGGGATTGCTGCTACAAATCAACCATCATTCATTCCATCAATTTAAATTCTAAAGGGATCCTCTACTGATGCAAACAAAGAGACACAGTATCAAAAGTAGATGGATCATCCCATTAGCAAGTCATCTAAGAAGGTACAGTTCTCTGTCCCTTATAATATTGTTGATAATATGAAGAAGATGAATGTTTCTATTACTATGTGGGATTCATTAGCTATTCCAGGGAAAACTAATTTATTGAAAGAGGAGCTGTCAAAAGGAACAACAATTCCACATCAAGCTGTACATCATCCTCCTAGAGTAGTCATGGCCAATTTGGAGCCTTTAGTAGTTCATGATGAAGCGATTAAAGGAGAAAAGAGGATTGGTAAAGTGCAGAAACCAGTATTACAAGTGAGTAAAAGTTCTGCAGATTTGAAGCAATCAGCAATGCCAGTTGAAAGAAATTTAGCCAATATGCACAAAATGACAAAAAGGGAAGGTAGGAAATCTACAAATTTTAAGCCTCCTCCCTTTTATGTGTCTTTAATCATTGGAGATAAATTAGTGCATAATTGTATGGTTGGCAGCGGAGCAACCAACACTGTCATGCCAACGAGTATAGCTGATTTGTTGAGTTTAAAGTATGAACCCCTAGAGAAAGGAGTTGTCCAGCTTGATGGTTCTTCAGTTAAAACCATAGGGGTTGTTAAAAATGCAATTTTAACCTTGCACTCGTGTCCAAACTTCTCCATTTCCCAAGATATTTTTGTCATAGATCTGCCACCTTACTTTGCTCTATGTTTATCAAGAGACTTCAAAGCCAAGATAGATGGATACTTCTCATCAGATTGGTCTCACCTATATTTTAGAACTAGATATGGTGCTAAAGTGACCATAAAGTCAGAGTTATGGGCCAAAGACCATATAGAGCCCTATAATCCTAGTCCCATAAATGCAAGTTGTGTGATCATGGATCCAGATGAAATTAATGAAACTCCATCTTATAACACACAAACCGAGGAATATCTTGATATTATTCTAGATGAATGGGTATCTAGAAATGATCAAGACAACGATGTATTTGATGCTAGTTTTGGTAATTATGTGATGTTAGAATCTGATTTGGTTGTCCCTAATCTGATTAAAGATCAATGTTCTGAATCTGAATTATCTAACCAACTATGGGATTTATATTTTGATGGATCTAAGAACAAAGATGGCATTGGTGCAGGAGTTATGTTGGTTTCACCTCATGGTGATAAATTTTATGCTGCTTACAAGTTATCTTTTCCATGTTCTGACAATATAGCAGAATATGAGAGTTTAATCCAGGGCTTGGAGTGGGCTAGGAAAAGGGGAAACAAATGTTTAAGGGAATTTGGTGATAGTGAGTTGATATTGAGGCAGGTGAGAGGTATTAATGCTGTTAAAAATGATCTCTTAAAGCTGTATAAGTCAAGGGTGTTTGATATTTTGAAGGATTTTGATGCCTTTAATCTCATTTCCATACCTAGAAGGAAAAATATGCATGCTGATAGATTGGCCGGTATTGCTGCTCATGTCTCAATTACTGAAAATAAAGGACAAATCTCAAAATCATTCACATGTTAAAATTGTTGTAAGGCCATCTATCCTAGACAATGATGCTAATTGGCAATTTTTCAATACTGATGAACACATCCTGAGTTTTATGACAGAAACTGAAGGGTTTTTATCCCCTAAAAGTGATAAGTATGATCAGCAAATGGAGAATAAAGTGATCCAGCTGAAGAGTAACAAGCTTCTAAGAGGATTGGTCAGCCTTGAATCGGCCTTTAATTCTAATGATCAATTCAGAAAGAGTAAAACCAGTTTACTGGTTAAAGAAGATCATTATGAGGAGGTGGAGATCTTTAGAGACAAGTATCTAAAGGTTGGTAAAATAAACTCTCCCAAAG
>MU226965.1:298821-309378 GCA_018584345.1 Thuja plicata | reverse complement strand
TGTCCAATCTCTCTACAATTAAAGCATACAAGTGGTAACTTGCCTTTGTATTTACCTTTGCCTCTCTGCATTCTCCTTTCCATGAGTGCTTCTATTTCATCTAGATCTTCTTCTTCACTTTCACTTTTACTATCTCTTCTAGATGTGTGTCTTTGACTTGATTTGCTTGTTCTCATATAAGACTTAAATGCAGACTCTAAGTTTGGTAATACACTATTATCAAAGTTATTCATCTCAAATGAAATCAATCTACCAATTAAACTATCAAGAGTAACTATGTTGTTTGCTACTACTCTCATTTCTTGAATAGCAGAAACTCTAATAGCATATACAGGCAATAAGGTTCTTAAGTTTTTACTTACCACTGTCTCCTCTTCAAGTGTACCTCCAACACCTCATATAGCATTGACTACTTCTTTTATTCTTGTGTTATACTGTGTGATGTTTTATCCTTCTTTCATTCTTAGATCATCAAATTTTCTTCTAAGGCTTTCTACCTTGGCTCTCAGAATATTTGTATCACCTCCATGTACAAGCTTCAGTTTGTCCCACATTTTCTTTGCAGTTTTGCAATCCTTTACATCTTCAAATTCAAAATTAGAGAGTGAGGAAGAAAACCCTATAACCATGTAGTTATGCTTATGCTTCTCTCTCAATTGATCTACTATCAAAGCTCCTGTAGGCAACACATATTCAATATCTAAGTATTGAGTAACATCATTACCAATACCTGATAAGTGGAGCCTTATCCTGCTCTGTCATGAAGCAAAGTTGTCTTTGTTCAACTTGGGCACATCTCATCTGTTCATCTTGTGATCCTGACTTAGGTCTTGAAACCTTCCTTCTAAGCACACAAGCTCTGATACCAATTATTAGTAATAACTGAGAGAGGGGGGGGGGGTGAATCAGTGGCTTCAAAAACTTTTCTTTATTCTAACCACCAATCAAATAAACCTCAGATTATTATGTCCCTTACAAGATGCATGCCATGAAATACTTTATAATAATTAAGTGTCTGTCGGTTTTCCTTTTCTGACCTTATTCTCCTTGATTACCGATAAGCAGTAAAACTTATTTACTGACACTCAGTAAATATGCAGAGTATACTGATAAATCTAGAAATGCATATGTGAAATGTAAAATAGTAAAGTAATAAACCATACACACATAACACAAGGATTTTAATGTGGAAACTCTGTTAAGGGAAAAAACCACTGGGACCGGTACCCCAAATTTTCACTCTTCTGATGTGAGCCCTATTAGGATCCAACCTTGTAAAAGGTTACAAACACACTGTTAGGTGTGACCTTGTTAGAAGATTTTATACATAGAGGTTGTCACTTAGTATCGGGCAACTCACTTTGCTACCATCCTTGAATTAGCCTCCTTCTTAGACTTTCAATAGGCTTTAGACAAATCTAGTGCTACTTTCATGAATCAACCTTTTTGGCACTCCTTGGGATGTACCTCAATATATAAAAGACTGTTAAGTCCTGCTCTGTTAAGAGACTTGATGCTTCAATGGTTAAACTGAAACATAATGACCTGTTTATAATGCAACTTGAATTGCATATTTTTAAATCTATTTAAGTACATTACCTCTTTGATCAATGTATCAATTCAATTATTTGTGCTCCACACTTTCTGCTCCGTGATGCTGTGCTTCACTATTCGTCGGTGTCTGCAAAATTCTTTATCTCTCCGTTAGCTTGATTGATCAGGACTGTATGAGGTTATCCTTCATCAGTTTCTCTTCAACATCCTCTTTCTATACACTCCCACTCTTTGTGATTGATATGGAAATGAATTAAGGTTGTCTCTTATATAGACATGATATTCACCATTTTTTGATTCTTGATTCTTGGCGTAAAAAACAATCCAGCCAATCTGATTTAAAGCATAATTCCTGATTTATCTTGTAGTTATCTTTATGCCAACTGTACAAATCTTCTTTAATTCAATCACTTAACTCTAGTTGAATAAAACAATGAAAACAACCAGTTAAGTCTATCTTTTAGCTTTTTCTAGCTAGATATTTTGTCATTTTCTGAACTCTCTGTTCTATCGGTCAACTTTGCATTTAGTCGTCGGTGACAACTGCTAGTTCCATCGGTGTGACTCTAGTCAGCTTCAGGATCTCCGTCCATCGGGCATCATTGGATTTTACTCATCGGGCAACTCTGTTCTCAGCTTGTCGGGCATCCTGTGATTTTGCTTCATCGGGCAATACTGTCTTCTGCTTGTCGGGTATCACTGTGACTTTGATTCTTTGCCTTTACCGATGGTGTGCACTCCGTCGGTGTTATCTGTCACTTAGTGAATACTTAACTTTTATGCATTGTTGAAAGCATAATCTTTGTTCCATTGATTCTCTGAAATCTTTGGCATTATATACATGACTGTACAGATGATATCAAGTTGACATCAATGACAATACAAACCTTTAACTGATTTAATGTAGTGCATTATCTTCAACTTAACATTATCAAACATTTAATCAGTTATATGTCATCACTATCCTCAATCCTATCCCAACTTAAGGGTGTCCTGCAAGGTCTACCATATAAGGCCTGATAAGGTGGCATGCCTATAGATGAATAGTGCCCATTATTATAGGAAAACTTGACTAGATGTAAGTATTCATCCCACTTGACCTGATGGTCCATCATGTACATGCGCAACATATCCTCCAATACCTGATTAACCCTCTTAGTCTGACCATCTATTTAAGGGTGATACGCTATACTAAAATTGAACCTAGTGCCCAATGCTGTCTGTAACTCTCTCCAAAAGGCTAGTGTGAACAATGAGTCTCTATCAGAGATAATCTTATGGGGGATGCCATAAAGTCTAACAATATCCCACAAGAACATCTGAGCTATGTCTTGTGCTGTGAATGTAGTACACACAGGTGAGAAGTGGGAAACCTTGGTCAACGTGTCGACTATCACCAAGATGGCATCATGGCGGCGAGAAGACATGGGGAGACCAATAATGAAGTCCATAGATATAGTATCCCACTTCCACTCGGCAATCTCATGTGGCTGTAGAATCACACCAGTGTGATGATGCTTTTCTTTCACCCTCTGGCACTCTAGGCATCTCGCAACAATACCAACAATCTGGAGTTTCATGCCTGGCTAATGATACAATTATCTCAAATCTGCATGTAACTCACACAAATCCCCACTAGAAGGTACATATATATACCCTCTATGACATAGTAGTCCATCAGAATCCAAAGAATACTCTAAGTACTTCCCCTCTAAGGGTATCTGTGAATGCACTAACTGGAAAACCTCTACATAAAAGGAATCCTTGAGCAAATGACGTAAGATATGCTCTCTCAAATCAGTACAAGTAGTCACAGATGAAAGCTCATGGTGTCTCCTACTCAAGGCATCTACAACCACATTCTCCTTCCCTTTGATGTAATGAACATAAAAATCATACTCACAAAGGAACTCCATCCTCCTTCTCTTCCTAGCATTAAGGTTTGGCTAAGTTAAAATATACTACAAGCTCTGATGGTCGGAATGAAGCTCAAATCTATGACCTAGAAGAAAGTGTCACCACCTCACTAAAGCATGAACCATTGCAGTAAGCTCTAGGTTGTGAGTAGGGTAATTAAGCTCATAAGTCTTCAATTTACTAGACTCATAGGAGATAAGTCATCCATCCTGCATAAGGACTACCCCTATGTCATCTAATGATGCATCTGTGCACACTACAAAATTTGCTGCTAGTTCTGGCACTGCAAGTATCGGTGCACTCATGAGGGCTCTCTTGAGCTCCTGAAAGGCTCTCTCACACTTCTCTGTACACTCATACTACTTTCCCTTTCTTTGAAGGGAGGTGACTGGGTGTGCCAATAAGGAAAATCCTACAATAAAGTGTCTATAATATCCTGCTAACCCCATAAAACTCCTCACCTCAGTGACACTGGTGGGTGCTGGCCAATACATGATGGCTCAGATCTTTGATGGATCTACAGAGATCCCACCGTTAGATATAACATGACACAAGTAATGTATCTCAGGTTGGAAGAATGCACACTTTGACAAGCTGCCAAACAACTGGTTCTCTCTCAACCTCTGTAAAACCTCCCTTAGGTGTTCCTCCTACTCCTCATTACGAGAATATATCAAAATATTATCTAGGAACACAACCACAAACTTATCCAAGAAGGTACAAAATACTCCATTCATAAGGCTCATGAAAACTACTAGGGCATTCGTAACACCAAATGGTACCATGGTGAACTCGTAGTGACCATACCTCATATGAAATGTAGTCTTGTGGATATCACTCTCCACAATTCTCAACTGATGATAACCTGACTTCAGATCAATCTTCAAGAACACTTGAGTACCATGTAACTGATCAAAGAGGTCATCAATCCTAGGAAGTGGGTACCGGTTCTTAATAGTTACTTTGTTCAACTACTAATAATCAATGCACAACGTAAGTGATCCATCCTTCTTCTTCACGAAGATCATGGGTGCATCCCAAGGTGACACTCTAGGTCAAATATGCCCTTTCTCCAAGAGCTCCTCCAGCTAAATCTTGAGCTCATTAAGCTCATGGATATTCATCCTATATGGTGCTCTTGATACTGGTTTGGCTCCTGGCACAAGGTCTATGTGAAAATGCACTGCTCTAGGTGGAGGCATACCAAGGAGCTTTGAAGGAAATACATCTGCAAACTCTTGTAGGATAGGAAAATCATCGAGGGATGGTTCCCTCTCTGGATCCTCCTCTTTGTCACTAATGGTGATAGAAAATAGCTGACATCCCTTTCACATGCATCTCCTCAGCTGCATAGTGTAAATAATGTGAAGAGATACAAGTCTCTGCACTTCGTAGATCACCCTAGGAATACCTTTCTCATCCACACATTCTACCCTCTTCTATCAACAATCCATCTTGGTGCTATGGGAATAAAGCTAATCCATGCCAAGGACAACATCATATGAACCTAGATGGGTAATGCGTAGATCAGACATCATGGATACGTCCCCAATCTGAATCTGACAATTTTGGATCATGGACTAACTGACACCCTGGCTCCTGAGGCTAACTCTACCTCCCAACTGACATCCTGTCTAACTGCCACTAGCCCGCAATGCTCTACTACATATGGAGATATAAAGGATTTAGTAGCTCTAGAATCAAATAAAATAGTAACCATACTACCTCGTATCATACCTGTGGCCTCAATAACTGTGGCCTGATGCTCGGCTTGGCAGTTATCAACCACTGCAAAAACCCTATGGGATCTACCCATGTCTCCAACTGTAGGCTCTGAAGTAGCTCCTCTCTGACCACTAAGTGACTATCCCTGTGGGCCCTCTCTTGCTATATGACCCATGCCACCGCAAGTGTAACATGGCCCTCTACTCTAAATCTGTACTCCCTATGATCTAGACTATTGTGGTCCTCCAATCCTACTGGAATTACACTAACCAGCCCTAGAGGACTGTTGAGTCCTAACTGGCTGTTCCTGAGGGGTCTGTGTCCTCTGATCTTGTCTAAGACCCTGAGACTACCACTGTTTGGGCTTAGAGCCCTGATAACCCTGTGAAGGCCTTTGTCTAGAATCCTACTGAGATCTCTGTTGTTGAGACTATTGACCCTTAAAGGATCCTTCTGAGTGATTCTGGTTCCCTTTCCAAGGGGGTCTCTATTGTCCTGACTACTGGGAAGAGGGGTTTTAGTACTAAGATCGATCCTACAACTCCTATCTAGTACAGATATCCTCGGCTACAAGTGACATCTCAATTGTCTCTCTGAATGTGGTAGGAAAGGATAGGCATACCTATACCCTGAAGAGACATATTGAGCCCCTTAATGAAATCATGGATACGCAGTTTCTTGTCCTTCATGTAATCAACATATGGAAGGAGCTTGAGAAACTAACTCTCATACTAGGTCACTATGAGACCTCTCTGTTGGAGATCATGGAACTCCTCTATCTGTCTCTGTATGAAATGCTCAGAGAGGTTTCTCTCTCGGAAGCGGGCCACAAAAGTCTCCCAAGTGAGTGTGTCAATACTCACTCCACCTATGGACTCCTCCTGCTCCCACCAAGTAGAGGCTTTCTCCCAAAGGAGATGGATGACAAGTCACACCTTTAGATTAATCCCATAAGGGTGCAATCCAAAGCATCATCATAATCTTTGTAACCAGGCCTCTACTACTGACCCATCAGTGGATCCCAAAAACAAGGGTGGTTGGAGTCGCAATAACTCTCGTATCTCATCTCCAACCTCTCTATGGGGTCTCTCTCTGGCACGTATCTCATGCTTAGGTGGTACCTCAACCTAATGAACTGACTCACCCTCATGATCACCATAAACCTAAAAATGTCTAGGTGGGGTAATCCTACTCCTTTCTCTATTAATTGCTTTATCACCCTCGAGAATCGGTGCTTCCCTTACGGGAATTTGTGGCTCGGGCTGCTGATCTATGGGTGGTAGTCTTTGTTGAATCACCCTAATCAAATTCTAGAGGACGTCTAGAATATGCTAGTTAGGGTTCTGAGGTGGTGGAGGTGGTGGTGGTGGTGGTGGTGGTGGTGGAAGAGGTGGTGGTACATCCCCCCATTCTGCCTCAACATGGGGAGCTCTACGACCTCTGCCCCGTCAGCCAGCTTGTGTGACGGCAGGCATCCTACACAATAATTTAAGTTTGAAATGAGTTGAAACATAATGGGTTTAGGTTCCTAGTGTCGAAACATGGCTCTGATACAAAAATGTCATGCCCAAAACTAGGGCAAAACACACAAATAATTTTTTTTTTAAAACATAAAAACAACAACTATGATGACACAATAATACTGAAAGCGTTGAGGAAAGGTGACAACATGGTGAAGTTAATTCTTGAGTTGAAAGGTCTAGTCATAGATTGAGTCAGGGTATCAACAAGGGTGGATGCAGAGTCGGTATTCCAACTCGATAGATGACAAGAGACCCTACGGTTTCGTACTACAAGGACACCGGGGTATACTAACTCCATTAATGGTTGACCTAGCAATCCAATTTATTAATCCTATTCGATGTCATTACAACCCTTAAACATTCCTGATATAATAAGGTTCTCATAACCACTATAATCTTATCCAATTACATTGCGAAAGGATGCATTTAACTTGCTTGAGGAACCATCCAAATTTTCCAATTAACTGATATCAATAATAACTAAATCCTAAACTTCATTTGTTCACACATGTTTAATAATAAACAATTAATTAACTACAAGAGAAATTTTCCATGATTCGAAAGGAACACTTAATTTAACATATTAACCTAGGCCATTAATACCTCTTTATTCAGATTTTACCCTTTTTAACAATTGCATGAAAACACATAATAGTAATGATCATTATTGAAGTAAATGAAATTAATAATCTAAACTATACAATTTAAATTAATCAAATAAACCTATTACTCTAATAGGCTAATCAATTTCAATTAATAACGTGAGTTATTAAACTATTACACTAACTAGGCAATTTAAAAAGAAAAGAATAAATCTATTAACCTATTAACAAAACTACACATTTTAAACAAAAAGTAAATCTACAAATCTATTAATAAAACTACACCATTTAAATAATAAGTAAATCTACTAATCTATTAATAAAACTACACCATTTAAATAAAAAGTAAATCTATTAATCTATTAATAAAACTATACAATTTAAAATAAAGTAATAAAAAAAGTAAATCTATTTATCCAAAACTTAAACTAACTTAATACCTACTAACCACCTACTAATCTACCTACTAAACTACCTACTAACCATCCTACTAATCTATCCTACCCCTATCCTACCCCTATCCCATCACCCCATTTCCCTAGCTCATGGCCCACTTGCCAAGTGGGTGGGGGTGATGTGACAAGTGACAAAACTTGGCTGCATGATGAAATTTGAATTCCAAGGGGAGGAGTAAAGTGCATGTTTGAAACAATAATTTTGGGGCCCACCAAAACATTAACCTTGACAAAGTGTAAAGGTAAACAAGTTTTTTGAAAAATTAGACCAAGGCAAGGCATGATACTTATGTTAGAGGATATGGGTGCCTTGTCATGGAGGATGACTCTAAACCCAAGGAGAAATGGCGACCCAAATGGGACAGCTTTCCCATTAACTATGCAAGGTAAGTGATTTTATTGTTTTCTATTTTTTTTTTTGTTTATAAAATTCAAACAAAGGGCATGTCAAATCCATCGCCCATGTGGAGGGTGAAATGGATGTGGGGCCCACTAAATAAAGAGGTAGCAAGTGCATGAAGTGATATGTGTCCCATTTTTTTTTTAATTTAGTTTTATATATTGGTGGCAAAGTTATTAAATTAATAAGAGAGTTTATACTAATCATAATTTATGAAGGGGGTTTATTATTCTAACCCAATATTTAGAGGGGTATCCTAGGGGAATATTCTCTGTGGTAATTTGAGAATTAAATCCTCCCTCGTACATTTTTCAAAGAGCATTTTGGCTCTCAAAATTTTGGAAAGTCATTTTTTTTTATCTCCTCAACATTGCATTGCATTACATTACATTCATTTATTTTTTTTTCTTTTGTTTGTTTGAAGTTAAATGTATGCAATGTATATTCTATTGATGCATTACACAAAGAAAATCATTTATAGAGTATTGATAATAGGTAGTTGTTAATTAGTGTCCAAATCTGATTAATGAACCCTTGTTAACATGTTATCCTCCAAAGTTTTGAAATTGTAATATGATATTAAAGGTAAAGTGTTTGATCATATTGGGGTAGAGATCTAGATTTCAAGAGAGGAGAAAGAACATATTAAATTTGAAATTTGTAAGACTTAAAAAAAAAAACAAGAAATAATTTGCAATTCATCTAAACTTGAGCACATGATTTTCTTTCATTTTCACAAATGGTTACATCTTCATTTACAACATTGAAGACTAAAAAATTTAGTCCATTCTATTAAAAATTTCACCTTCAACATGAAGGCACATTACAAGAAAAGACACTACAATGGAGGAGTCTCTAATATCAAGACAACAAGAACACCATCCAAGCTCCAATTTCAAATGGCTCCAACACAAGGTTCTTCCCCAAAATCTGTAAAAGAAAAAATGATACTATTCATGGAGAGCTCACCTCTCATCCTAGGTCTCAAGGAGACCACCCCCGAGCTAGGAGAATCGATAACCAATGGGTGACATCCACACCATTTTCACAATACAAAACACAACAAGAAAACACCCTCCCAAGGCTTGCACAATAGGATTCACCTTGAACCCATAACAAGGGGTGAAGGTGGATTTCCATGTAGGAGATTTCCAATGAAATACATACAAAACCATGCCTTTCCAAGGCTATAATCTACATACACTCTTCTATACATTCTTCTCCTTATCTCCCCCAAATCAAGATCAATAACCTTCATTGGCATGCAAGGGCCCATACACCTTGCATCTTTTCCCTCTTCTCTCCATGAGAAGAGACTCTACACTTCTATGGAATTCAACTAACCCCTTCCCCCATACATGACCACTTCTTCCCTATCCAAGGGTGAGTAATTCCATTACACCCTTCACAAAAATCTCTCATTCAAACAAGAATAAAACCATAAGCATGAAATCAAACCAAAATCCCATCCCCTTACATCACAACAACACAAAACACAAAAACCACATATACAAGAGAATGAAATACATACTACTCTAATTGCATCAAAACAAGAAAGCTTCCATGGCAATGGTGGAGACCAACCTTCACAAGTGTTATAGAAAAATGATGTTTGAGAAGAGCCCAATCCCTTTTTGCTTCCTTCAATCTAAAACCCTAATGTCTCTAAAAGTAGAGAGTGAGTGAACACCCTCTAACTCCACAAAGGGCCTCTAAAAAGGTCTCTAAACCCTACCCACCCAACAACATTAATTTTAGAATTGACTCCTAAGTCCTTTGGTTGTCCCATGTCCCCTATCATAAATGCAAGATTGGAAAGGAGTGTGGGTTTTGGTAAAAGGTCAAGACTCACTCCATTTTCGCAACATGTGAGTAATGGGTTATTAAGAGGGTCACCAAGGTCACTAGTGGGTTCTAGAATTGTTAGAAATGTTCCTAACCCATACCCCTATCACTAAGGTACTTGTATTTTCCTAAAATTGACCCTTAGGACCTCCTTTTGGCCTCCAGAAGTGACTAGAAAAAAATTTAAGTTTAAATAATTTAATTGGGTTTCATTGCCTACCTTAGTAGACATGTCATCACATAAACACATAACAAGTGTCAAGTGACACTGTAAAATAACATAATACAATATTGACATGTCACTAATTTCATAGTGAAAACACCTGATACATTCATACAATTTATGGTCACAAATAAAATCACTTAACAACAAGGTTCGAATCTCTTTATTAGATTCAATCTTGGCTTTACAATTTGTACATAGGGTTGGTTACTGATTCTCCGATAATTTCCATGGTACTTTTCCTGCACACTAAATTAAACATCAGTAGATCAATAAAATCACATGTGTGTATATATATGTATATATATATATA